>JH651279.1:0-547177 GCA_000260095.1 Tetrahymena borealis | reverse complement strand
TATGGATTGTTTTATATTAGAGAGAATTCTTCCAATGTACAAATACATAATTCCATGCAAATTATTTGATTTTGATAATCACAATATATTAATTAAAGTTGATGTTCATACTTTAATTACTCTATAATCATAACTTCTCTTTTAAACTAATCACTATCAGAAATATACTTGAGAGCTACAGGTATACAGTCTTCTAATTTGAATCTTTAATCAAATTAGATATTTTGAAAATCAAGCTATAAAATATCAACCATAACCTAACCTTAAGAACCCTATCCTAATAATTATGATACTCCAATAAGTTTGAGATTAGGTCTCTTATCTTTACTTATTAGTAACCATTGCTACAACATTTTTGATGATTTTTAGAATTGAATAGGGTTTTAGAATAATTGAATTAGTTTTTTAGCATTTTCAATAGGCTATGTTTATTAGGATGAAATCAAACTAGAATTAGTAGAAAACAAGCTTTCAGCTAGTGTTGATTGCTTAGTATTGAACGATTAAGTAGTAAGATAAGTAGAATAATAAGAATTTGCTTTTTCTTAAAATGAAAATTTTTTATTCTATTTAATTAATTCTATGGTGATTTATTCATACTACTATTCTACAATTTCATCATCATAAGAAAGAGAAGAAAACATCTTAGGGTTTTTAAGTATATTTTTATTGGCTTTCATCATTTACTACATTTCACTCATATTCATTTTTTTATGTTTTGTTTTCTTTTTTCTGTGTAGAAAAAAGATAATTATTAGATTTATTAATATTATTCTGACAAAATACTAATGAGAATATATAATAAATTAGTTAAAAATAGATCAGATTAAGATAAATAGTCATTGAGATTTCGATTTATTTTAATGAAAACATTATACTGAAAATTATTCTCTTGTTTAGATATTTTATTCTTTTACTTATTTAAAATATTTAATAATAATTGGATAGTAGAATACATTTCAATATTTTCAGAGTTAAGATTATATTTTTGGTATTTCCACCCTTTTAAAAATGAAATATACATAATAATATTTAGATAAGAGCCTAGAAATCAACCATTTTTCAAAAAGAATAATTATGAAAATACTTAATACATGATTTAATTTATTAAATTTAAGAATTATCTTATTCTATTTAATTTATTCAGTAACTTATTTTCCATTTTCATTGCTAAATCTTCAATTCTTTAAAAAAAATTAATTAATTTATAATTTTTGTTTTCACTATAAAATATAAGCTTAGAAAAAAATATTTTTATAAAGAATAAAATCCTCCAAAAAGATTAAATTATTTTTAGAAAATTATTTTCTTATCATTTATTTATTATTTATTGTTAATTTAACCAACCTATTAAGATAGTTTTTGAATTTTACATTCTCTTCTTTTTATCTTTAATTTTGAAAAGTTTCTATTTCAAGCCTTTAAATAGTTAATTAAATTTAAGATGTATAGCTTTTTACTCCATTTAGGGTTTATTATTAGCTGGATTTCATAAGCTAATTGTCTTCCTCAAAATTTTACTCATAGAGCTAACTTAACAATTTATGTAGACGGATAGAATAGAGGAGAAATTGCTATAGGATTTTATGGGACAGAAGCACCCAAAGCAGTTATGAATTTTTTATCATAATGTGAATCTTAAAAAGAGCTTAAACATTTGGAGAATATCATAAAATTGAACATAACTGATGCAGAAAATAAATTTTCATTTAATAATAAAGCCATATATAGAATCTATGATACTCATTTATAATTTGGTGATTATTTTACTGAAAAAAGCAATTGGAGAGGAAATATTACAGTATTTGGTGGATCATATTATAGTGAAATTAATGACTATGAAACAGAGTTGGGAGCTTTAGCTTAGGAGAGGCTTGAAGAAAATGGTCATGTAGGAAGTGAATATACTATATTTTTGAAGAGGGCATCATTTGATGGAAGATAATCACTATGGCATGTATTTGGATAAGTGTATTAAAATTTAGATTTGTTAAAATATATTTTTTATACGGCAAATGAAAATGATGGCACTCCTTAGAGAAGTGTAAAAATTATGAATTGTAAAATAACTTAGTATAGTTGATATTCAATAGAACTATTAATTCTTAACAAAAAATTATTTTCTCAAAGGATTTTTTGTATTGAATTAAGTAAAAAGATTAGATTTGATTTACACTTAAAAGAAGGATTTATACTTCTATAAATTATTTTTTTGTGTAAGGAAATATTATTATATGTGATGATGTCAATTATATCATAAGTACCTCATATTTTGATTCTCAACATTAATATTTTAGCCAATTTATCTGTTATTTATTAATTTAATTTTATTTAATTGATCATACATATAGTTGCAATCACTAAAAATAACCTTTATTAGAATAAGAGAGATTTTATATTCCATCACCGAGTATTAACTTTTCCAAGATAACATCAATTATTATATGAAAAGATTATTTGTTATTTTCCATAGATTTTTATCAAGAAAAGAATAGACTATGAAGAAATAAATTAGTAATTATATTATTAAAGAAATTGACCTCTAATTTTAAAGAAGACAGTAGTTATCCCCTGAATTATATAAAAAATAACACCTTTACTTTTTCAATTTTGGAAAATATTTTTATAAAAATTAGATCTATTAATCTTTTGGAACTCTCACCTTTTCAAATTCTTTTCATGTTTGATTAAGTCATTTTGTTTAAATTATTAAAGAAGATGACTTATTTTTGATTAATTGAAATGCTTGTTTAGGAATTAGTTTTGTAAATTTCAGATTGAGAAATTTAGAAGAATATCCAACTTACCAATTATTGATAAACTGAAAAACATTGATTTGGATTAATGCCATCATTTATAAAAAATAATATCCAAGTAAGTCTTATCTGTCATATAGATAGATTTATTAATTCAAGCGCGATTTGAGTTAATCAATTATTAATAATATCAATTTTTGTAAAAAATTAAAAAAAATAGGTTGATTGATTGATAAGGAAAATATTACTGTCAAACAAGCAAGCTGCATCAAAAATGTACTTCATTCAGTATTTGAGTTATTGAAATATCTTAAACATTTTAAATTTACAAAATAGGGGGAAAATTATTAGCGAAGAACTCTAATAACAAATCATCAATGGTAATTAATATCATTCAAGCCTCCTTCCCTAAATTAATGCAATCTTTACATTCATATAATAGGTGGATTTTTAGAATGCAAAGATTTCCATGAAGGTACCTGCCTTTAGGAAGCTTTAGTGAGATTTGCCACTGTCATTAAGAATTCATATAAATATTACATTCCTATTCACTTAATCCCTCTCTTAATCTTCAAGCGCAAGAAATTAATCAAAGAGTAACATTATTTTATCAACAACATACCTTTTATTAGCCCTACTTCTTCAACAGAAAAAATTATAGGTTGAAGAAGTAATAATTTAGCTTTACAATTTAAAGTCAAATTTATAAATTATAAAATAAATATTGTTTTTATTAAAATGCTAGACCTGTTGCTACCATAAGACATGCTTTATATAATTATATAAAATCATTGTGCTTCATGGGAAGCTATGTAGCAGTTTTGAAATACTTCCTTTGCAAGACTAAGAATTGGAGAAGACGTATTGATGGTACTTACATTTTTTAAATTCAATATAAAAAATCCTTTTTCAAATATATCAAAACTTCTTAAGAATACCTTACAAATTTTATTAAATAGGATGGAATCCTGCTATTTCTGCCTTCATTGCTGGTTTCTCTGTTACCTTAGAACCAGAAAATAGAAGATCTGAAATTGCTCTTTTCATTATGCCCCGTTTCTTTGAAACTTTATGGAATTGGTTAAAGAGAAGAAGACTCGTATCCCCTATTCCTGGTGGTGAATTACTTGTCTTCGCCTTTGCTATGGGTATCATTAACTATTTCTATCAAATGGAAGTAAATAGATTACTTAATTAATATAATAAAACTAAATATTTAATAAACCTTTATCTATTGACCCATTTTAAATAGTATTTTTAAATAAACAGGAAAACGCTATCAAGCCTACTTACTTAGCCTTATTCAAAAGATTCTGGGGAGTTAATTGATTTTATATATTTATAATACACTGCGATATATATAACTTAAATATTTTAAAGAAATTGTATAAATACCTAATATTTCATTATACTTTTGTATTTCCTTTCATTGAGTTTAATATTCAATATATTAGTTTGTCCTTCATAATAAATAATTAGAATAATTATACATTTATATTTTAGATTAGTATGCTCTAAACAGTGTAATATATATATAAAAACAAATATAGATAGATAGATTAAATTGTAAATTGTTTATTAAAAATCAAAAAATTTTTTACATCTCTTTCAAAATAAAAAAATTTCCTTCCAAATATCAAAGCTGATAATTTATTGACTGAAAAATAAAGCAAACAAGTTAAAAATAGATAGATTTGTTTTGGTTAATAAATTGAGTAGTAAGTTTCTAATTTATTAATAAAATTTAAGATTTTACCTTTGATTAGGATAGTTTTTGGAAATAAATAATTAATCTAGGGCCAGGAAACACAGAAAAAATATGGAGATTACTATCGTAAAGTTCATAAATAAAATTTATATTAAGATAATTGATGGAAGAAGTAATCGAAATTAGTCCATATTCTTACTTATAGAAGTCTTGTTGATTTTACTTAGTTTTTGATTATTCTTTTATTTATTTATCTTTCTTTATTTTAATTAATTTTTATTCTCTGATCTGATTGATCTTTTTTCTTCTTAAGGTTTCTTTTTCTCTTTTCAAATATTTAAGTTATCTTTTATCTTTTATATCATTATTTTTATAGTAGTTTTATAGGACATTAGTAAGCTCAACGATAAATCAATCGATTTTTTAGATTTTTAATAAAATATTTATTCTATAAAGAGAATTGGAGAGAAAAATGGTTTCAAATTTTATTTTTTTAGGGATGTATTTGATTATGGCGATTCACCGATATTTTGTTATATCGTTTTTAAGTGAAGGGAGTAAAATATAAATGGAATTGATCATAATAGATTTTTTTACTCATTTAAAAAACTTAAAGTGGTTGAAGTGTGTGCATTTTGTTTTAGGGTTTTAAAAAACTTTATTTCTATTATTTACCAATTCCAATTATTTTTTACATATTTACTTTTTTTTCTTCTTTTATTATTTGATTTAAATTAATAAAAATTATTAAACTGAGATCTTTAAACTTCCTCTTCTTATTTCTTATGAAAAGATTATTTCTTAGTAACAATTGAGTAGGTTATTATTTAAGTATTTAAATATATATTTTTAGTTATACAACTAATTAATATTATAAGCTTATAATAATTAATCTATCTTAAAATAATATTTAAATGTATTATTAATTATCTTCTTTTTCTATTTGCAACAACAAAAAGAAATTAAAAATTTCAAATTTATTTCAAATTTTAAAAATAAGAAAAATATTCAAAAGGAGGAAAATTGAAATTAAGGGAAAAATAATTTGTGGAAATTTCAATAATAAATTAAAATAAAAGAAAATCAAATAAATAATAAAAAAATAATAAATAATTTAATTGAGAAACAGACACAGCTTAGTTAGGGGGGTGGATTAAGTTTAGTTTTTTATGGAAAAAATCATAATGGTTATACAAGTTTTTTAATCTTGCAGTAGGTATTGTTAAAGTAATAAGATAGCATTTTACTTTATCAATGCCTACCTTTGAAGATAACCATTATGTAAACGAGGTAATTTGATTGGAAAATGGCCAACTTTTATAAAGGTGTTTTCGTTGGTATATCAAACATCTCCAATTCCAAATTATTCTCATCGGAAATTCGATTGATCCTCCTCATTTGAGAATGTCAAACCTTAACTTTTAGTCTATCTGTTATCTCAAAATGATTTATTCCCTCATATATAAAAAGTATTTTTTAAAATATAGATGGCAATAGAATACAAATATTAAAGAAAGAAAAATAAAAAACAATAAAATAATAAAAGAAATAATACTTCAATAAACCAAAAGCAAAAATACTCCTAGATAGATATTAATAGGAGAGAGAAGAAAAATTAAACGTGATAAATAAATAAACAAACAAATAAATAAATAAAAATAATAAAAAATAAATAATACAATAGAAAAACTATTTAGTACAATGTACTCTTTAATATTTTAATTATTTTTGATCTTTATAATCAATCAAGAATGTAGAGAAAAGATTTTGATAAACTAATTTTTTATCTATTTTTTAGTTATAGTTAGTTTTCGAAAGATATTTATTTGAAATAAATAAATAAATGAAATATTTATCAATTTTAAAAAGAATATGTATCTGTTCTATGATAAGTGGAATTAATTTATGAAATGATTTGATTGCAAATTATTTACATTTTTAAGGCATTATCAATATTAAATATCTTCTTTTAGGATAATTAAAATATTATTAATTAAAAATCTTCTGTATGAAAAAAATTCACTTCTAATTGTATTTTTATTAATAAAGCTATTTAAATTATTTTTATCTCTTATTTAATTTCTAGTAAATCTTTTTATAAATCTATAAATGAAATCTATTTTTCAAATCTCAATGAATTCATAC
This sequence comes from Tetrahymena borealis, assembly GCA_000260095.1. Classification (NCBI taxonomy): domain Eukaryota; phylum Ciliophora; class Oligohymenophorea; order Hymenostomatida; family Tetrahymenidae; genus Tetrahymena; species Tetrahymena borealis. Next base: position 540,568 of record JH651279.1, on the reverse strand, counting down.
AAAACATTTAATATCTAAATCTATCCTACATAATGTAATCAATTATTTCTTAAAATATTTAACTGCGAACTCCCTCCCTTTCTTTAAATACTTGATTGATTATTTTTGAATGAATTTAAATAGAGGAAAAGGGAATTTATTTTATAGATTTTAAGATATTAAATAGTTTATTATTAGGAACACTTTACTGTTAATTAGGTTGAATTTGGTGTTTTAAAACAATCCAATATTATATAAATAATTAAAAATATTTATTTAATTAGATAAAAAATTATTTTATTCTAAAATTAAAATTTCGTCATTTTGTTAAAAGAGAGATAGTACTTTCTAAGGCTTTACCATACAAGAAATTTTAGATGGATAAAAATTGTGATTTAGCCATATATTCATAGATTTACAGAGAAAAAAACTATTTAGTTTTTAGTTATACAAGGATTATTAAGAAAAAATAAAAAATTCTTTACCTGAGATTCGATTTGGAGAAAATATAATGGAAGAAAAAGCATCTAGAAAGAGTTATGACTTCATATGGATTGATTTTTAAATATTATTGAAAGGAAAAAGCAAATAAATTGCGATGAAATTTGAGTTGTCAAATCCGATTCATAAAAAAATAAAGGGAGTATGAAGGAAAGAAAGAAGTAGGCAGAAAGAAAAAATATCAAAGAGGTGAAGAGAAGTGAGAAGAGAGTGCGGGTTTAATAAAAAATAAGTCTAAAGAAGTTTATAATTTTAAAACAAGTAAAGAAAAGGAAAGGGTCATAGATAATAAAAAAAGAAAACAATTAAAAATCAAAAGAGAGCACAAATTAAAAAATAAACTTATAGGAAGTATTAGTATACAGCAGAGCTCTAAAATCTAAGTCAAAATTTATAGAAAAACTTTATTTTTATAAAGAAGGTAGAGGAATATCTTTAAAGAAAAGATCTAGTCAGGCAAACACTCATAGTTTGTGTGATAGTAGTAAATTCATCACAAAACCTTCTAAAGGAAGAGGTAATTAAAATAAGGTGAATCATCTCCTTGAATATTAAAGGATTAAAAGATGAGCAATAAACAAGATAAAGGAGGAAAAAAGCCATACTCTCAAGGTGGAGGAGGCTTTAATAATGGAAGTGGAAATGGTAGTAATTAAGGAAGTGGAAGCTACAATAACTAGCCATACAAGGGTTATTAAGGAGGAAGGCCTGCAAATAATTACTAAAAGAAGGAAGAAGGAGGAAATAATTAGGTCGATGAAGGATAGGGTCTACAAAGAAATGTAGGTAACCCTCGTCAAGGAACAGGAAATTACAAAGATGAGCCAAACAGTACTACTAGAAAGAAAGGACTTGGCAAGAACAAATTTATTTAAATTTACAATGAATATAGTCACAATCGCAAAAATGGAATAGAACTAAATTAGGATTGGTTGAAGAGTTTGTACACTCAATTCCCCCAAATTTTTGTTCGTGAGCATTTAACTCCTATATTCATGGATAAGTCTTATTGTGAGAGTTTTAATGTTGCCGAGGCTTTCGAAAAGATTGTTAAGAAAGCTCCAGTTGATGCACCCTCAAACTCTATCTCATAAGCAACTAAAGAACCACCAGCTTTTACAAATGCATAAAAGCAATAACCAGTAGAAAATTAAAACTAAAGTGATTCAGACGAAGATCCTAATTGGGAAATTGATGAAATGAACTTCGATTTTACATTTAAAACATTCGATAAAGAAAGATATGCAAAGGAGATGAAAGATAAGTCGTTTAGACCAAATAATTAAACTTAATAAAGAGCAATATCTTAAAGTGGACCATAGAGAAAGCAACCAGAATAGGCACCAAATGCTTTAGACTCCTTCTTGCAATAATAGTAAAATCCAACTAGCTAAGGGGATGAATTAAGCAGATTCATAGCATCTATTTCTACTTCAACTGGTGGAGGTGGAGATATGCTATCTGGACTTTTGGGTCAAGGCTTAAATAGCAATACTCAATAATAGCAATAATAACAATAACAATAGAAATAAGATTTAGAATTTGATGAGGAATATGATGATATTGATATGAAGCTGGAGAGACTCGCAAGAGAAAATGAATAAAAAAAAGAATTTGAAAGACAATTGCTTAAATATGAAGAAGAATAGAAAGATTAAGGTATTGTTGATGCTGAAGAAGATGATGATGAAAAAGATTTAGAAGCATTTGGAGAAACTGAAGTTAAACCTAAGGATAATGCATCAACATAATAAGCCAGATAAATTAATCTTTAAACTGTTATCGTAGATGATTTCCAAGATGAAGATGAAGAAGAAGAAGATGACGATAATGACGAAACCTTCAACACTAAAGATGACGAACCTTACTTACCACAATAGTAGAAATAAAATTAGTATTTATAAGGTTAATAACAAAAATAGGAATAGGAAAATTAAAGTAACATTCCCAAAGCTTCTTTCCTCCAATCATTAAGAGATAATACCTAAAGGGTTGAAGAATTCAAATCAAATGACAGTAATCCTATTGGATTCAAAAATTAACTTTAAGCATTTGATTTTGGATAGTAAAGTAATAATTAAAATGGAGGATAAAAGCAAAACAACGCTTTAGCTGGATTTGGATTTGGGTCTGATAAGCTCGGATTCGAAAATCAATTTTTAAAAATTGCCAATCAAAATGATAGCTTTGCTACCTTTGGCTTTGGATAAAACTCTTAAAAAGATAACAACCCTTATTTAAATGATAATATTCAACATGATGATGAAGATGAAGATGATGAGGAGGACGATAATTTTGATTAAAGAAAGAATTAAGATGAATCCTATGAAGAAAAAGGGTAACTTGAAGAATTAATTGTCAATTCTGATGATGTTGATGATATTAAGCAAAAGGTATATGAAGCTCTCTTCTAAACTACATCTGATCAAGAACGCAAAGAACAAGAAGGGAAAAAAAGAGAAAAGGAAAGAAAAGAAAGAGAAAAGATTGCTGAACTTATGTCTTACCAAGAAGAAGAAAAGAATAACTACTTCTAAGCAGTTGCTTATATTTTACAAGCAAATCCTTAAGAAGCAATTTGGATATACAAGGATATTAAGGGTATAAAATAAGGCCCTTACAACTCAATTATGATGGATAGTTGGAGAGATCACTTTTCTAATACTGAAGTATCTCACAATCGTCATATTTATTGGATTAAGTACAAGGATTTGACTCTCTATACTAAACTCTATGCTAACCGTGTTAAAGACTTGATTTAATAGCAAGAACAAGCAAGAGTTGATCCAGTTCAACCTGTACAACCAGTGTATAATGCTTCAAATTAAGGTTAATAATAGAAAGTAGATAGTACTGCTTCTTCAAATAATCCAGAAATGAATCCATAGATTCAAATGCAATTATATAACCTTCAAATGCAATTTATGTAATAGAATCCATAAGGATTTACTGGAACAAGCTAGTAATAATAGTAATAAATGTAAGCCTTTTCGAATTTAATAAGCTAAAACCCTTAATTAAGTACCTTTTACTAAAATTTAAGAAACTAAGTGTAATACCAGTAACAATTACAACTCCAACAGTAATAATAATAATAGCAACAATAAATATTGCAATAGTAATAATAGCAACAATAGAATATTAATTAGTAGTTGCTTTTCCTTAATAAAATGATTTAGCCATAATAATAGTAATATCCTTAATAGATGCAGCCATAATAGTAAAGCAAGTAAGGTAACTTCGCAGGTTAGGCATTCCCATAATAGTACTAAAATGAATAATTCTTTAACCAAAAATTTATTTAATAATTTATGTAAACTCAACCATAATAATAGTAATAAGGTTTTGCTTAAAACGATTAGAACTAGCACCACATGAACAAAAAATAATAGAGCAAATAGTAGCCTAATATGAATAATAATGCAAATAGAAATAATTTCAACATGATAGATTAGTCTAATATGAATATTAATAGCTAGCAAAACCACAGAAAAAACAACTCTATTAATGTTAATTAGAATTAAAACTATAAAGGTGGTAATCAAATGTACTAAAATAACATGTACAATCCAGCTTAAGCCAACAACAATGGCAACACCAATAGCGGCTATAGAACTGACTATCAAAGAAATCCTAACCAAAGCGGATACAATAACAATGATTATAATAACAACAGATAAAATGCTATTAATAGTTCCAACAATGCAGGAAACAATAATAACTAAATGTATAATCACAGAAATCAACAAGGCAAGCACCACAACAATAATGATAACTACTAGAAAAACCCCCAATAAAATAGAGGTGGTAGCAAACCTTATATTAATGACTAAGATTTCCCTAGTCTTTCTTGAAAAAAACTCATTAAGTTTGATAAATTACTATATTCTAATTTTTTAACTCAATAATGCAAAAATAAAAGTGAAATAGGTCTTTTGAATGATTTCCACTAACCTTCCTTCCTTCTTCCACATGAATTCGGAAGATCTATGAACTTTTAAATAAAATAATAATTGCATTGATAATAATTCTTTAAAAAAACAAAAAAAGAAGAAAAGAAAAGAAAAAAACGAATACCCTTATATCTCTCTCTCTATATTTATATAAAAAATTAAAATAAAGAATCTTTTTATGATTGAAAACTATTCTACAAATCATTCCAATTATTGATAATAAATCTAAAAGGATTATGTTTTTTTTACATTTATTTAAAATTATCTATCTATCTATCCTGTTATGGTACTCTTGAAACCATTAAATTTGAAATTAATTTTATTTTTTTAACATTTATATATTTTTTAAAAATAAATCAAAACTACAATAATAGTCTGATATAATTTTAATATTGGAATTACCATAATTTAAAAACAAAGAAATTATAATTAAAATATATCTTAAATTATGTAAGTATAGAATTTGAATTAAATTAAGGAGTGAGCAGGATATTTTAGATATCTCAAGTTTAAAATTAATTGATATTAGTAAAAATTGATTGAATTAATCTAATTTAATAAATAAATGGATAACAATAATTTATTTTAAAAAGCAAGTACCTAACTAAGCATATATATTCATCTAATAATTTTATAAAAGACTTATTTAAATGCATGAATGATTTATATAAAAATTAAATAAGTCTTAAGAAAAACAATCTGCTTTAGTGTTTGTTTATTAAGGAAAGTAATAGATTAGCTACAAAGATAATAGTGTTTTAAGTAATTAGTTATTTAAAGACAGACAGTCAGAAAAGAAGTAAAATAAGATAAGGAGAAAGATTGGTTACTTTTGACAATTTTATATGTCTTATTAACCTAAATAAGGTGAAAATTGGCTTAATTTAGTTTATTCTCACTTTTATTAAATTGAATGATTGTTATTTTTAATTAAATCCAATGAATAATTAATACTGTTTATATATAGATCTTTATTATCACATAGTATTTATTCCATAAATTAGAAAATTATTAAAGAAGTCGAATCATTCATATTAAAAGATCAAACTCAATAACCCGAAAAAAGAAAATTAATTATTAATCAAAAAATTTAATTCCGATTAAAAGTATAATATTATGTCAAGAATTGCAACTATTCTTTTAGTAGCTGCTCTTATGCTCACTGCATAGGTAGGAGCTTAGAGATTATGGCCTCAACCCAAATCAGTAGTCAATGGTACTGCCGTTCAACCCTTTACCATCTGTGATTTCAACACTGTTTTGGACTAAAATAATTTAACTTCTGCTATGAGAACTAAGATTGAATTCTATGCTCAAAAGATTTTCTAAACTTAAAACTCTGTTTCATGTAAGCTCCTCCGTGGCTCTGACTATAAATTTACTATTAATGTTAACAACACTGATATTAAATTTGGTGAATTCGGTAAGGATGATGAAAGTTATAAGCTCGAAGCCACCTTAAACAAAACTATTACTATTAATGCTTAAACCTACTTTGGTTTCTTACGTGCTCTTGAAACTCTTTCTCAACTTTTGAGATAAAATCCTGATAACGTTGTTTTATCATACCTCCCCTTCACCATTCAAGATGCTCCTTCTTATGGTTACAGAGGTGTCATGATCGACTCAGCCAGAAATTTCTTAAAGAAATCTTCCATTTTGAGAACTCTCGATGCTATGATGTATAACAAGATGAATGTTCTCCATTGGCATATTACTGATGATGAATCCTTCCCAATTGAACTCGAATCAATTCCTGAAATGTCCAATTATGGTTCTTATGGTGCCAAGTACAGATACTCAAAGGAAGATGTTTAAGAAATTGTTAACTATGCTGCTTCAAATGGTATCAGAGTTATTCCTGAAGTAATTATTATATATTTTTAGACACATATTATATTAAATCCTTTGAATAATAATATTCTTTCTAAAGAAATTTTTGCAAGATCTCAAAGATTTTACTGATTGATTGAACTAAAATAAAAGAAAGAGTTATTCAAATAAATTTTTTAATAAATATAGGTTGATTCTCCTGGTCACGTCAGATCTTGGGGTAGAAGTCCTAAGTTTGCTAATATCACTATTGCTTGCCCTGGTGGTGAACACTACAACAACTAACTTGATCCTACCATTGATCAAACTTATGAAGCTAATGATTTGATCTTTAAGGATATCCAAAATCTCTTCCCTGATTAGTAAGCTAATAATTTTTATTGATTTCAAATATTTTTCTTAAGCGATTCAATCTATAATTGAGATTGAAGTTACAGGTTACTAATAACCAATACAATATTCTTCTTTCTACTCTTCTCCCCACTAACTTAAAACAGAATAAGAAATTAAATCACCTTTCTTACTCTTATTTTTGTTTGATATTATTGAAAATTGGACATTTAATTAAGTTTAGAGAGATTACACAATTCTATTCTGTTTTACACTTTTTATTAAATCCAAGATTAGAAGTATCATTATTTTTACCACTAATCGTGTGTAAATTAAATGCATTCTCATAAAAATTATTTATATTTACTCACATTTTAATTACCCCAATACCCTTTAATTCCTCAATTAAAAATTAATTACTCTTTCAAATAATAGATACATTCACATGGGTGGTGATGAAGTTTTCGGATCCTGCTGGGATTAAAGACCCTCTATTAAATAATGGATGAGTAGAAATAATATTTCTAACTATGATCAACTCTAAGTATACTACAGAAATAGACAAAAAAAATCTGTCTCCTCCAACAGAACCAAGATTTACTGGGCTAATGAAGTCTAACACATTCCTCCTGCTCCTGAAGATATCATCTAATTCTGGGGTTAAGCTAGCACTTACAATGTTATCTAAAACTTACCTAATAAGGTTATCTTGAGTCCTGAAGATTTCTTATACATCAACTCTGGTATTAACTTTATCTGGGGTAACTTTTTTGGTAACTTCACAACTTGGTTGAACATCTATTAAGTTAACCTTTAACCTGCTGAAATTGATCGCTCTAGAATTCTTGGTGCTGAAACCACTCTTTGGGGTGAAGTTAATACTGATTCCACTCTTGATGTTTACCTTTGGGTAAGATCAAGTGCTCTTGCTGAAAGACTCTGGACAGGTAATCACAGTACTCCTAGTACTGCTGGTATTAATATGTCTGATCTTGGTCGTAGACTTAGTTTTATGGAAGATTTAATGGTAGAACGTGGCATTAATGCTGCCCCTGTTACCAATCGTTTCTGCAAAGAAAATATTGGAGTCTGCTTTGACTGGAGATCAGCTAATGTCTACCAATCTGCTCCTTCTACTAAGAAGAGCTCTGAGTGAAGTGCTTAAAATTGAAAGAATATTGATTTCATAAAATTGAATTTTATGGTACTATTATACTTATAAGCATTACAAATATATAATATTAAAATATATTAAATTTAACAATACTTAAAAAAAGTAATAAATTAAGCTTCCATGTTATTTAAAAATATTGTAGCTATCATAATAAAATTTCCTTCTTCAAAAAATTGTTTTAATTTTCTTATCATAAATTAAAAATACTTTCTTTAAATAATTTGTTTTGAGGAAATAATTAAATTAAAATTCGTTTCTTTCGACTTTATGATTTTCTTTATCTTTTAATTTAAAGGTTTTATTTAAAAATTTAAAATAATTAAAGTTAGTTAAGAATTATATTAATCTAATAATCCAATTCTATAAAACAAAATAAGAAGTAGAATAAATAGATTTTAAATTTGGAATGAAGATTTGAAGATTTTAGAATGAGAGAATGAAGAAGATATGTTTGATAACATACAATATTTTATTATTGAAATAAGATTTGAATTTCTTTTGTTAAGTTAAATATACAAATATTGATAAATAATTAATATCTAAAAAGAATATTAAAGTAGATTCTCATACATTCATTAATAAATAAATAGTATTCTCTGAAAAAACAAACAAAGATGAATTTTTGGCAATTTATGCTTCAATAAATAAGAAAGGGTTTCTTATTTGGATTACAATTTGAATACTTTTAATATATTAGACTATTAGGATGGCTTACAAGTAGATTTATTAATTTTGATATAAAATTAAGATTGTTAGGACTAACATCATTGACAATTTTCTTTTGATCTCATTAGTTAGATTAAATGTATACACAATCAACCAAAATATTATAAACTTAATGAAGAGATAATCATTTTTAAAAGTTAAAATTCCTTTTATAAACTTACAAATACACAACACTAACTTACTAATAACTTCTTAATAGTATATTTTTAATTTATGTAGTTACCTGTTTGTTTAATCCTTTTAGATGATTATTTCTATATCAGTTCTCTCTTCCTTATTATAACTATTTCCTTTGTATATTGCTAATGATTGATAATTTAAATATTGCTTTGAATAGAATTTTCTATGTAATAAAATAATTTATGTTTAAAAAAACATAATTTTATAAAATAAAAATATTTAATATTTTGTTTTTTGAGGTATAACTAAATTACATTTTTGTAACCACTTATTCTGGAAAAAATTATGAACTTCTTTTGCACATAATAAATGGTATTACAACAAACAAACACCTTCATATTTTATTTTTAAAATTTGAGAAAATATCATTGATTTTACAATCATATTAATGGAAGCAAGAATTTTGATACAAGTTAGTTGTTTGTTATGTATGATAAAATAAAGAATGAAACATTTATTCATATAATATGATTTTATTTTTATATTAAATTTCATAAATAGAAGATTAACTTTTAAATTAATTAGATTAAAGTACTATTTCAGTATTAGATTTGATGCAAGAAATTAGCAAAATGCTAGAATATAAAATTTAGTTGTGATGAATATTTTTGTTAGATTATTTCACTACTAAGTACAGACTAAAGCAAGGGAATAATATGAGGGTGTTATTAGGCAAGTAAACGACTTTAAGGAAGCTAAATAAATAAATTTGAGAGAATATAGCAAAGGTCAACAAATAACTGCTCTTAACCATTAGAGAATATAGAAAGTAAAGAATTTATTAAATCAGGTTATTAAGCAATATACATTGGGAAAATGACAACCAAATTGGAAATAAATACAAAGCATTCTCGTTGCATCTCGATGATGTTAGATTAGATGCATTTATTGAGGGCAAGTAAAAGGGCGTTCTTTTAGGTAGGATTAAATTCTGTAGGTTTAGAAATAATAATATCTACATTCACTTAATTATTAATTTAAACTTCATTTTGAGTTACTAAAGTTGTAATAAACTCTAATCTTTCTATAGGCAGCATAGCAAGACTATTTGAGAGTAGAGTTAAACAAGCAATACTATTTCCGTTATGGGTAGATACCAGTAGGACAGTTAAAATACGGATAATTACATTTTCATCAAAATAAAGGTTATGGAATGTATTATCGGCATCCTAAGAGAGAGCGATAAGGTACCAGAGAAGTTCTTAAACTACTCTTGGTTGAGTTTTGAATCTATGCAAAATATAAGCTATATTCTTTGCGATTGTTTCGTTTTAGAAATAAAATTTGTTTGTCTTGTAGAAAATGTTTAATAGCCACATTGTTTCAGCTATCAACTAAGCGTTCGGAAGATATAAGATTGTATTTTAGATATTAGAAAGAAATTGATTTTGTTAGTACATTAGGATCCCTTAGCAGAAACTATTTGATTCTAAACATATATTACCTATAATTAAAATCACTTTTGTAAGGAGGACGCTAGCTTATTATTAATCAACCATGCGCACGCAATGGTTAATGTAATTCAAAAATACTTCTCCGTTTTACTCATAAATTTAAAGAATCTCTCTGCGGATTTCCTCGGTAGAAGAATAATTAGAGAGAGTCCAAATGCATTCATAAACTACATCCATACTAAACTTTTCTTGATTTGACACTATATAAATCATTCCCTAAAAGACTTAAATCATTTATTAAATATCATTTCCAAAGAGTTCTGACTCTTTCATCTTCTTTCTTTAGATTTCATTCTATTGTTACTATTAAATTCCTAAAATATCATCTCCTCCTTCCATAATATTCATATTAGTTGAATAACCTAATCCATTGCTATATCCGCTGCTATTCATACTATTATTTATACTTATTAGATTCTTACGAAGCAAATTCAATTCCTATTTCAACTAGCGAGATTCTTTATAAGGTAATTTCTATCCCCCTTAATAAACAAATTAAATCAAACTAATTATATCTTTAGGTGTGCAAGTTGTTTTTGTAGGATTCATAATCATAACACCTTCTCCTATTTTTTGTGAATTAGGATTAGAATTATTGTTTATATAAGGATCGCTAATCATCATGTTGGGATTCAATATTTAGCTTATGTCGATGGGTGGAGATTAGCTAGGATCATCTTGGTTGCTTATCGAGTATTCATTATTGGCTATATTAGATACATCCTCTAAAGAATGTAATTATTCTCCTTATTATTATGAATTTTGAGATTGTACCATTTAAGAGTGAATTTACTATTAAGATTGGTCCATTCTCTAGAAAGAAGCTTAGTCTTCCTCATACATTTTTTTACGCAAGTTATTTATGAATGCTTTACGCTTTGATTTCTATTATTCGACCATGCGCTTGTTTTTCAGTGCAGAGACGCATATTGATTCTTCAGATTACATATGATTATAGTCTTCGTTTTAATTACCGTTCGGGCGTAAAATGAAACTTTCTGTCATATTAGTTGTCAAAAATGGATTTTAACTATTTGTATTTTAAGGATCAAAATTGAGATTCCACGATATATTATTGTTTTTAAAGGTATTCATATCTCTTTTCTATTAAATTGAATTTGCTATTTTAGCTATAGCTAATGTCTTCTATTGAACTTTTTTAATATTTCAAAAATATTTATTAATAAATTAAACATCATTATCAAAAATAAGAAGATTTTTAATCAATTCGCGGTTTGAGAATGTTTGGATTATACTCTCTTACCTACTTTCTTCTCAAGCCTAGCAATTAAAATGAAAAATCCTTCTTAAACTGATAAAAAGGATCCTCAATATTTCATACTAAATTTTACTTGTAAATCACTAAAAAAAAAATTTAATTTCAATTAGAATCCCCGCTAAATTAAACATAATGTATTTGTAGTTTATTCATTATTTGAAAATATAAAAATGTTTACTTCAATGCTTAATATTTAAGTAAAATTAAAGAAAGATAAAATATTTTTTATAACAGATTTTAATTTTATAAATGAATTATTAATTGCAAACTTATAATTACTTCTTATGAGAAAATAAAGTGACAAAACAATAAATAACATTTATAGAGGTTATTTATTTTTATGAGAATAAAAAGCTGAATTGAAATATTAAGAATGAATTAGAAACAAAGAATGATGTTGATTGGAAACATTTTTGAATTTGAATGAATAATAGGTACGCCAAATAGAAAAAACAAATTTACACTTATAATACATTTAATAATCACAATTTAATATAATATTTAGATAATTATTATCCTTATAGGAGAGTCTATCTATAACTAAATTAAAATAAAGAGTGGTGTGTATGTCTGATCAGCTGTTGTTGTCAAGCCAACAACGAGCAGGCATTTTTGAAATTTATTTACAATTAATATTGATAAATCAATTCAATAAAAAATTATTGAGTATAGTAATCTAAAAGTGATTTGAATTAGGAATTGATAAGACAATTAGTTAATAAATTATTTGAAAATTTGATTCAAGATTTTAGATTAATATTAAATTAAATTATCACTTATCAATATTAGTTTTTTTATTACCACTATGGATTTAAGCTTTATTTTTTATTATTATATTTGATTAACAGTTGAAATACTTCTTATAATTAGGACATATCTATCCCTTATAGATTTGTATTATTAATAGATTTAATTGATAGCGAATGAAGCATTCCTCATCTCTAGATAATTAAGATTAAGATCGGAAATAAGAGAGGAGATGGATTAAAACAAAAGGAACTTTATTTGTTTCCTTTAAAATAGACTTGACATGTCATATATAGTTTTATGATATTAATAATATGTGCAAATTAATTTATCTACTTGGGGCCGTTTATTCTTATAATATAATTACATTAATTAATATTAATTAATGTAGGAAATATTGTTTTATGAAGCGAATTAATCAGAGCTTACTTTATTATTACTAGATGTTTGCTTGCTTAGATGTTGACTAATTCACTTATGCTTCAATAAATCACTATTTAACAACATAATTATTTTCTTGAGTATTGTTCTCAGAATCAGAGTCATCATCTTATATATCTTCTCCTACTCCTTCTTCTTGTTCTTCTTCTTCTTCTTCCTCATCAGAGTCACTATCATCGCTTTCATCATCAGATTCAGAGTCATAAAGACATTCATACCTGTGGTTTTATGCATATTCAAGAATATTTACTAAATTTTCATTGAAATCACTTTTGATAACTTCCTTAATTTCTTCCTTCACAATAGTTGGAAAAATTAATACTTCATACTTATTTTCTAATTATTGTAGCTTTGCTATTAATTATTCAATTGGCTATTAAACTGTTGGTTTTTAATCTTCTTTTAATATAAAGTCTAGCTTTGAGAAGAAAACGCTAATTCTAAAATATGTGGTCTCTTCTTACTGAATGAAGGTAATATGAGGAGTAATAGGTGATACCCAGCTTTTAGATGTTTATTCTATTTCTTTTGCAATGTTTTCTAAAACTTATTTATTTCCCTTTTCTTTGCTATAAATCATAACAAGGAAGTAATCGTAATTCTTATAAAATTGAGTCAACAATTGATATCTATCCCTGAACTAAACGATTTCGAAGAATTAATCAAAATTAATATCCTTGAAATCTTCAATAACATTTCCATTTTAATTGAAGAGAACAATACTGTTATTATTCTTTTCATCAATATACCACCATTGATTTTTAGTGTTGTAATTGAAGAATTAAACTCCTTCTTTTTTAGCTCCATCGTCATCATAAGTTTAATTACTTTCATCATCAGTATGGATGTAGAAACCTGTTTTCAAATCATTCTCGTAGAATTCTTAAAATAAGTCCTCATAACGTCTCTTCTCTTGTTCACTATACTTTTTATTTTACTAGACAGCATTTTCTAATCTCAATTTAACTTCAATGGCATAACTGAGATTTGTCTTTGACAAAAACTTAGACATACTAAACTGTGTTTGATGTTTTTCTTCCTCTTAATTTATTGATTTAATTATTTTTATTTTATTAAAGTTTATAAAAACTAAAATTTTCCTCTTTGTTTTAAAGATTTTCCTACAAAATTTATTCATTATTATTTAACATTAAGCTAGCTAATAAAAAGTGTGTGTTCTAACTTCTTTCTGATGTGATTGGAGGAATTTAAGTAATAAATAGATAATAATAGCTAAGATTCTAATAATAATTATTATAAATACCATAGTTAGTCTGATAACAAGTGATTAAGGAGAGATTTATAAATATGTATAATATAAATATATAAAGAGTGTTATGAATTTACATAAGCTAGTCTCATATAATATTAAATAATATTGTGTTAGCAGTAATAATTTAAAAGTATTTTATATAATTTTATATTTTTATAATTAGTTTTGTCTATTAAACCTTAAATATTTTTCTATCTTTTTTCTTTTATATCTTCTACATCCATGTATTTTTCTTATCAATTTTATCTGCAAAATCCTTCTAATTCAAAAATTAGCTTGCCATATAAATTGAACTATCTATCTATTTCAAATCTTTAAGAATTAAGAAACATTATCTAATAAAACCCTTTTATTTTTTTAATTTGATTAATTTATTTCTTCGCAGTGTTTGCAAGACCCTCCTAAAAATATTGGTAAATTTTCGACTTTAATCTAATTTTTATTTATAAAATATTTTTAATTAATTATCTCTAATTTGTGAGAAACATAAAAGGAGATTCTTAATAAAAAATAATCTACCTTGCCAGCTATAGATTTTATAAAGGAATTTCCAAGAATTTCAACTTTTTATCTCGTTTTTTCATTAAGAATATATTTAACTCCTTTCCAGACAACTGTGAAGAATGATCCTGCATTTATGATATACATTCTATTTTAATTATTATTAAATATATTTATATTATAGAAATGTTAAAGAATAAATATATCCTTTTAAAAAATAATTTATTTTACTTATATAATATTTCAGGATAGTTATTCTTAGTTATACTTGATGTCATATTTAAGAAATTCTTCAATTCACTTAAGCTAAGCTTGTGATCCTTCATATCGAGCACTATTATATATTAATGCACAGGTTTTTAGGCATTTAAGCTACAAATAGGAAATATTTCATTTAATAGACGTTCAAAGTTTTGAATAAAATATTTTTTCAATCTTTCTTAATTAGTAACTTTCATTAATTCTTTTAAATTTAATTTCCCAAGATTCTCTATCCAAATAGGTCTCCCCTAGTAATAGAATAAAAATCTAATTAAGATTCAAAAACATTAATAGTTTTTTTATTTACCTCATTATCTACACCATGAAATCCGTGAGGGTAAAAATTTTGAACTTATTCAAACTCAGTGAACGAGAATTCCTATTAATTGAATAAAGATATTTAATTCTATTATATTATTGAATAGAAATTACTTTTATTGAATCAACCTAATTATCTAATCTCCATTGTAAAAAATCAACAAACATAGTTGTTGCATAAGAAATCTGGCCTTCTCTTGCACGAAGGAACTTTACAAAAGTAAAATTATTAAATTTGTTATAGATTTGTAAGAGATCTTTTTTCCCTTCAATTTTTTTCAGTACTTCTTCCCTTAGAATAAAAACTTTCTTTTTCTCAACTTCTTCCCTATTATTTATATTATATCGTCAGTTTTAATAAGAAAATTTAGGTGCTAAATTTATAATTTTTTGAGGCTTACATAGCCAAATAATATACTTTATTATTAAGAAATATATTTGGGAAGAATAAATTTAGCCGAATTATAATTATCGCTATTATATATTTAAGCTATTATCTAAAGTAATTGATAATAAACTTCTATAAATATCTATTTAATTGAAGTATTTTTATTAATAGAAAAAACAGTGAGATAATGAAAATGTTAATTTTGTTCATTCAATTAGAATAATTTATTAATAAATAATTACACTTTCGAATTATCCATAGAATCATCAATCAGCTGTGCACTGTTGTTATTAATTGTAATCTATTAAAATATACTCAATTTTGATTCAGTAGATTTATTGCTACCACCATTCATAAAATTGGAATCAATAGGAGAAAGTTCGCTGCCAAGATCATCTTACTTTTTACAGGTTTTTACATGCAATAAATATGTATTTGTAACATCTGTTTTGTTTATTGTCATATTACTAGAAGGTTTGAATTCCTTTACTTGGTTTTCCTATTAATTAGTATTCAATATTAGTTTTAATATATGTAAGGAACTTTTTCTTTTATATTTATAATCATTTATAAATCAACTAAAAGAATAGTTATTTACTTAGATATCTTATTTAAGTTGATACTTTAGGTCTACTTAGATTTAGTTATTATTTTCGCTCTCTGATGTAAATGGGGATAAGTAGTTTGTGGAGGCACTACTTTTATGATGAGATTCAAAAAATTGTAAGCATGGATTATTATTATCTGATTCTTCTATATTAACTTTGGATTTTTTAGGTAAAGATTCAGGAGAGTGTATAGGTGTTAAGTCGAGTATAATTTTATTCTAAAGAAAGTGTGCTTGATATTATTAGTTAGATGGGGCTTCAATTGATTAATATTCCAACATTTCTCTTACTTTACTCAGTATTATTGATCAATCAGTATATAAGTCGCGTTTTAAAATGTATATATAATATTGAAAAGATCTAAACTATTTTTGAAAAGAATTTGATTTATTTTTGTTTATAAATTTAAAAATGTATATAATGAAAACATTGGATATTCTTAAACCAGTGTGTTTAATTGTCACCTATTTCTTTTCTAATTTACTAATTTACTGATAAATCAAAATCAAATCAATTCATGAATTATTGGAAAGTTTTATTTAATGATAAGAATAAAATAGGAGCCAATAAAAAATGCTGAAAATTGAAGCAAACCTTTTTAAGATTAGAAAACACTTATATTTTAATTTTAATAGATTATTACGATTAAAATTTTATAAAAATAATAATAATAGTAATATGAGTAAGCTAAAGAACAAAAAAAATAAATATATTAATTTCTTGAAGTAAATTTAAAAAAGTTAGTATATTATTCCTACAACCTTATCTATACATTAATTAATTGATAGATTCTTTCATCAATTATAAAATTTCAAAATAAACACATACCTATCTAATTAACTAAATATAAAGAGTGCAAATTGTGGGGATTCTAATAAAACTTTGGTAATTTTTTAGATTATTTAGTCACCACATTTTAATATAAAGTGGTATTACTAAAAGCAATCTTAGGTAATTAATAATTCTAAGGTTAAAATTTAAGCATTTTTTTATTCTATAAGCCTGACTGAATTATTATATTAAACATAACCTCATTCTTATTTTACTTTATTTCTATTTAATTTATGTAGTTATAATTTATGCGATAAACCATTAGTAATCTATTACTCTAATTATTATTCTTTTTTCTTCAATTATTTGATAGGCTTAGCTTGCGTTATTATTACACTGCTCCTCCTTTAGTTTTCAATTTACTTTGATCACCAGAGGGTGGAGTATATTTTGTTTTATTTTAATTCTCATCATTACTGGGTGCGATTGTTTAAGTATGTAAATTATTGCTATTATTTGGTTAAACATTTTTGAGTCTTGTATAGGTGATTCCAGTATTTGCATTATTATTTGTACTAGTATTGAGATTACTTCCTGCATTTCCTTGATAGAAATCATAAGTAGCTTTATTATTTTAGTTAATAGTAGATGATATATTGTTAGCAATATTCATTTAATTTTTGGTTAAGCTATTAGATCTTTTAGCCTTCACAGAGGGAATTCCTGGTCCTCCTCTCTTAGAGCTTAAGGGATTCTGATCGTTTATTTAGAGAGGTAATTCATTTGTATAATCTTAATACTATTAGCCTGCAATATTAGAAAGAGTATTTCTTCCAGTTGAAAGGAATTTATTATTTTCTGATTGATTAGCTTGTATTGTTGATGTCATAGATTGATTTTATGCTTATTAAAATTTAGCCATTTACTGAGAAGATAATTTTTCTAAATTATGGAAATTCTACTAATAGTAAGTAAATCTACCAAAGTTAGTGGGAACTGAATCCATTCCTTATCTATTGGTATAAAGGGCTGCATTAACCATTTCCATGTTATTTTATTATCCTTATGAAGTTGTAGATGAAGGCATATACCCTCCACCTACATTGAATTCTTGCTGAGTTCTGTTTAAATAAACCACACCCTTCGTGTTGCTAATACTAGTGGCTGTCATTGGAGTAGCCTGAAGGGTTTAAGATGGGGCGAAGTCGTCTTGTAGTTGCATAGATAGATTATTATTATTATTTTTAGGAAGAGAATGTTAGTTTTGAGATTAAACTCTTTTTTTAGTGCTACTGTAAAACATATAATTTTATTTACTATTAGGTGTCATTTATGATTAATTTTTGCTTGCACTATTTGTTGATAAAACTCCGGAGCTAATAATATTACTATTTCCAGTTGTCGAAGATTATCCTTGTTGAGATTTTAATTAACTTCTATCCACATCATATAATTTGATTTTCTTTTCTAATACTAGTTGATTGTGACGAAGTTCGAGGATTTCTTGAATTAATTCGTTCTTTGTTTGGCTGTGATAGTTTGAGCTATTCATATCATTACTATTGTTATTAACTTTATCTCTTGCAGGCTAAGTAGCTGAATTTTTAATAGTATTTTTTTACAAACTACTAACACTCATATCTGCTTATTGAGTATCCAAATTTTCTTCATGAACAAGTTCTTTGATGTCTGATATCTCTTATTCATCTGTATAAACATTATTGTCTGTCTTTTTTTTCTTAGGATATCTTGGAGGCATATTTCCAAAATTAGATTTTTATGGTTTTTCTTAATCTATTTCTTAAGTATTCACTTATGGAGAAAGTTAGTTATAATCACTATCATCTGCGCCTTGATTTATTTCGCTATCATCATCATAGCTTACATTACCACTCTTAACTTTACGATTCCCTTTCTGAGATGTAGTTTTTCTAACTATTTTTACACCCTTTTATGATAAAAAGGAATCAAGTTACTCTCTAAGTTCTTGATTTTCAGCAGTAAGATCTTAAAGTTCTTATTCGCAATTATGTGCCTTTACTTTATAATCATCTGTCTACTAACGGAGTTCTTTATTATTTTGTAGGAGTTATCTCACTAAAGTGATAGATTCTATTAATCTATCACTAAAATTATCATAATCCATTTAGGTATAAAAAGGCTTATTTTCATTAACTGCATTTGTATTTTATTGTTAATTTACATTAAAAGTGTTTTGTTAATTTTTTAATGCATTTGCTCCTGTAGGAGTATCAGCAGCATTGTGTCTAACAAAGCCAACACTTGCTGGCTACTTTTAATTTTAAAGATTAACTAAACCACCACTTTATCTGATGGATTCAAAATTGTGAGCTTAATGGAATGCAGTTGTTGCGCTACTAGGATCTATTTCACTGAATTTTGATCCACTTTATTAAAATTTCGCCATCATTTGTTATTCGAATTGCTTTTACTATAAAAGCTATGCTTATTATTGCACTTTAAATTACTCTTGCTATTACTGGAATAACATTTACTCCCTAGTTAATTACTCGGATTATCCACCTCCAACTTAAAAAGAAGTTGCAGTTTAAGTCATCATAATTGAGTTAACATCTTTTCCTCCGTTATCATTTTTTAATTAGCCAGCTGTTGATGGCTTACTCTCTAGCTATTTTAGTAACTCAGCATTCTAATGCTTTAAGAAAATATTATTCTTTTCAGATTTTTCAAGAGCTGCTGTTAAAAAAGCAATGTGATTGTTTGCTTTTTCTAATTCAGATTTAAGATTTTAGTTTTATTTATTAACTTCTGCCAGAATTTATTTATTAGGATCTTCATTCTTTACAGGTTAATTCTTAATGTATGTTGCTCTAGAAGCATAATGTAAAGTAGAGATATTTTCATCAGCAAAACTATCATTTGGAACTATGCAAGCCATCATCAAACAATAGCAATTACCACCTATACTCTGCTTCAACAAACTAGTTAATTTACTGTCACGATAAGGAATGTGCTGAATTTTAGTATTTTAGTCAATCTACTAAGTAGATAATATATTATTACCAAATGAATTCTAACCTTAAGAGCCTAAAGGAGCTGTTGAATTGAATACATTGTTATTACCACTACTTTAATTTATTTCAGATAACGCTGTTATTACTTAACGAAGTGTAAAGAGAGATTTATTAATATCTATTGATTCCTTAGCCATTTTCCCTTCTGTACCGGTCAAAGATATACGCTCACTACCTGCTAAATCAACTAATTGTAATTTTGAGGAAGTTTCATGGGCACCCTACTCTGAGTATGTATGTATAGTTATTGTAAAAATAGTATGAGAACGCGATGAAGTCATATTAAGTTTATGAGAAGCAGTAATACGATTTTTAACTCCTTATAAGAAGTAATTCTAAGCCTCTTTTGGATTTTTCACATCAAAAACAAATAAGTTTTCTACTTGAAACTATTCTCTTGCATTCCATCTTAGCTTCAAACCTTAAGGTGCAAATCCTGCAGCTGCTTGTGCTTACTAATTTGGATTTAATGGATTGTTTAAATCGTTATTCTTAGCAAATTAAGAGTGGTGACTCAGTAAATCATAAATCTTTTCATTGTATATTTACAGAAAGCTGCAAGTTACATTATAATCCTTTTTTGTAGATGCCTTTAATTTAGGTATCATTGTAAATAAATCTTCGAATACACGTACTACTATACCTTTCATTTCATCAGATACATAATTTCCATTATCATGCTTACCTTCCATTGTATATGTTTTTCCCGAGCCTGTTTATCCATATGCGAATATTGTAGAATGGTAACCATCTAAAACTCTAGCTACCATTTGAGTAACTTAACATTCTTCATATACTTATCTTTAAGTTGTTTACTAATCAAATATGTGATCAAATTCAAATATTCTGTTGTTATTGCTATGGTTGTCATACACGCTTATCTTTCCTTAAGGTTTGTCTACCTTTATTTTCGTATTGGAATATCCTTTCCCAATTTCTGTATCAAGAAATGGACGTAAACGAATACCAACTTATATCTTTGCATTCATTTACTCTCTGTTATATTCAATCTCTAATTTACTTTGGTTTAGATCCTTGCTTGCTATGAAAATATTTATACTTAAAGTAATAAATTTTAATGTTTAATCTATTTTTTATTCTTTAATGTACGTACCTTGATATAAATTAATGTTATTTTTCTTTTAATCTTTATAAACTTGATTTGACAACTTTTTTATTGATAAGTCTTAATCAACCAAATTTTAAGAAATTTTACCAAACCGAATATTGGTAACCTTCGATTAAAAGAAGTCCAATCAATCATATAAAAAATATAATTTTGAGAAAAGAAGATATTGATTGATCTCATAATAATTTGCAATCTCTTTTCTGTTTGACTCTTTAAAATCTGTTGAAATATTATAAACTGCCAAAAGATTTATAATTGCAATGTTATTATTTACATTAAGTCTAAACCAGAGAGAGAATGAAAACCATCAAAATATTCTTGAAGTGTAAATCAATCATATGTTTTTAACATTAAAATTTATTTTTAATTGGGTATTTATTTAAATATTTAGTTTTATAATCTTAAAATATATTTAAAAGATTGAGATATGAATAATAAATGTTTTAGTTAGAAAATTTGCTTAAAAGGGTATTTTCAGAATTTGTTTAAATTCTAAGACAAAATATTTTTTCGAATTCTCATTATTTTTAATCTGTAAAATAGCTAGTAGCTTAAAATGAATTCTAATATAGGATTATAATTTGGAGAATTAATAAAATATTTTCAAAAGTGATTAGCTCAAACATAAATAAAAATCATGATATATAAATATTCAAACTGAATTATTGAATAAAAAAAATGCAAATAAGTTTTTTTTTAACTCCTTTTTAATTGAGATTTTATAAATAATATTTGTACTAAAAATTATACCTCAAATACATCAAATAATCTTAATCATTTAATTTTTTTTGCTTCTTTCTTATAATAGCTTAAAGGAAGGAATATATAAAAAACAAAGATAAATTAATATTTATCATTTAAAGGTTTAATAATATTAGCAAAAAGTTTTCATAAAAAATAGCAAATTATAAAATATACATTTCTAAATATAATTATTCAATTTTATAATTTATTATTACTATTATTTTGATTTTTGCTAATATACTCTATGAAAAAAATATTAATTTCTTTGTGAATCATATTTGTTTTCTTCAGCTATGATAGTTTTCATGGTGCCCGCACATGCAATTTCTATAAGCGACTTAGTCACTTTTATTATCTTAAACTGGCATAGTTTTAATTGATGCATTTGCATTTGCAGGACCATAATTTATGCCTACACTAGCTTAGGATCCAGAGAATAGTTTTTAAGCTGCGCTAACTGGATTCCAAGAGAATCCTTAGCATCCACATTTTTTACATTTACCCATTTTTATTATTTTTTTAAATATATTTTTGATTGAAGTTGAGTTTTAATATTTATAATTTATTATAAAAAATCTTCGCTTATGTTTTAAAGTAAAGGAATCCTTAGAGAAAATAAATTAAAATACTTTTATTAAATAATTCTAATTGTAATTTTAAAGGATAAGGATATTAGAATTTCTGAATCTTTAAAATTGAAATAGACAATTAGATAGTAGAAATCAAAATATTAATTTTTTTATTCTAAAATTAATATATTTTCCATTTATTCTTTTATTTTTTTAGGGGAATAGCCTAAGAAAGTAAAACAATGTTAGAATATAGATGTTAGAATTTTGTTATAAAATAAATAATGATATAGCCAAAATAATAAAGAAAAAAGAATATTTATTCTAAAATCATTAAAATACGGATTTTATTTTTTAAATTAAAAATAAATTGTAGATTATTTAAAGAAGGTTTATAAGAGTGATATCGATTGATGGATGGATGGATAAACTTTATTTAATAAAGCAAAAAAGATTAATATATAATATACAAAGAAAAGAAATAGAAGTTAATTATAGCTTAAAAATAACTTATCATTCATTATTCTTCTTTTACTCTTAGATACAAAGTTAATTAAATTTATATTCAACTATTTTCTTTCATTTCTTCATTGGTTTATATATATTGGATTAGCTTGTATTATATTGAGGTCCTGGAGTTTGAGAACAAGATTCTATGCGTTATTTTTCGTCAATAAAGTTAGTTCTGATTGTATTACCAAAGGATGCTTTTGGGGATTACTTTCTTGTTAACTTATCTGCTTTTTCAACACGATAATCTAAAGGACCTGGGGATTAGCTTAATTCTTTATCCAAAAGTTTTCTTGGGGCTCTTGAGAAACTTGTAGAGAGAGGATTCTTTTATTCAGGGAATTCAGACTATTTTTTATTTGTAAAAATTGATTTAATTAAGCAAATAAATTAAATTCAGTAGAAAGATACTGAACTTATTTAAAATATATAAAATTTAAATTTATTATCCTAAATAAACTATATATTACGAATGGTGGAGGGATTCCAAGCTTAGATTGAGAAAGAGACTTAACACTAGAAATAGAGAGGTTCATATTATTGAGCTTCTTTTCTGATGCTTTCTTAATATCTAATATCGTAGTATTGGTTCTATTTTGAAGTGTAGAATTATTCACTGAGTTGATTCTTTTAGCATATTAACTATCGTTAGCAGTTCCAGTGAGTGTTTGTTTATTATTTTCTTAAGAGCGGCTAGAATTACGCTTTTTCATGCTAGATCTAACCCAATTTTCACTATGGTTCTATTAAGAATAACTGGTATTCATTGAGTAAGAACTGTTATTAATGATCTAGCTCTTAGCTAATCCGACTTTATTTAGTATTTTTGAATCATTATTGATAGAATTCAAATTGTTATTTTGATTGTTGCCAGCTTAAATATGCTATTCATATGATGATGTAGTTTAATAAACCTAATGTTATTCATTTTCATGAGTAACATTCTCTGTTGATTGGTATTGCTATTAACCGTCAGCAATATTATATTCGTGCTATGGGGAAACTTAGGGGCGACCTCTATCTTAATAACTGCTATCCTATTTTAATTATGCCTTTTCTTCAGGGGTCTTAGTAAAGTTAGCAGTGACATTTTCCCAAACTTCATTGACTATTTTTATTAAAAAACGTTTGCTTAATCATTTTTTGATTGCTTTAATGCATTAAATGAATTCTTAGAAATCTCTATAAATTCCTTAAAATAATCTATTTTCCAGTAAGAAATTTAATTAAATGTAACTTACTAAATATCATTAAATTCAAATGCTTAACTCACTTAATATGAATATTTGAGATTTCATACAAAATGTTTAAATTTTCATAATTTTCATTTTTAAAACTAAAGAAACTATGCTTACTTAAAATTGAGTTTATGGCATCAAAATTTGCTTTGAATAGCTAGGTATTTTACTTGAATTGTTCTTCTAAATCTAGATACTTATTCGCAGGCTTACTACTCATGATTCTCTAAAGCTCTATAATATTTTAAAAAAGAATAAATGATATTTTAGTGAAGATTTGCAAAAAGTTGAAAGAAAATGCTGTTTATTTCTCCATCCAAAAGTGAACTGGTTAAAACAATAATAACTGCCACATAATCTTATACCTGTAATTGTAAACTTTTACTCTTCGAAGAATATCTCCTCAAAGATCTTGCTAAGACGTTCAATATACTTCTTCTCCTCCAATTTTTAGAGTACACCGACAATATCTTGTAAGCGACTTGTTTTTTTCTTAAGTGTCTTGAATAATTTAGTGGCCATTTCTAATATAAAGAATTGCTTGATTTTATTGTAATTTTCTTTGTATTTTTTGATAAATAGTAAAATTTTAATCTTTTAATATTATTATCAAAAATTGATTCTTCATCGCTTTGTATAACTCTTAATTATTATGCTTTAATTTTTTATTTTTATTTGGTTGATTTTTTTAATTCATTTCTTAGTTAATTAATAATTTTTTTAATCTCTCTTAAACCATCATTTAATTAAAATCCCACTTTATAAACTATAACAAACGAAAATCTTGTTAATTATTCCAAAAAAAAGATATACAAAGATACACCTCTTTAATATTTGTGACAGTATTACATTCAAAGTTAACTTATCTTGGTGAGATAATAATAATTAGACTGGTTATAAATAACGCGAGGATAGAATTATTAAAAATTATCTGACCATGAATTAAGTAAAAGATTATACTGAATTATATAAAAATTGTATTATTGAATAAAATTGTAAATTAATCTTTGAAAATTATAAATATCGACTAGTAATCCAAAATCTTAAATTATATAACCTATTTTATTTTCATTCCTTTAGTGTAATCTCTATTGATTTTTCCAATTTGATTAAAAACCACGGAATAAGTAAGCGATAATAAATGTTTGAGTTTTATAGTTTCTACTTTTTACTAAAAATGGTAATTGAATAAAATTTAATTTTATTAATTAAGTAAAAATAAAAATAATTAATAAAATAAATGATAATTTTACTTAAATGAACCTTTATTGACATATGAGAAGATAGAATTACACCAACATTAGATTTTATTTTCTTTAAAGTTTTTAATATTTTTTAAAGGAATAATTCATTAATTTTTAGTAAAAATGTATTTTTAAGAAAAATTAAAGAGTGTCAGTAAAGGAGAATAATATTTTATAATAAAATAGAGAAATAGTTTAATTTAAACAATTAAATTTAAATTAATATTCAGCTAATAATTATATTGCTTCTTTTAATGCTTTGAATTTCAATTTCTTAAAGATTCTTTGATTTATATAAAGTTAGATTTTATTATGAAATTTAAGCATAATTTCAATCTATTTCAATTTAAATTTAGGTAAAAATTATGTGTAAGAAATAATATAATATATTAAAATCTGGGTTTAGATAAGTATATTATTTATATATATGAAACTGGTACCATAATATACATCTTAAATAACAAAATCTCTCTTATTTTTAAATATTTTTGAAATAAAAAAATAAAATTAGTAGGAAACAAAGAACATTTAGAACAAGAGAAAAGAGAATATAATATATTTTATATTTTAGAAAGAATAAAATTAGATTCAATAATAATATTTAAAATATAAATCAATTAATATCTAAAATTAAATCAAGTTTTCTTTTCTTTTATTGAGTGTATTCATTTATAGAAGATTTTATTTTTAAAAATAGATAAAATAATTAATTACCTAAAAATATATTTAGATATTTAATTGATAAAGTTAATTTTCTATCAGATTTTGATGATAAATTCTTTTAGTATTTCTGACCCTGACAAGAAAATTATTCAAATTAGGTTTGATAACACATCATTAACAAGTTTACACAAATAACAAAAGAAATAAAATAAAACAAAATTTGAGGCAGCCAATTACTTACTTTAAATAACTTTCAATATCGTAGCTTTAATAATTTTTTTATTAGTTTCCAAAATAAAATTTGATCTTTAAATCTAAGTAAAATCCTTCTAATTATTACACGTAATTTACTCTAGTATGCCAAAATTGAGTGATTACACCTTTTCCCTAAACATAGATTTATTTTATGGATGCATCTCTATTTTATTTTGGTAGGAAAAGCCTGATAATAATCAAAAGGAAATGCGATTAAGGATGAGTGAGTTTTTAATTCTAAATATCATCTCAGAATTTATAAATCATAAAGATTTTTTATCATTCAAAGTTATTATAATAAAGAATTCTGATTTGTTTAGATTTTGTAAAATAAGGATTCTCAATAAATAATTTTTGGTAAAGAGAGAAAGTAAATTGAAATCTAGATAGATAAAAAGATTGTTTAATTATCAAAAGTAAAATATAATAATTTATAATTGTGTTCCAATCTTAAAATTGTTTGTTTTCAAAGTAAGTTAGTAAGCCTTAGAAAATAAGCACTCTAAACAATCATAATAAGAGTAAGGATAAAATGGAATAGAATCCAAATATCTAAGAGAGTGATATCCAAGCTATTGTAAGCTCCTTTACAGATAACCTCGCTGGAGAAGAGAGAGAAGTTGTTAATATGTTTGAGATTAGAGAATAAGCATTGAAAAAATTTGCATAGTATATGATTAGAAAATATTATTAAAATAAATATAAATCAGCCCTTAGAAAGGCAAAAACAAGAATTAATGTTATTAAGGAACTTGTTAAAACAGAGGAAACATATGTTTCTAAATTATCACTTATAGACAAAACTTTGAAATCGGATATGAAAAAGCTAATTAGCGAAGATGATATTAAAAAAATATTCAGCAATATTAAAGAGATCCTAGGTCTCAATGAACAATTTATTGATTATTTAAAGTAAAAAACAAGCAGTTTGCAAATAAATTAGAAAGTAATAAATGGCAAAATATATTAAGATGTTCAATTTAATTCTAGAGTATTTGACAATTCAATTTATTAGATTATTCCTTTCTTCAAAATATACCTAGAATATATGTAAAATTATGAGGCTTCCTAAAATTTCTTGGCTAAGCTTTAAGAAACAAAAAAGGATGTTAGAGAATATGTTGAAAATTTTGAAAAAGAATATGATTCTATTAGTAGTTTGTTAATCACTCCAGTACAAAGAATTCCTAGATATGAACTCTTATTTAAGACTTTACTTGAAAAAACACCAAAAGATCACTAAGATTATATTTATACTGAAAAATGCTATTCAAAATTTATTGAAGTTAACTAAAAAGTTAATCAAACAATACAGAAATATTTAGACAACTAAAAGATATGTGAATTATCTCAAGCCTTCAAAAATTATAATCTGAATATTATAGAATAGAAAAAAGAGTTCTTATTGTAATTATTTATTAAAATCTATCCTTCTTTACATTAAAATTACCTAATATGTGTAACTTATTAAATTATTTCTTTCATTTAAAAGTGAAGAAAGACTCAGTCTAGTAGGAGATGGCGAAAAGAGCTGCATTGTCAGTTTTCTTAATAACTTATTACTTGTGTAAGAAAGAATAGATGAAGAATCAACGAAACCAATAGCATGGATCTCTTTAAGTCGTGCTAGTTAGGTTAAAGCTGTCGAAGATATGAAATATTTCACACATCTCTTTAAAGTAAGTGGTGCTAATAATAATTTAACTTTTATGGCTGATGATGAAGCAAAAAAGATATAAGTAATTAAAGAAATAGAAAAGCTTATAACATCCATCCGTTAGAAGGATAAAGATACAGATCTTGACAATATCGAAGTTAATATATTAGGAACCGAGGAGTGGAATACCACTAAAATTCAAAAATTTACAGTGTATGTTGCAGAAGTGAAGATATTAAATATTACTTTGAAAATATGGGTTAGATATAGTCAACTATCTGCATTAGAAAAGAAAATAAAAAGTCATTTTAAAGATGTTGAAATCGATCACTTTAGTACAAAGCTCAGTTGGCTGAACAGCCACAGGACTAAGATTATTGAAGAAAGAAAAGTCCAATTTGAAAGTTTTTTGAAGAAGGTATTTTTTTACAATATCATTTTAATTAATAAATGAGAAATTAAATTTATATTACATTTAGATTTTAACCATGAAGAAAATTAAAGAATCAGAAATTATGCCTGATATTCTGAAAGATTTAGGCCTTCCTACTGATTTTTATGACCTTCCTTATAAATCAACTATAGAGGAAGGAAATAAAAATTTATATTACTTAGATGATTTTAATTCTGATGCAGAAGATTCCGTTGGAGATGATAATTCATTTTAAACTAATGTAAATCCTATAAAAGAAAATGGGGAAGGAAATAATGAAGAAGAAAATAAATTATAAGATGAAGGAGATAATAAAAGAGGCAGTTGTGGAAGCTAAGAGAATTCAATAAGATAAAAATCTATGAGTGGTAGTGTGGCAGCGATTGGAACTTTTTCATCTTCAGAAACATTAAAGCTATTCAGAAAAAGTAAAAATTAAAGGGCATCTCGAATTACATTTTAGCATTCAGAGAGTTTAAGTTAGAGTGAGAGATGTTTGATTGATGTTGAATTTTTAGATGGCTCTAAATAAGAAACAGAAATTAATTCATAGACTAGATGCTTCTAAATTTGTGCTGAAATTGCAAAGAAGATTGGCTTGAAATCTTACTTAGATTATAGAATTTTTTTAAAAGATTCTAAAGGAAATTTTAGAGTTTTAGATGATGATGAATTGCTTTTCAAAATGTTATTCCCACATCAAAATAGTCTCTAAAGTAATGCCGTTCTTGTATCAAATGGAAGTAGAAGTAGCAAATAAGAAATAACATTAGTGAATAATTAAAATATACTACAAAGTATACATGATACAAGTAGATTTAATGATACTCTTTAAGAAAGTAGTTAATTTGATTTTAATCCTGGATTTGGTCAGGAATAATAGCCTGACAGTAATGCTCCATTATGGAAGTATTCTTCAGAAACAGATTAAGATTTGGGTTTATTCAAGAAAACAATGAAGAGATTATTTTCTAATTTTAGTGAAAAATACACAATTGTTTTCAAGAAATATTTATGGCTATCAC
The DNA here is from genome assembly GCA_000260095.1 of Tetrahymena borealis. Lineage (NCBI taxonomy): Eukaryota > Ciliophora > Oligohymenophorea > Hymenostomatida > Tetrahymenidae > Tetrahymena > Tetrahymena borealis. Next base: position 511,328 of record JH651279.1, on the reverse strand, counting down.
CAGATTAAGAGGAGTATGATATTAGATAAGACCCAGTTAGATTGAATTTAGTTTCATTTTAAATATTTGAAAATATCTAATAATAGAGATATAAGTTTACTTTTAAGGATTATGTTCTTTATTCAGCTCTTTATATCACGATCAAATATTCAAGTATAGCTGAGAAAATTATATAACTATAAAAGGATGGCATAACAAATCTTACCCCAACTTTTCCTCTTTAAAAGCTGAAGGAAATTCTTCCAGATATTATTTATAACTCAAAAGAAGAGAGCTATTGGATATAAAATATTTCTGAAACTTTAATCAAAATGTCTGATGAAGTAGATAAAATATAACTTAAAAATCAATAAATTATTAACAAAATTAACAACCAGCATTCCCAAATATATATTAAGGGTTCCGAAATATCTCCTAAAAGTGAAAAATAAAGTAAAATTTAAAAGAATGGGAAAGACATTTCCAAATTCACTTCTAAATAAATTCTAGGAGAGAAAATAAGATTGATGCAGATGGTAGTAATAAATGCAATTAAATAAAATAAATTATTTGGGGTGACATAATTTTATGTAAACACTTATAAAGATACACTAAGAGATGCTAAGGAGTTAAAAGAGAATGTGTGGTTAGGCATAAAGCATAATATGATTTATGTGCTTGGCCCTGAGTTTAAAGAAGAATTATTTTAATTTAAATATGATGAATTAGTTGCTACGAAAGTATTCCCTAAGCTTATTCATTTAATTTTATAGATTCCCATGAATAACTTCAAATTTAATACAACTTAAAGTTTTGAAATAAAATAACTTATTAGCGAGTACTAGTAAATTAACTAATTACTTGTAAAATCGCCAATCAAAAGAAACTAAAATGGGACTAATAATGAAAATTCTTGACAAATAAAATTACTATTTATTTAAAAATAATTGCAACAGATATACCTTACTTATTAGTTGTCTATTATAGAATTTGATTTACAAAACCAAACTATGGCTAAAAGAATTATATAAAAATTAAAAAAATATTTAGGTCTGTCGGTAGGTAGGTATGTATTATTTTAAGTAGAAAAAAAGATTGGATCATAAATATAGTAATTAATTAAGTTAGTTAGTAAGTATGAATATAATTATTTAATTTGAAATAAAGAAATAGATTTTGCATAGTCCTTTTATTATATCAATAACAAAGTTATATTAAGCAAATTATTTTATATAAAATAATAAATTCTTTCTAATAAAATCTATAAAAATGACTCATTTACTGATTCATTCATTCATCCATGCATAGAACCATTTATTAATTTAATTTAAATTTAATAATAAATTAATTATATTTATTTGTTTATGAGTATACTCTTATCTATATTTATTACATATATTGTAGGAAATAATAATCATTTTAAGACTCCATCAAAAATGGTGGTTTAATCCATCTACTTAAACCAATAATCAAACATTTTATCACTTTAATTTTACTTATATCATCTCTTTAATACATTCATTCTGATAATTTATTATTTTTGATAACTATTATTAAATTTCTTCTAATTAATTTATTAATTGATAATCTCAAAAGTCTACTTTTTGAGATTCTTCATACTTTTTTTCACTTTCTACTTTTTATGCGTTTACAATACCTGCCTATTGCTGCTTCTGAGTTTATATATCCTCTAAATCTGTTTAAATAGTATTGTCATCATCTTTAGTTTATTATTTACTATAAATGAAATTTTTAAGTATTCTCTCTTCTTTTAACTACTCTTATAATTTCTCCTGGCATTTCTTCTAACATATACTCTTTGAGTTTTTATTCTTCTAATTATAATATTAGCAATTACTTAAACATGTTTATAGCCTCATTTCTGCTTTTATTCTCTTTTATTCTTCTTTTGATAATGATTAATCTCTATATTTTGCATAATTTAAATAGTATTAAGAGTAAATTATTACTCCAAACCATACAATACAAGAACCTATGAGTAATTTTTTCAACATTTTAGCATACTTGTCTAAATAGATTATAAATATTTTATCTCGTTAACTAATTATTAATTATTAATTTATTAAAAAGCAAATTGATAAATAAAATACAGTAGATCTATTTAATCAAATATATTCAAATGAGTGTAGTAAATTATGAGGAAATACATAATAAATAGGGTTTCAATTTTTTAAATTTTGTATAAAATATGATTAATAGGCTATCAAAGGTTGATCATATGTGTGTAAGATTGGATTATATGTAAAGAGTACAAAATATTAGATAGATAGATAAATATTTATCAATTCAATTTCAATTTAATTTAAGCTATTTTTTACGCAAATTAAGAACTTCATGCTCTATCTTTTAACACTCGACTTCGAGTTCTTCATTTCTTCTAACTAAATTCCCAATTTTATATTGATAATTACTTAATTTGTCATTTGCATTACTCTAATCAAACTTTCTTCTCGAATTTATTTCTTCGATTTATTCCTTTAATTTATTATTCATATTAGTTAACTCACTTTTGAAATTCTTTTAGTATTCTAAGAAAACTTTATGAGAATCAGGACCATACTTTAGCATTAATTCTAAATTTACTTGTCTCATATTGTTGTATTAGTTAATCTTATTTGCAGTATCATTGAATTCTTTTAATTAACTCACATCTGCCTTTTCTAAATCTAAGTTAGGAAGCTAAAGAGTTTAAGGTTCCTCAAGTAATTAATGTGATTTCACCCTTTAAATTTCTTATTAGATTAATGGAGAATCAAATATATCACTTTTAGGCAATGGTAAATCCTTTAAATAATCTTTTTTTTCCATTTGAGTCATCTCATGTTTAATCATTCTTTCTACCTTAAGCTTGATATTATCATCTGCTTCAGTATCTACATAGGGTAAACTAGTTACCAACTTTGAATGTTCATTTTAATAAACTAAGGGAATATTTGATGAAGTTAAACTTAACATATTTTTTGAACCTTAATAATACTCAATATCTTTTATTTTTTAATAATTTTTTATATGAATCTTATTATTGTTAGACAATTAAATTATTAAAAATATAATAAATAAAGCGATTAACTTTAAGGAAATATAAAAATAAATTCTATTATTCTAATAAACAACTCAATAAAATATATTAGGTATATTCATAAGTAAATATCCTATCTAGTTGATTAATAATTTTAATTATTTTATCATTTAAAATATATCCTAATTTAAACTATTAAGCATTAATTAATTCCATTATCTAGGTTGATTCATTTTAAAATTACTTTTCCCTTTTTAAGGAAGGAATTAACTATGTTATGAATTAGAATTATTTTATTCAATACTATTTGACCTAAACCTTTCTAATCAATTTCTCAAATACTAATTTTTTAAAAGTATTTACCATATTTAGAACTCAATTATATTTCTATAATAAAGAATAGTATTTATATTTTGAAACTTAATGTAAAAGTACTTACTAAATTTTAATTGTAAACATATGTATTGAAAATATTTTAGAGATGGAGTCTTTAATAAATAATCTATAATCTAGAGATTAATTTATATTTTTGTCTTATTTGTTTACTCTCTTAAGATAGATTAAATCATAATAGTGAAAATCTTCGTTTGATTTATTTTGTGGTAGTTATTTACTTAAACTTCAAAAAAAATTATAAAGCTTTACTGTAAAAATTTCATCATTAAAAAATTTATTAGATTTTAAGATAAAATAAATGAAAAAAACAGAGTTTATAAATGAATCTACTTCGAATTCAACAATAAATTCTACTTAGAGTATTGCAAAAATGAGAAGAAGTTAGTCAAGCCTAATGAAATAATAAAATAACTCTCACATCAGAATGGATTAAATTAATTAAAACATAGATTTAGAGCTAACTCATGTTAACAATTTAGATTTATGGAAAATTAATACTTAAAAATAGCTGAGAGATACAAATAATTATGAAAGAAGAAGACTAGTGTACCCTTCAACGTTGATAGAAAAAACTGATCCCTTGATTAAAGTGGATATTATCAACAATATTATGTAAAATGGTTAAAATTTATTTATTTCATTTATTGATTTTTACTTATTATCCTTTTAGTAAATTATTTTTTTACTAAAATAATTAGAGAGCAATAGAAGTTTTATAGGCAATATCAGTGCAATAAATCAGAAATCAGAAAAGAGTAAGACACCTATAAACTAATCTAGAATTTCCTCAATGCACAATTTAGGAAGTTCTGTTAATATTAGCAGACGTGAGAGTCAAGATAATAGAACTGCCTAAGCATTACTTGCTTAAGGATAGTCTGTAATTAACTATTAGTTTTTTAAGAGTGACAAAAATAAAGTCGTTATTAGTAAAATCGTTCTTAACAAGTTTTAGTAAATATATGATTAGGAAAAAAATGTAAAATCTTTATCAATATGATATAAAATCTAAAGTTAAAAATAATTATTATAGCTAGACTAGCATAAGTTACTTTAAGAAAGACCTAGGATAGATAACACCTTAAAGAATTTTAAGAGTCTTTAAATGACCCTTAGTAGTAGTGGAATTAATCTAAATGAAATCTAAAAGAAGATAACTTCAATTCAATAATAGCCAAAAAAATTGTTTGATTTTTCAGAGGAGATGAAAAGGATAGAGTCTGAGAAATTAGATTTCGTGAACTGTGAAAGAAAGATACTCTAAAAGATGTACTAGTTATAATATAATATTAAAATAATAAGAGAGTGTAAAAAGTAGGTGAGGTCTCACATATTCGATCTATCTCAAAAACTCTCCTTGTTTAATATTAAAGTAATTCTATTACAATTATCAATATGCAATTAAATAATGTCTTTTGATAGATTATCTTAAGTAAATATGAAAGACTTGAAAGAAATCTTGTAATTGGGTATTTTCAAGAGAGAAAAAAAGGGGATTCGAGTAAGTTTAATATCATGCAGATAAAGGATAAACTTAAATTTGATGATGTATTCCTAGGATATTTAGAAGTAAGTAGAATATTATTAAAAGAAGTTTCAAAACTCATTTAATATTATAGAAATTGAAAGAAATGAAACAAAAAGAAGTTGATGAATATAGTGATGCAAAGCAATAAATCACATATGTAAAGATTGTATTGCAATAGCAGTTTGAGTATCTGAAGAATTAATCTCAAGAAATAAAAGAAAACTATGTTAAATGCAAGATGCAACTAAGGGATATGTTGATTGATCTATTTACAACTCATCTTAAAACATTCTTGTAATATATAAATCACATTTTAATTTCAAATTACATTTATTTATTGATGCTATCTACCTTATTTAAAAGAACGACTTAAAATTTAAGCTGGATAGTCAGAGGTTTTATTATGTTAGACGAATCCTTACCTATTCAAAAACTTCCTAGATATTTAGATGATGACTCAATAGAATATGCTTTAAAATCAGGATAAATTCTCTATGATATCTAATTGCTTGAAGAAAAAAAGCCTTAAATTTTTACAAAATATAATTAAGAAAGTGAGAATGTTAACTTAGTATTAAGAGAACTTGCAGAAAAACTAAATGGAATTCCATTATTAAATGATAAGCCTTAATCGTTTTAAAATATACCATTGGTTCAAGCTCAAAATGAACAGGAAGTAAATAAATATATTTATCATTTTTATATTTCATTTATTTTATATTAAATAAAGAATAACTTAAATGGAAAAATCTCATTTTAGATACCCGATTTGGATGATGAAATTCTAAATGAAGGAATTGGAAATTTTAGTGAAATAAGCTCTAATAAACATAGCACTACTTACTCTCATTACTCTTAGCTGAGGAGGCAAACTTCGATATAAAAATTACTTACAACTCAATCACAAAATATGTTGGGGACAGATCAAATATTTTTTGCAGAGGATTTTTATGAAAAGAAGTTTGATTTTAATACTATTGATAAAAAAGTAAAAGAAATGAGATCATAGCTAAGTGTTCTCAAAAGAAAAGAAATATATCGCTTAATTGAATTATTTAACACCAAGTAGATTAAAGAAGATAATTTCTAAGATACTATTTCGTAATCATTTTTTGAATATTATTTTATTTACTAAAATAAAACTATCTAAATAATAGAATATTGTTTGGTTATAATGAGAAAGACAGAGTTCTTAGAGAATTCTTTTAGAAGAAGTAGAGAAACGAATACATTTAATAAGAAAAGTAAATGTAAAATCCATTTTACCAAATGTAACAAAAGTAATAGCTCATGAGACAAGCCAAAATATCAGAAAACTCCCCTACACCAACTACTTCTACAAATAAATAATAAGTATAGAATTTCACATCAACTATTAAAGGTAGTATGTTCCACAGATCCTAATCTATACCCACTCTCAAGGATTCTATGAAATTAACTACTTCTTATAAAAATAAGGTAGTAGAAACTTTATAAAAAGAAAAGAAAGAAGGTATCAATATTTCAACTTATAATTTCCTAGAAGCTAGAAGGAAATGATCATGATAGACAACCAATATTTAATTATAAATTATAATTCATTTGAACGACTTTAAAAAGAAATTAACTATAAGGATTTAAATGAAAAAATAGTGCTATTGAATTAAAAATTAATAGAATTATTATCTAGAAAGATTGCCCATAAATCATTGCTAATACTATTTATTACATTCTTATAATAAGTTTTAGTATTTATTCGTTAATAAATTAGTAAATATAATATATTTTTCACATAGATTGCTTTTAAAATTATAATATTTCAATTGGTTTCATACAAAAATAATCATCAAAGTTCACCTCCAAGTCTTTTTATAGTCTTCATTAATACCAACAGGCTTTCCAGGTGCCTATGCGGGATCAACCTTCAATGCTGAAGCTGGTCTTTCTTCCATTTTGGTTGGAGGAGGTTTAATACTTTTATCACTTTTTTTAGATCCAATAATTGCCTTTTTAGATGAGAAGTTCCTCCAGCTTGATACTCTAGTTTCACGAGTACTTTCCCATTCATCTTCAGTAAGAACTCTATATTATTCCATCATCTTTTTTGTTTCAATTTCTTCTTATTTAGCAATAAGCTAAGAAGCTTAAAGTTTTGCATGGTGAATTTTTCTTTCTTCGATTTCATCAAAAATCTTTTTCAAATTTTCACGATACATTCCTTCAAAAGTATCTTCTGGTAATTCGGATAATCCATTTTTAACACGCCTTTTATTTTCTTTCTCTCTTTCAAAAGTAGTTCTTTCTTTAGCCTCCTTCATAATACGAGTATATATCTTTCTTTTTTCAGGATCCATAAGAGTTTTATATGCTTTATCAACGATAAAGAATGCATCTTTTGCTCTAGGGTCAGAACATCTATCAGGATGGAGCTTTAAAGAAAACTATCTATGCTAATTTTTAATTTCTTCATCTGTAGCTTCCATATCTAACATTAATACATCATAAGGATTCTAAAAACGCTCATTTAAAAGTCTGTCCAATTATTCAGAAACTTCAATTCTCTTGGTTTTAATATTCTTAGTAAGCATTTTCTACATCTCCTACTTGAAAGAATTCATTGTAGTTTCTACTGACTACTTTTATGCTACAGGAGCTTATTACATACTGCTTGTTGCCCCATTTACAGGAGTTTAAGAAGCTGTGCTTGGAGTTGTAGACATATTTATAATTACTTGCTAAATTCAATATTTTTATAAAAACACTTATATATCTTTAGTGATTTATTTAATTTTATTAAGCTAAGTCCAATCGTTAATCTATATAAATTTTCAGTAGCATTTACCCAAAAAAAATGAGAAAAAATGAATTAACTATTCTAGGTAAAAATAAATAAGAATAATTTTTCATCAATTATAATTTTTGATGAGGTAGTGTCTATTTATTTAAATAAATTTTTCGGAGACAAATAACTAAAATGGACAATAGATTTATTTATTTAAGATTAAATAATATTTATTATTTCATTAAAATGTATATTTAATCAGAGTATGAGTCTTTTTTAAATTTATTTTCAATTATTTGTTAAAGCTCTTTAATGCTAAATTTATTTTATTCCTAATTATTTTAAAACCAAATTTTTATCATTATTTTCTTTATTTCTTATGAATGATAGAAAGATACTTACCATTTTTCTATTTCATCTTATTTCTCTTCTTCAATCAATCTTATAGTTTCATTTCCTAACTGTTCATCTTCGTTGATCATCTTATTATTATTTTTTTTCTTCTTCTTTTCTATCATAAACGAATCTAAGTTATTTAAACCATCTTCGTTTAATTTGATTTCATCTTAAGTTAAATCAACTACTTTTTAATCTTAAAATTCTTTCTCAATTTATAGGATTTAATGATAAAAATTGTTAGTTTAAACTTTGAAATGATGATTTTTTCCATTAACATGCTAATTTTAAAATAAAATGCTTTGGCTTATTCTAGATTAAGGATAACATTATTTACTTCAATATAATTTTCAAACTTAATTCTACAGATACTGCAATAGCGAGATTTTGGAATTTAACTTTTCTTTAATAAGTATTTAATTAAATGATTCAAATAATGGAAAGTAAATACTAATGTGTTATCTAGCAACTATCTCATAGTTTCTTAATACTCAATTTTTCTATGCTATTCATAATAAATATACAATCCCTATTGGTTGTATGTAAAATTAAATTTTTGAATATTCTGATTCTAAAAATTACTTTATGATCCTCTTTTATAAATGTAGGGTTGAAAGGTTTTTCATCATTTAATAGTGATAGTTTATAATCACTTTTATTAGAGTTTTGGTTTATTTTTAGTAAATCTTAAATTAAAGGATATACATATCTATTGTATCTTCAGTTAATGTCATCTAACATTTTTGAGCCCTCAAAGGTCTAATAGTAAATATACTCATTTTATTTTATATTTCTTTTAGATTTAATCAAAATCAAAATTTTTTGAAAGAATAACCAATTATCTATAATTGAACTAAAATTAAGTTTCTTTATAATTAAACTAAATTTTTGTAAGAACTTTGCCTGAGTTATTATCAATCTAAATCAAAATAAAAAAACTACAACTGCAGGATTGGAACCTACACAATTAACCCAATAGATTTCTAGTATTCCCAAGGAAATTATATATTAAAACAAATTAAGAGTACTTATTTTTGTTAAAATAAGTATTGATATAATAATTAAGAGCTATTAGAATGATTGATTTAAGTAAACATAAGCAAATTACTAATCAAACTAGTATTGATGAAGCGATTTTGAAATTGGAAAGCAAGCAGGTTTAGCAAATTACTTTCTACTAATATGATTTCAGTGAAAAATTATTATCTAAAATGAATGAAATAGCATAAGAAAGAGAAAAAATATGCTGGTCTTTTTCTGATTGTAAAAACATTGATAAAAATAAAGTTAATCAGATATTTGAATCTCTTTAAATGAATAATAGATTGTAAAAATTTCACTTTAATTTTACAACAATAGCTGATTTAACATAGAAAGATTATTTTGAATTTTATGAGAAGCTTATTTTTGTTGATACGTTAAGAACAATAAATTGCCCGAACTATGCAGTAATGATTAAAGGAGCAGCAAATCTTTTTGAGAAAAATACAAACATAAATAGAGTTGTATCCTACTTGCTCGATAATGTCTACTTAAAACCTATTTAAAAATTTCTTAGTTCTATTTAAAGAGAATTTGAAATTCTTAAATTTAAGACTATGAACCTTATGAATAATGATATTATTACATACTCAGGTTTATTTTCAACAATAAATAACCTTAAATTTTAAGCTCTAAAGATTAATAAATTAGCATTTAGCTAGATTCTAAATAGCAATTTAATGTCATAATTGTTCTTTAAATGTAATATTAAAGCCTTGTATATCAGAACTTTGCACGTTCGTAACATTTAGACCCTTCAACTAATACTAAAAGAAATCAACTGTAATAATAGTCTATAAATAGTAAATATAAAATATGTCTGGGTAACAAATCCTGAATCCTTATCTTTTAGCAATATTTATCTAAATCCATCAATTACTTAGTATAAGCTTGGGATTACAAATGATATATAAACTATAGGATTAGATAGTTTTTTAGCTCCCAATCTATAATTAATTTAATTATCTCTCTCTAATAATCCATTAAACCATAAAATTATTTCTGTTTTAAAATAGATGCCTTAATTATAAACACTTAAAGTATTTATTAATGAAATCAGGTTAGTGTATTGCCTAGCTAAGAATTTAAAAGTTTAATTAAAGAAATTTTAAATTGGTTTCTCATATAATTGTATTAAAGATATAGTTTCACAGTATACTAAACATATAATTAAAGAAATTTTAGCCATAAAGTCTAATCTATGCTAAATTATCTTTCCTCGAAATCTTATTTTGGATTTAAATCGTTATGAATAATTATAGATACTACAATTTTTTGAAAGGCTGATTGCTGATAATAGAGCCTGTAATTTCAAACTAGAATTTATAAATAACTATCATCTTCTTTCATATTTAATATAGTTTAGACTGCTAGACTATTCTAATTTCATATATCTGAAATCTTTTTAGAAAGATAAATAACTAAATATCAATAGTCAAAAGTAACTAGCCATTATTTAAAAAATAGCATTTGATAAATTCATCTCAATATATTTACTCTTCTTTCCTTAATAAATTTATCTTGATTTATACTATTGATTAGACTAAATTATAAGAAAGGCCAATTAAAATCAAAATATTTAATTCAATAACACTAATATTTCCTAATATAAAAAATGTACACAATTAGTTTTTATAAAGGGTATGTAGACTTTGTTTTTGGCTATTTATTTATTTTTTTATTGGTATCTTTAATAATAATGCTAGTATAATGAATTAGATAAATTTTAATTAATCAAAGTTTAAAATACAATATAAAAGGAAAATATGTACAAGTAATCAAGGTTATATAGAAAATTTTCAAATTAATTTAAAAAAAAGATTCCCTAAGAAAGATCCATTTATAATTGATTGATTATGTGGGAGGGTTTTGATTTTTTTAGATTTTATTTAAAAAGTATCTTAATGTTTTTAAATTGGTTTAGGTGAAGTGGGCAATACTTCTATTACTAGAGTTAACTTAGGTCTTGTAATGAGTATTAAGGTCAAATATTGTGATTCATTTTCTATTAATTTATTATTATCTTCCTATTTTATAATAATTTAGCAATAATCCTGAGTCTTAAGAATTTATCTATGTATATCTTCTTTTAGGTAGCCTAAGGATTTTGGAGGAGAATCTATCTCATGTTCCTACCCATTATATTTAATAACTATTTTTAACTAGTTGTTGCTGCTCATTTTATGTTTTTTATTGTTGAAAATATCTTAAAGGATTTGTTGTTATTCTATCAAGTTTAGATACAATTATCTATTATTTTTAGCTCTATAAATGACTTATGAAGGAACTAATATTTATTTATAATTTAATTATTATACCAAATAGTATAATTATTTATCAATTTTTTTGTAGATATCTGTTATTTAAAAAATCAGCTTGTCAGAATAAATAAAAAATGCTTTGAATTGTCTATTACTATTTGGGCATTAATTTCTATTTGATAGAATTTAAATAATTATAAAGGCTTAAGATATTTAATAAATTAAATTTATTATAATTCCCTTTTGATCAGAAAATGAATAAAGATTATTAATTTGTAATTTTCAATTTTAAATTTATACTAATTCTACTATTTATTGCTAAATAAGTTTAAGGATAGCTGATCTTTTCAATTTCTTCAATGCTGCTCAATCCTCTATTTTAAAGATAAGATTTAAAGGAACCTTCAGGAATAACTTAAAATATCTTATTTAATTTAGATTAGAAAGAAAATAAATATTGAATTAGTGTATCATATCTTTAAATAATAAGTAGAAAATAACTCAAAAAGAACTTAGAATTTCAACTAAAAATAAAATAGCGATAATGAAAAAATATATTAACCTAGCAAGCCAGACTTTAAAGTCTTTTTCATTTATGAATTAAAAGCTTATTAATTCTTTCTGCTCAGCTTAGCCAACAAACAATGGATAAAATTAGGAATTTTAACCAAAGTTGAGAAAGTAATAATAATAGAAAATTGAAAGAAAGTCTTAGCAGTATAAGGCTACTAATACTTAAAATGAATTTGTTGCCCCTGTAAGATTTTATATTTAATTAGAAAATATTAAAGATAGATTTAAACTTAGCTACATGCAAGTTTTATATTGAATTGCGAAAAATACCATTTTTTTAATAATTAGTTTGATATTAATTAAGATAATTATTCAATTCTAAAAAATAGGAAAAGCCTATTCAAGAATACTCCCAAGAGTTGATGGAAAATGTTTCCTAAAAGAGATTAGCAGATTTAACCAACCGCAAAGAATTACATTTTTATCGTATCTAAGCAAGAAAGGAAAAATATGATTATTTCAACTTTGTTTTGGCAAGATGTTATATTCACCATATGAGATATTTCTCAGAATTCTTTGCATAATAAGATTTCTCCAGACTTCTTCATTAATATGACATTTAATAGTTTGAAAGCTTCTTCTATAATTTTACTCTTGCTAGTGTTTTTATGGTTGACTTCACAGAATAAAAGAATTTTCATTATTACAGCTAACTTTTTATCAATTACCAAAATAAGGCTGAATAATTGGTTAAAGAAAATGCTGCTTCTGATTAGTTAACTCTTTTAAGGTTAAGCTTTATCTTAAGATGTATCCCTTCTACTACTACTACTAATACCTAATATCAAGAATATATTAATAAGTTTATTCCCTCTTATTTTGATGAGGTTTTGGAAAGTATTGCTTTCAATTCTAAAACATCTTTCTCATTGATTGATTTGTATTTTGTTTCTTAATACTTTCTATTTAGATCTTCTACTAATCAAGAAGAAGGTCTTTAATTCTACAAGAACGTACTGTCTAAATTTACACTTTCAGAAAATGAAACTATTTCAAAAGAGTAATCTAGAAATTTTATTAAGGTATAAAACAATCTAACAATTAATTTTATTGCTTTTACTACTATTTATCAAGAAAATATTAAAATTTTAGAAGAGATTAAGAAAAATGAGAAGAAAGAATTCTTTTCTAATAACTTAAATGGTTTTATAGTTAAATTTTGATAAAAAAAAGATAGACAGCATTAAAATTATTATTTTTTTATAAAAAGTCATTCATAATTCTTTTGAATAAAAGTGAAGAAAGTGTATTTTAAAATACTAATATTATCTTTCCTATCATTGAGAAATCATTGAATTGTCTTGGTGAAAATATGGAGTTGCAAAATGAAATTATTCCTATACTATATTTCATATCTAAAACAGGAATAACAAAAGAAAACAAAGATTTTATGTTTAAAATACTTAAGATAATTGGATCGAATATACTTACTGATTAGAAAGTTCATCTAATTTAAATGAAGTCACTACTTTATTCGATTGGAAAAATATCTTACTCCTCAGATAACATTTTAAATTTGTAAGTATTTTTTAATTATTTGCTAAATGATATTAATTGATTTAATTATATATTAGCTTAAAAAAGGAATTAAATGTTGAATCTTTAAAAAGAAAACTTAGTTAAGAATTCTATGATCAATATATTGCAAATTTAATTTTATCTTGCACTTAATTGGAAGTTTTGACTAAAGATAATATTCCTTAGGAACTCTATTAAATGATTTTTTCAGATAAGATTAAGAAGAGAAAATTTTAGAATGATTATTTAATCTCAATTGCTATATCATTTTACAGAATTCATTACTTCAATCTTGACTTCTGGAAACTTTTGTTTGAGAAAATTGACCTCACATAGAGTTCTTACTACTTATATTTGATTAATAAAAGTTATCCTACATTGAAGGATGAAATGAGCTAAGAAGTGTATGATCTCTTTGAAAGTAAAATGAGTTCTTACACAATGAGCGAAGTCAGAAAAGTTATCAAAATTAATGAATTTGAGTTAAAACTACAAAAGTATCTTGAATCTGAAAATATTCCATTTTAGTAATCTTTGGAAAGTAATTTTTTTTATTTTCTTTTAATACTTCAATTACTCTCTGCTATTCTAATACTCTTTAAAAGGCCAAACATAGAATAGTTTATTTTATTGAGAAATAATGTTAAAATTAAATAATGAACTTATAATTCATGATCAGTGAATTAAAATAATTTTCTAATACTTTTTATTTATAAATTAGTCGATGGTTAGTATATCTCTTTCTAGTTGAATGAGAAGGATGTTGTTTTAATAATGTAATTGAATAACTACATTACCACTGAAAACTAAAATGAGTACAAATACAATATATCCACAAAATTCAAGATTGACTACTTAAAGAAAAAGGGTTACAATATCATTGCTTTAAATTCATTTGAAGGTGATGTTACAGAGCAATTTGCATAAATTTATAAGAAATCTAATTGAAGAGTGATTGACTATTTTTTTAGTAAATTATCTATGGATGGTTGGTTGCAGAATAATGATATCATTAAAGAATAATAAAACTAGTAAAATGTCATAATAACTTTTAATTTTACTGATTAGAAATGTTAAATAAATAAGCCTAACTAACTAACCTATTTATAGTATTGTTTTTAATAAAATGTACATTATAAGTAAATTATATTTTCACGATTATAAATCCTTCTTATTTATTTACTTTGCTTACTTTTTTTTACATAAAATAAGTTCATTTCATTTTATACGAAATTTCTAATTAAATCACAACTTAAATGGAGGGGTGGGGAATAAATGGAGAAGTATAGCCAACCAGATCCAGGAAGGATAGGTTAGGAGGTTATACAATCAATAGCAGGTTTGAATTGGTATGAATAAAATGAACTCTAATATGAATTAAATACAAGGCATTTCTCATCACTAAATAAAATGAAGCTAAAATCCCTCCTACATTCATTCTCTCACCTGCATAGATTGATAATGATATAGATATAGCCTGAATAGTTGATAAAGGCAAATAGTATTTTAAAGTTAAATTGCAAAAAATGTTAAATTTGATTACTTCTCTTCATGAAAAAATATAAACAGTTCTATTTAAAGTATTTGTAAGTTAACTAATTAATGATTTATTAATCATTTGCTCAATCTATTTCTTTAGATTTTACTAAATAATTAAGTAACTTTAATCTAAAATTTAGAAGTCATTTAATTATATGGGTTGGAAAGATTGTTGTTAAATGAAAATACAATTTAAAAGTTAAGCCGAGATATTTCAGGTTTGGTGATTGCAATAAAAATTTACATTTAAGAAGTTGTTTTAAATCAATGGTAAAGTATATGTGTAACTTCTACGAGATCAAAAGGAAACCTTGCTCAAGTAAAGATAGCTGATATAAAATATTATTAAACAAAGAATTGAAGTAAAAATAAGAGATTGATTCTAGAGTAGTTTCTATAATTTTATATGTTTTCTATCATATAAATTTACAATTGAATTTATTAGTTCTATACCCCTTAGTTCACAATTAGATTCATAAAAATGAAATGTGTGGCAATTAATTAAAAAGGTTATTAATCCTGTTACCAATCAATATGAATAATTCCTATTAGAACAAAATCATCAAAACAATAAATAAACCACAATCAACAATTATTCTGAAATATCGAAATAGAGGTATTATAATTTGTTAAAATCCTCTTCTATAGATAGAGGAATTAAGAGTAAGCTACTTTGGCTAGGAGATTTGTACTTAAAAAGATTGAGTGGCAGAATAGATCATTTACAATTTAAATTACATATATCAATATAGATCAGTTAATCTTAAAATTAGCTTATATTAATTATCAAATCACTCCTTTCTAACTGATTAGCGATTTGTGAACAGAAAAAAAGTACCTTATAAGCACAGAGAGATAATATATATGTATGTATGTGGGAAATTATATTTTAGATTAATTAGGAGGTACTACTTTTCATGTGGTGACTGAATTAATATTTCAAAAAAGGTGAAATAGGGGAGAAAAAAACCTATTATGATGAGTTAGAAAAATTAAACATATATCATCATAAATAATGAAGTTAGAAAATTTTAAATATTGATTAAAATCAGAAATAAAGGATTCTAATTGTAATTTGCTTAAGGGCGGCATTTTTTTGAAATAGGAATTCTCACTTTGGTAGTGTCCAAAAAGATTTAATTTTACTATCTTGATTTTTATTTAAATCCTTTTTGTCAATTGTAAAAGAAGTGACGAACTAAAAAAAGATTTGAGGAGTAAATTTGAAGAAAAAAAACAAACATCCATAAAATACATTTACCAAACTATAACATCAGAGGAAGTGTGATTGGAATATCCAAATTTTTATAAAAGAGAGATTACTTAATCTTAATATTTTTGCTGACCAGCATCACCCAATAAAATTAATAAATTTATGTAAACTTCTAGCATGTAATTAGATATTTGTTGATGCTTGGATCGTCTAGTAGTATCAAAGAATCTAAGGAGAAAGAAAAAAATGTGAAATAAATTAAGACTTAGAAGTAAATGGAAAGATTTAAAGGAAAAGGTCACTTTTTTATGGAAAATAATGATAGAAATGATTTGAGTAAACAGACTGGGGTTTAATGGGGGGAGTGGATATATAAGTATTATTCGACACCAAAAGAATAAGATGAATTAATATAGATAATATTTATTTAATTTATTCAGCAATTTTGAATGTTAAATAAGGATACCTAGATTATACATAATAGTCGAAATATAAAGATTAGAAGATTTTGTTTATCATTCAATCGCTTTCAATAATAGCTATTAAGTATTTCGAATCTTTTCTTCTATTCTATTTACATCAAAATTTAAAAATCCACCTTACACTTATTCGAAGCCGAAGTGTGTCATCTATCTTTTAAGACATTATAATATATTTTAAATTATAATTCTAGTGACTATTTATAAAATGTTCAGGATTCCTTACTATTCCTTTTAATATTCCTTAAACACTTTCTGGTTATTTTAGGTTTACATTTATTTTCAAATATATATCCTGTTTTTTAAACTCTAAGTGCAATTTAATCCTTAACTTATTTTGATTAATATAAGGTGTAATTTGCTGAAGAACCTATACTAAGGAATTATATTAATTGTATTAAAATCTGTAATTAAATTAATTAGATACATGGTTTCACTCGAATTGAATCTTTAATTGAGGGAGAAATCCTTTTCTAAAGAGATTATTCACTTTACAAAAATCTGAAAGGGTAAATCAATCCTATGTGTGGTTTTTATATGCACTGTAAAGAATCTGCTCCTATTTATAATTTAAATTTGAGATTTATACGCGCTTACATTGAAATCTATGTGTGTTACAAATTTTATAATCAATAGTTATTAATATTATAAATAGGCTGAGAAAGAAAAGTTTTATCTCTTAATAATATTATTGTACCTTCATCTTAATCATTAGACTTACTTTCATATTTCATAGACTATATTGCAAACCAAAAGAAAAATAATTGATTGACAAGTTCAATTTCTCTATAATTACTGTCTCAAAAACTTTAGATAATAAGTAGTACGAAAGTCATAAAGGTTCTATTTGAGCTACGAAATTATAATTTCGTAGTAACTATTATATTAAAAGTTATATTTATTTGTAAAGTAGCATTAATTTTATCTTCCAAAGACTGATCGATCATATTAAAATTGTTTTTTTGGTCAGCCTCTTTATCATAGCTATTCACCTCACCAAAACTTGATCAGTGCATTTATAAAAGATATTTCTTATATCCCTTACAAAGTCTATCCAATAATTAGTAAAGATTATAGTAATCTTCTTTTTGGGAAGATAAACTTTTAGTTTGTGTCCTCTTTGTTTTATACTACCAAAAAAAATTTAATTTAGTCAAACTGATAGAAATATTTAGAGAAAGATAATATTATAAAACAAGCTGTGTTTTTCTTTAATGAGATTGCATAAACAAAGTGGAATTGGTTAGCTATTTGAAAACAAAATAGATAATGTGAAAGAAAGTAGGTTAAGAAATGTATAGAATTTTGAATGAAGAATTAAGAGATGATGTGATGTTACTATATACAAAGAAGAAGAAGACATTTAAAGATGTAGGTAGATATTTTATAAATATAAGACTATCTATCATTCTTTTCAAGATAAATATTATATTAAAAGATTATTTATTCTTATAGAAATTAATTTTATTTTTTTGTTGTTGTTAAAGATTATTAATTATGAGAGTAGTCTTGGGTCTTTATGTGCAGTAACGGATTTTATTTATCCTCCATTTAGCAACAAAAGTCAGTTCTACCCTCAAAAGATGGAGATAAAGGAAGTGGGAAGATCCCACCCAATCCTTCTCTTTCCCTCTCTTTTTCTGATTTTGATGAAGATTAGATACTTTGTAATTAAAGAAAGGACTTTGAGTTTTCAATAGGTAATAATTAGTTATATTATTATTGAGAGCAAAATGTTTCTATATATCTAAACTATAGAGATTGAGAACGATTCAGGAGAGATTATAGGAATTTTTATTATTTATTTTATTATTTAAGAAGAATATATAAAGAAGATGGGTTTATAATTTAGGGGATGATTTTTATTGATGGTTGTTTTTATGTTTATTTTTATTGTTTAATTGAAAAGTCAGAAAGCCTAAATTTCGTTTCTAGGAAAACGGTTAGGAACATTCATATATTATCTCACAAACTCATGGCAGAGTAGTTGCTTTCACTGGATAAGTCGAAGAGAGCTTGTAATTATTAGACTTCAATTTGGGATTGAGGGCAAATACTTTGGAGTTAATAAGTGGATTGATCAAATTCACTTTCTTCAGTTTGAATGTCGCTTTCACTTTTCTTGGATACTGTGATGACTTAGAATTAAGGAGCCAAGGAAATGTTACAAGTAGTACGACCACCTTGGGAGATAACAACTTCCATTTAGTTGGAGTTGGAACCGTCAACGGCTTGTAAGGGCTTGACACCACATCTGGTATTTTCACTAAGACGGGCAGCGTTTTAGTTACCGATTTTTTTGGCCTTCTTTCTGTATAAGTGCAAGATAGTCTTGGCAGATGAGTAGTTGATATTCAATTCTTGGGCAGCCTATATTTTTAAGGAAATATTTATTTAGATATTGAAAAGATTTTTCTTATTTTTAATTAAGGGACTTGAGCTGGAATTAAAGAAAATTAGGCTCAAAGGATTTAATTTAATAATTTTTTTCTTTTGGATTTGTTGTTTTTCTTTTTTGCAAAGAAGTATTGTTTTTTTAATCTTAATTCCTGCTTACCTTTGAGTTATATCTATAGCTGATATAGAAATCTAATTAGAATTTCTTAGAAATCTGAAAGATAAGAGGAAAATAAGTTCACTTCTGTGTAAAGAAAAATAGAAAAAAATTTAATGAAATGTTTTCATTAATTCCGTCCCAAATTATAAGAATAACATTAAAAAGTATATATTTAATTACGATTTTAATTTTTTTGTTTTCAAAGAAGATCTTTTCAAGGAGCTAGTTGCGCTTGAAGGTGGAGATTCTCTTGTATCTTCTCTTAGCATCGAGGTTATCAAGGCAGTCAGAATCGTTTCTGTCAAGATAGCCGAATCTTTCCATATCAGGGATGAGTCTCATTTTTATAGAAGGTAGGTAGTAATAGATTTTTTATTATTTTAGAATGTAGTATTAAGGGTAAGACCTTTTTTTGGGGGGATTGTTTTTTATTGTTTTTTTTTTGTTAATTAATTTTTATATTTATGTTGAAGATAAAGTTTGGTAATTTATAGGATTTTATTTTTAAGGGTGCTTCTTTAGTGTTAATTCATAAATTTTAAATTGCTCTTCTAATAAAACATTAAAGCGATCATCAAAAACTATCAAAGGCCGATTTAATTAAGAAAGCTACAGAAAAATTAAAAGGATTGGCAGTCAAAGTAGTGTACAGTCAAATTATCAATAATTTATAAATTATCCCCAATTAATTTTGGATGTCGCAAGTGACATTATAAGTTAATATTGATGATGATTAAGCAAAGTTCATAATATTAAAATGACGTACGATTCATTCTGAATAACATTACAAGTACATTTAAGATATTTTGGAAATCGAAAGAAGTAAAAATTATAAAAGATAATTGCATGCAAATTTGTGAATAAATAAAGTAACAAGGGATTTGTAAACAACTTTTGATGCATTAATTGTCTTTAAATAACTATTACCACCATAAAAAAATTGTAAAGCAGTGGTTAATTAAGATCTCACTCTAATTTAATAAATACGGAGATGAACCAATTTTTGATTTCATCATTCGTAAACTATTTTGCATAAATCTCTCTCTGTTCTAGCTCATATATTTTTATATTGACCTAAATTTGATTAAAACATCAAAACATTTTTTATATACTCAAAGAATAAAAATTTAACAGAAAACAGGCAAAATAAATCCAGTGCAACAAATTTGATGAGATTAACATACTCTCAAAATAATAAATTAATAATCTATAATACCAGTTAGGTTAAATCAAGCTACTCTAGTAACCCCTGGGATTTGTAGTTCTATGAACTGCATGAAAAGACTTTCGATTGTAATAGATAATCAATTTATCTGTATATATTTCTCTTGCTTTTTTAGGTATTGATGTGGGAAGGGATCAGTCATATCCTTACAAAGTGCAGTATGATAAATACTTATACCAAATCAAGAAAAAGAATCAATCCTTTTTATTGTTACCATCAGATATGCATTTAATTTGCAAATTAAATTACCCACTAGGTGATCTGTCTGACTGTCCTAAAAAAGTAATATCGCCAGATTTAATAAAGCTATTTTATATCATCTCTTTTTTAGGTTGTATGATAAAAAGAAACATTTAATTAAAACCAAAATAAAGACATACAAAATAATTAAAGATCATTAATTATAATTAATTTTTAAACTCTTTATTGTGGGGGGCCAAACCATCAATCAACTATTCTATAAATCTATCTTTCAATTCATTCAATTTTTTAATGAATCACTAATTTCATTTATTGATTGATTGATTTTTGATTATATTTCTTATCAATCAAAACTCTTCAAAACTGTGGAAGAGGAGTGGATTGATAGTTTGATTGATTGATTGATGATTGTTTTATTTATTGTTTGATATATTATTTAATATAAGCAAGATAGAACAAGTAGTACAGAGATATTTCTTTATTAATTTATAAGATTTTGAAAAACTTGTGTGCAATCTAAAACCAAATAAAAGCTCATGATTCTTCGGTTGTAATTTTTCTGTTATTACATTCCAAACGCGAATTTTTTTACTTTTCATGATTATAAAGATAATTAAAATTGAATTCTTTGTTTTTTGATGATTTGACTTTATAATCATCCAAATTAAGAATAATAATACTTGACTACTGTGAAGATTTTGTGGTATTATAAATCTTTCTTTTCCAATTACGAAAAAGGAATTTGCTTGCTTCGTCAAGAATTTTCTTCTACATTCGGTGATTTTAAAATTGCATTTACCTCATTAAAATCCATTTCTTTAAATTAATAATTTTCTCTATCTAGGTAATAATATATTTAAAGTCATTAATGCAAAATAAAAAGGAAAAAAAGAAGGAAGTATGTTGGAGGTTTAATGTGAGATTTTGTGTACTGAAAATATTTATTACATGTTTCAGTTCTAGTTATGGTTGGGTAACTCAATCAATTTCAATTAAATTACTTTCCTTCAAAATAGAAAAAATATTTGTATGATTATTCGTTGGTTATTACAACTTCAGTAAATTTTCTTAGTATATTGCACTTTATTTGCTAATTATATTGGCTCTTATTATTGCTATTTCTATTAAAAATTAATCAATCAAACTTCTATGCATGTTCCTACTTTATTAACGCCCCTTCTGTTTTATAATTTTGATATAAATTTTTTCCTCCTTTGAATATCAAATTTTACTTTTTATTAAATATATAGTAACAATTTATTCTACTGAACAGCCTTATTGTCTTACAAAAATTTAATAAAAATAACAAAACCTTTTGTAATTTGAAACCAAATAACTTATCAGTAAACCTATGCTTTAAGACTGAATCCTTTATAAAAACATATTGATTCTAAATTCTTGAATCCTATGTTTTTTATAAACAAATTTCCATACTCTTAAATCTTACAAGATATTTGGGGGATTTCATTTCAAACTAATAAAATATCTTTTTATAAATTTTTAGCTTAGTATTAATTTTCAATTACTTCCATTACAGCTATTTGAGTATTTTGAAATTTCTCTTAATAGCTTAAAACTATTTTTTCTAAAATTTATTGCTCCCTATTATGCTTATATATTATAAATTTTATTACAACTACAACCACTAGAAAAGAATAACCCACTAGTGTTACTTGATCGTCTATAATTAAAATTCTATAACAACCTGTAGTGATGATATGGCATAATAGTTTGAATTTTAAAAATTACGTCCTGAAGTATTTACATACTTAAATATATCGTAAGAATATTAAGGTATTGAGTAATTTAAGGGTAAATCTTATAGATAGCTTATCTTAAAATGTGATCTCTCTCCTTGATAGAATTCATTACTTTAAGAGTTGGTGTCATAATGGTTCTAAATATATTTATTGTTCTAGCGAATATAAAAAAACAAGGATTCGTTATAAAATTTAAAAGTAAGGGATCTATAAGATCAAGGTTCATTAAAGTTGAGGTTAAACGTTGTGATAGTCTTACTATAGTTAAAAGTGAAATGTACTTCTCCCAAAAAAAAAATGATATAAATAGAACATTTCCTTGAACTTTTGGATGTAAGAAACTAAAACCAATCTTTAAACCCTGATATATTATTAGATCTGTCGAAAAATAGACATAAAACAGACAATTAATTTGAATGGATAGACCTCATTTAAAATTTCTCTGAAAAATCGGATCAGTATAGCTTTCAATAATACTTATGTGAAATGAGTAATATTGACCAGCTATCAAATTTTCTACATTCTATCGAACCATGTAGCACCAATGTTAAAATAAAAGATTATTTAATTGTTGTAATTTACTAACTTTGAATTTGTTTAAAAGTAGTTGTACAGTATTATCAATGTATGAGCAGGCTTCCACTTGTTGTTTTAGTTTATAACTTATCAAATAAAAAATCATTAATCTCTCAGTTAGCAATTATCAATCTAATCAAATAGCTAAGTTAATTTAAGCCAACGATCACTTAAGAGATAATATCAAAAATTGAATATTAGTATTCCATAAATCAAATCAAAAAGTATTTCTGATACAATATTTTAAAGTCAAATCAATCATTCAGCTTACCTTCAAGTTTTTTGTTGAATTTGATGAGAATAGTGTTTGAATGAAAAGTTAAGTTCACATCAACCAACAAATTACCATGTAAAATTAAATTACATAATTAAAATTTCTAAATTATTACAATTTACTCACTCAAGTTCTTTCTCATTTAGAACTCTATAAACTATACATTAAATCTATCAAATTGTTGCATTTAATAATCGTCACTAATTGACTGTCTGAGTCAAAGTATAATTTTTTTTTCATCGAATTATCATGCAAGCAATATATTAATTAACCAATCAATACTTCTATCCTCTCTAAGAATGTACATTAAATATAAAAGAAATAGAGCTTGAGTCTTTTATTCACCAGAAATATCTGGTTTTCTCTAGGCTACATTCTACTTCCTATAGCAACCTAGCGCTGTTATTTAATTACTTTTCTTTAATGCAAGCAATTATATTACCAATTAATCAAACTCCTATAACAAAAACATCCACTCCACTTGTAAGTAAGTATATACCTGAAAATACCTAGTACGAAAAAACAGTTATTTTAACTTATCATCAAATACAAGTTAATTATTCCAAAATTAGGAATTTTTTTTAGATACATATATTTTTAGAGATGATTTATTTGAAGAGGATTTATAAACTAATTTGGGATGTGAATTAAAAGGTTGGGGTTGGTTTATAGACTAGTGCAATATGATATTTCGAATTATATTTAATAAATATAGGAATTTAAAAATTAAAGAATATTTTCTATGCAAAAATTAGTAACTCTTATTTCTTTTTCACTTAGAATGAATTAAGTAGTATTCAATTAGTTTATTAATTAATTTCTCAAACAAATACTCAAACAAGAAGGAAGATTAATACTTTCCTTTAAATGCTCTCCTTCAAGAATATAGTTTATAGATTTGATATTTTAATCAGTTCAGCTATAATCTAAATTTCCTCATCCACATCAATATTTCCCAGATTAAAGATTAAATCAACCACGCAAATAAAGTAAAGATTATTCATTGTTTTTTAAATACCTTTTTTTACTTGGTTTGTATTGATCCAAATAACCACAAATTAAACAATTTATTTTTCATTTGAAAGATCTATATTTTATAAAGCCATATTGTAAATTAAAAGCTTTTACAAATAGATATTTTGCATAGTTTAATTGGTGGGGGGATATTTGAATTCATTTTAAAAAACTCTATTTCTTATTCAAAAAATACTAACAGATTTTTATTTTCTCTCATAAAGACAGAAAAACAGATAGTTTTTACAAATGGCTGTCTTTATTAATTCATTCTTTAATAGTTTAAGAATATTTTTCTAATTTTGCATAGGCTAAATTCCTTGTAAAAATTAAAGCCAGTGAATCTTAAAGTTCAAACATGCAGATAAAATATTGATTAGTGCAAAATTCGAGAGGGAGAAGAGCCTTTGAATCCATTAAAAATATTTTTAAATACTAATGAGTTGAAGTGTCTTTAAATTTAATATTCTTTCATGCTTTTTAAAAGGTAAATAGAAAAATAGTTTCTTAAGAATTTTCATCAAGTACCAATCTTAACATGTTATATTTATATTTTTAAGTAAATACATAATGATGGATTTGTTTCTTTTTAGAAAACTACCTTACTCATTATATTTAAAGATAATAACTTTGAAGAATAAGGAAAGATAGATAAAGGTTGAAGGATATTAAAAGAAAATCTATGTAAACAACTCAGCTGACGACTATCATCAAATATCATCGGAAATCAAATCTTAAATAACAAATACTTTAATGACACTTTTTAATTAAGTATTCATAAAAATAGAAAAATAATTAAAGATAGATAAAAGAAATAAATATCCTACAGAAACGGGGTAAGATTTGATTAAAAAGATTCATCATCAATCAACATCGCTCTTTTTTGTTGACTTATTACCACCTCTCTCACAGTAAATTAAAATATCTTTAATCTTTAATGAGAAAGATTTCCAATATCAAAGAATTGTAAGTACTATCAGGTTTAAGGTTGCATTAAATTAGAAGTGATAAAAAATCTCTCTCGTTTTCATTAAATCCTTTCACTCTACATCAGCTAATCCAAGTGCTTGTAAAGAAAAATCTATCCAAATATCAATCAACATACTTTACAGTTATTTTCTAATTTACAATAAAGTAAATTACTATCCTTAAAATATCCTTTCAATAAACTATAATAAAAATAAAAGCAGAGCAGATATTAGATTTTTGCATAACTCTATTAATCGTCAAGCCAAATCCTCTTCCACCTTCTTTTTAATTTTAGATCACATGAACTTTGTCTAAATTTCTATATCTCAATATCAAGAAATTTCTTGTTTTTTCTTTATGCATTACGTTTACGTGTTCTAATCCTTTTACTGTAGTCTTACCAATTATTAATCTTATAGAAGAATGATGTTTCTTATTCAATAGATGTTATACTTACCGAATTTTCTTCTTTTTGTCAAATAAATATTTTACCTGAGACTTTTATAATTTTCTTACTTATCTAATATAGTAAAGAAAAAGATGAGTATTCCTCCTCAACAAGTTTCCCTAAATATCAATAGTAATCAGCAATTTTCTCTAGAACTAACCTTTAATAGTTTTATCCTATCTTCAAAACAACATTTTAGTTGGATGTTACAATGATTGTTAATTTTTTACAAAAACAAATTGCGTTTACACAATTAAATATTAAAGATTTCTATTTTCAGTAAGTTGTTTATAAGAAAGAAAGATTGTAATCTAATTTATGAATCCAGAATAATTAATAAGAAAATATATTAGATGCTGGTTTAAAATGTATGTAAATTAATTGGCTTTACTCCTTTACATTGAAAATATAGATATCCAATAAACTTAATTGATTGCTTAAAAAAATGAGTAATTAAATATATTTAATAAATTAGTTATAGTAAAGTCATTTTTGTGTTTACCTTATTAACTTTAATAAATAAGCAAAATAAAACTTTAATTCCTTATGTGCTTAATATTTCAAGATATTAACAAGGTGGATACATACACATAAAAACTAACTATCTATCTCCTTCCCTCGCTCTAAATTTTTTTCAAGATATCAAATTTTATGATATCCAAGATCAAATTTTATAATCATAATTAGTTCTAATTAATTTTTTCTCAGCCACGAATTTGTGTAGTTAATCTGTAAATACTCAAACATTTAATAATAATAAAATATCTATTCATTATTATCCTAAATTTTATCAGTACAGTACTACGAGTAAAATTTTATCAATATAAAAAGATAGTTATAACTGTATTTTAAATTTGCTAATAAAAAAATAGCTAGAAACTGCTAAACTATCAGCGAAATTTACATATTTAATTGTTTTTTAATCTTTATTTTATATCAATTAAAGCAGTTATTGTTAAAAATACTAACTCCAACTAATCTAATATTATAGTGGGGAAGTATGGAGATGTTTTCATATGTCTTACATTAACTTAAGAGTATTTATAGAAATTTATTCTACTTATCTTGTATTATCACACTTAGAATAAGCATTCTAAGCATGTATAACTTGCAAACATCTTCTAAATTTATACTATTTATTATTTTCATTCATTTTATCAAGTTAAGTATACAATTTCATCAACTAATTCTTTTCAATTTTTTTTAACAGTTGAAATACAACAACAATTTTTAGAAAAATATCTTGATTGGTAAATATTATTCAAAAATTAGTAAGTGAGATGTAATAGATTTGATGAATTGTCTTAACTACTAATTCCTTTATCCGAAAAAAGCATATTACTTATTAAATTCTCAAGAAATCATAATGAAAGTCTTAGCAAGAAAAATTACTAATTTTATTTAGATATTGTTATAAAGATTTATAGCATTTTTATATTAAATTGAAGGGACATAGGATATGCTGAAGATAGCAAAATATTAGTAATATATGACATATTAATAGAAAAAAGGTCGTATAAATCGTTATAGTAATTATTTAATTTTATATTATTTAATTTACTTTATTATGATAGACAACCTACCAGCATTTTACATTCATAAATCTTTTATAAAAAGCTATAAAATTTTTGAATTATCCTTTAAAAATAAATCAAATTCTATTAATAGTACATTTTTTAAGATTTAAAATATTTAAGCTAATCTACTTTCTATAAAAACCAATTTATTCTATAAAATTATTCTTTATTTGCCTCATCTAATAATAAGGTCTTGAACTGTTTTATTAACAAACAAAAACACACTTATTAATTTTGTTTTATTAGTTTAACCTTCATACTAAATTAAATATGCCTTACGCATAAACATTAATTTTGACTTAGTATAAAATCTCTTTATATCTTACTTTCCTATAATTTGAGACTCTAATTTTATAATATTTCACATTCAATTTTTAAAAAAACTAAAAAATATTTTTCAAATTAAAAATGATATTCTTAACTCTTTTCAAATTAACATGCTACAAAAACCCAATGTAAAAGTCTAATAAAAGAATAATATAAGATAACCATCTTTAAATTATTAAGGTTTAAAAATATAATAATGTATATATCTAGCTTTAAATTTAATTAATTTATATTCAAAAAATTATTTTAAAAATATATTTATGTCAATCTTTATTTAATAAAAATCATATTTATTTAAACAATTTTTTAAAAGCTTTGAGTTGAAAAACCATTTTTAAGTTAATTAGATTGATAGGCAGGCTAATTAAAGTAAGGAATATAATGAAATTACAGTAAGAAAATTACATAAAAAGGTTTCTAAATATAATAAATTGCTCTTTTAATATGAATTGATTAGATTTATATTTTACTAATATGAATATTTGTATATATCTTTTTTTTAAGATTAACTATTCAATTCAGAATCTATCCTCCATTTTCTAATCCCATTTGACAAAATCTTTATATCTAACATTGAAATTAGATTAGCTTAAATTTGAACTTGTCTATCTTTTTTCAGAAGCTTCCTTTATTATAAATAATAAAAATACTTTATTATTTAAAATTGTATTAAAATTAATAAGTAGTACAGATATTAATGAAACTTTTGACTTGATTTCTTCACCACCTGATTCAAACATTTAGCAAAAATCTTAAAAATTTAAGTCTTCACAATTTGCAAGACTCTTTTCTATTAATTCTTCGATATCAATTGTTAATTCAAATTCATTCTTAATGACATCTATCAATTTTTCTTTTTTTACAACTCCTGTTTTATCAGAATTACCTCCCATAGCAACAAAAGCATCAACTAAATATTAATGATAAATTATTATATAATCAATAATGAAACAGTAAATTTTTTTTAGGATGAAATCATCTAATTTTAATAAATTGGAGTTTTCTTTCTTTCTTTTCAATTTCTAAAAGTAGAATTTATTACTATACTCAAGATCTTCCTATTCTTGCTCATCTTTTTCCTATTTTTAGATCAAAATAAATATCTAGCAAAGTTAAAAGTAGGAAACTCTTTTCCATCTATTTCTATCACACTCTGTAACTATTCTCTTTTTGAGATCTTTATTTTCGAATTTAAATTCAAAGGCTATTTTCATTTTTATTATTTAAAGTTATTTATTAGAATTTAATTGTAAATTTAAAGTAGAAGTGAGATAGTTTTTAAATAGGTATAACATACTTGATAATATATCATCAACTTCATGGATTGCAATATTTCCAATGTTTTTATCATCAAATCTAAGGAATTAAATTCTTAAATTATCTGCTTCTGTTTTGTCTATCTTCAATTCTTTCAAGACGTTTATTACTTCCTAGTCATTTGTTATTCCTGATGCTCTTTTGAAAATAATATTATTAAAAATGATTTATTCAAACTACACTTATAAATAGAACTTACTTCCTCTTAAGCATACCAATAAAGCTTTATTTAGGTTGGTTTTAAGAAGGTAGAGTGTTTGTGGGCATTTCAATTTTTGCTTAATTGAAAAATTTGTTTTATTTTGTAAGTAATCCTTTTTCTGTTTCTACTTTGATATTATTTAACTTCCGATTAATTTTTATGCATAATTTGCTTTCTCTAAATAAATAAGTAGAAGGAGAACTAAATAATTAGATTATTATAGTGAAACAAAAATTTGAAGAAAATAAAAATTAAAATTTCCTCTAAATAATTAATTGTATCAGCAAACTTTTTAATGGATTTTATAAAATATAAATAATGATTGAACAAATAAACTTAAAGATTATTTATTTTCTAATTCTTTATAAAAATTAGGAGCTAAATCGCAATAGTTAGCTAGTTAGTTATAAAATCCATTAAAATAATTCATTTTTCTATTTTATTTACCTTTTTACTTCATTTATTTAGTTATATATAGTCTTTCTTCAAACCTTTTTAGAAACTAAAAATGCATATAAAATTAAATAAATTGGAAAAACAAAGTTAAATATTTGTAATACTTAGCATTAATTATTTTATAAATACTTCTAGAATTATTACCTTAAAGATTTCACATTTATTTATTTAAAAATAGAAAATAAGATTAGTGATAAAACGAAATTATTAATTCCTCTCTTCCTAGAGATTTAAAAATTATCTTTCTTTCTATAAATTTTGCCCTAAAAATGTAATTACCACGCTTAAAATAACAGTAAAAAAGGTATTTAAAAAAGTAATGCTTTTATATAATCAAAAAGATCCTAGGTATAATCTCAAAAACTTCTAACCTAAGAGTCTTATAAATCTCCAATTGTCATTCGATATTACTTCAAACTGATTACTTTATTCCAAATCAACAAATTAATGCATCAATTTACGAAAATTTCGTCTATTTTTGTTTAGTTGATACGCTGTAAGATTCCCTTTAAACTTCAATATATGATCAAGAAAAAATCTAGAAAAACAATTTAATTAGATGAAAATCATCATCAAAAATATCTTTAAATTGCTAGTAATTGTACAACCTAGAAGTTAAGTTAATATTATATTTAGAAAATTTCCATATAGTTGTTAAGCAATACAATAAAAAAATATATTAAGCTAATCTACCTCCCCATTAAAATGACAACCATAAAACCTCAAATCGCAAACCCTACGATTTAAGATTATATTCAAGCTTCTCCTTTACCCCTGTTAGGTTTTCTTGGAGGTTTGGCTGCTTCCACAGCAGAAACTCTCACTTTTGGTTTTGATAATATTAAGACTCGTATGTAGATGAATGGTAAATAAGGTATGCCTAGTTATTCAGGTTTTGGAGATTGCATCAAATAGACTATGAATACAACTGGTGTAAGAGGTTTCTATAAAGGGCTCTCAGCTGCTCTCTTCAGATAGATTACATACTCTAGTGTAAGAATGTGGGTTTATGAAAATATTAAGAGAAATTACTTCTCAGCTGATCCTTCATTCTTTACTAAATTAGCTGCAGGTGGTTTTGCTGGTGCTGTTGGCTGCTTAGTTGGTACTCCAGGAGATGTCTTCAAAATTCGTCTCATCAATGATATGCAAGGTAACTTTCAAAATAAATCTGTTTAGTTTTTTAAATTCTCTTATCACATGATGGAAGGACATTATTTATCAGAGAGTTTTTTAACTCCTACATTCTTACATTATTCTAGTATAGACACAAAACAATGACCGAAAAAATAAAACCTTAGCTTTAAAACAAAAAAATGAGCTTTTAAAAATTAGAACTATAAAGTTTTTTTTATAAAAATAATTAGGTTTAAAGTATAAAGGTTTGATTGATTGCGCTTAAAAGACCTTTGAAGCCGATGGTATCAAGGGTTTCCTTAAAGGTCTTAATGTAAATATTGCTAGAGCTATTGTTGTTAATGCTGCTGAATTAGCTAGTTATGATCAAGCTAAAGGAATTCTTGTAGAATAAGGAAAGCTCAGAAGTGACTCATTGCTCACCCATTTCTTTGCATCAACAGCAGCTGGTAACATTTTTTAACTAATTTATAAATTTATTTCCTTTTTTAGATAAACTCTTTTGATTGTGATTGAATTATAATCCTCGATTGTAATAAAAATAAGTTGATTAATCTAACCATTATAACTAATCTTTATCAAGTTATTTCCTAAAATTCTTCTTTACTATTGCAAATGGCTATTTTTATAAATTCAAATTGAGTCATTTTATAATAGAATGTTGATAAATTCCCACGAATATTGCAAATAGAAGCTCTATTTTACTTCTATTCTTATTTAGTTTTTTCTAAGAGAAAGATAAGAAGAATTCACTTAAGATTTCCAAAAAATAATATATTATTGTTAAATTAAAACCACTATTGAAATATCGCGCATCATCACTATAATTTATTCGCTTTTTTCATAGAATCGACGTAACATTTAGCTTTTTAAAAGTTAAGTAGGATTTCTTAATAATTTAACATTACAATAATTTTGTTGAGCAAGTTGATTACAATACCACCTTTTTTTAATTAGAACTACCTACCTACCCCCCAGATATTTAACAACTAATTAATAGAAATTAATACAACTTACAAAGAGTAATAAATTTCAGTAATTATCGGAAATTTAGATTCGGAATTATAATCTTGATTTTTGTTGTGTGGTAGCTCTTTTCCAAATAATTGCGTAAGAACAATCATAATTAGAATATATCTTTTATAATCATCATTGCTCATCATAAAGAGATATCTAGCATCATCAATAATTACTCATAATGAACGTGGAGCATATATTATAATTATTTTCATTTAAATTCTAAAATTAGGTTTTATGGGCGCAGTATGTAGTAGTCCTGTTGATGTCATTAAAACAAGATTTATGAACTAAGTCTCTACTACAGATGGTGTTTTGGCATATAAATCTGCTACTGAATGTGGTTTAAAAGTATTATAAACTGAAGGTTTTGGTGCCTTCTACAAAGGATTCTTAAGTTATTTCTTAAGAATAGGCCCATGGAACGTATTCTTCTTCATGGCATACGAATAATATAAGGCTTATGCACTCCCAAAACTTGTTAATATTTGATATTCTTTTATTGTATTTATGCTTATATATTTTTATACAGGTACTTTTATTATTCTTTTATAAATTATATCTTACAAAAAGAATTTAAATTAAAACTCTAAGTAAGAAAATTAAGAGAATATCTTTTTTACCACTATTCCTGCCTAAAAAGAGTAAATTAATCCCAAAAATATATGAGGAGATATATATTAGAAATTTGCTATAATCTAAATTTTCTAAACCTTTTTATGGTGAAAAGACTATTTTTAACTCAAACAATCAACTTTTAAATATTATAAATGATAAATGATATTTATCTTAAATCATTTAGTCTTAATAATAACATATTAATTATTTCATAATATCCAATAATTATTATATTTATAAACCAATTTTTTCAAACTCTTAAGTATCATAAATGCAAATTATGAAGTATGCTTAAGCTAGAATTTAATCTTATTTTGGATTCAATAAAATATTTCCTTTTTTCCTTTAAAGTTTAACATCAAATTTGAATTTTGTTAATAATCCATAATCCTTAATAGATTATTAAAATTTAATATAATATTAGAATATGAATTACTTCATAATGAGAAACTGATAGTTTATTCATAGTTGATTTACTCCAATAATACGTTTTTAATAAATTATTTTGATATTACGAAACTTTCTTAAAATAGTATTCTCCTTTATAATAAAAAAAACTTGAATAGATAGTGAATAAATTACATTAAATAGGTAAAAACTGAGAAATAATTAATATTTACTCTAAACCTATTAAAAACTTCAAACATTTTAATGTAAGCGAATCAAAAGGATTCTATTTATAATTTAATAAATTGTAATCCATTTTAAATTATAATTGTTTCATCTTCCATTTTTTTAAAATAAATTTCTTTATTTAAAATTATTTTAAAGGGATTTAGAAGTATTTTAACAAATATTGAAATATAATTTTTTAATTATAAAAATGGGATTTACCCTCAAAATAAGCAAAATATTTAAAAGTAGATTTAATTAAAGGATCTCTGATACATATCTGTTGCAGTTGAATAGAAACCTTTGAATATTTTAGATCTATTAAATAACATTTAATAATTTCTTTGCCTTTAATCAAAACCTTACTTCTTTAATTTTAAGAGTGATTATAAATCTTTTCCATTGAAATTTAAATTATATTAAATATTAAAAAACCACTATCTAACTATACGTTTTTCGTAACAATTCTATTGATTTTGTTAATAATCTTTATTTTTCTTGCTATTTTTGTTTTTAATATCAATAAGAAGACAAACATCAAAATTAATAGGGTTTCTATTCAATAAGAAATATGTAAAAGAATTTGTATATTTGCATTGTATTGCTTGCACTCATTTGTTGCTTCTAAGCAATAAAGGTTACATCTAAGTAGCCTCAAATGTCTAGTGAATAAGGAAATTAAGATGGAAACAATAATTAAATTGAGCAAGGCAATTCAGAATAAAATTAGAATGATAATCAAAATGAAAATAATAATCGTAATGAAAACTAGAATTCTGGAAAAAACAATGATTAGTAACAGGAAGGCCAAAATTCTGAATAAAAAAATAATTCTATGGATTAAAACAATGCTTCTTAAATGAATGAATAGGATAAGAGCAACAATAATTCATAAAACAAAGTTGATGGTGATTAATAGAATAATAAATCTTAAGAAAATGGAAATAGCAATAAAGATAATCAATAAAATCAAAACAATAACGGGAACAACTAAAGAAATTAAAAGGAAGATAATAAATAGAATCAAGAGAAAAACTAGAATAATTAGAATAATGAATAGAATTAAAACTCTAAAAATGATTAATCCTAAAACTCAGGAAAGAATGAAAATGTTGATAAAAAGGAATAAAACCAAGACTAAACCTAAAAAAATTAGAAAGACTAGAATAATAATAATAAATAAGGTAATGGGGATCAATAAAATAAATAAAATGGATAGAATTAGGAATAAAACAATAATTAAAATTAGTAGAATAAAGGTTAGTAATAGAAGGGAGGTAACTAATAGAAAGACAATGATGGAAAATAAAATAATTCTTAATAATAGAATTAATAATCTTCTACCTTTACTTCTGCTCCTATCAATTCTGAAGATGAAAAAGAAGATTTAGATGTTTTAAGAATGTACTTGACCTAATTTGAGGGTAATAAAATGCCAAAAGGAACAGAATCATTGGAAACTTAATTAGAAGTTCCTTAATCTCCATTATAAGAAGAAGATTCAGAATTATTAGTAGAAGAAGTATTTGGTAATTAATTGGAGAAATCTGCTCAATTATCCTAAGAAGATGAGTGGTTAGAATAATAACTTTAATTAGTAGAAGAAGATGCTTTAAAATATGAAGATCCTGAGAGTGATGATCTTATATAAAAGCCTAAAGTTAATGTTAATAATAACAACAATAACCAGGGTAACACAAATTAAGAAAATAATACTTAAGGTAAAAATCAAGGTAATAATAAATAAGGAGCTAATAATTTAGGAAATAAGGATAAAAAGAACTAATAAGGTAACTAAAATTCTTAACAACAAAATAATTCTAATTCTCAATCTACAGAATCAAATTCTAATGCTAATCCACAAAAAACAGATACCAATTCTTAACAAGATAATAGTAAATAGTTAAAAGAAGATAAATAAAATAACGACCAAGAAAAGGATGCATAATAAAAATCAACTTTGATGTAAACTGATTTTGAAATAAAAAAATCAAGTGGTAGCTAGAAAGCCTTAATTTTGATCCTTTTGTTAACAATCTTAATAGGAGGTATGATTTTACTAACTCTTTATTATGACAAGTTACATTAACTTAAGGATTATATTAAGTGGAAGAAAATCCCTGCTTAACACAACCACAATCCTTATGAAAACAATGAAAATCTTTAGCATCTTATTTGACTGAAGCAAATTAATTGAATTAATAATTTGAATTAAATGAAAGTATCATTTTGTGTCTATACTTTAACAATCTTCATTTAAATTTATTTACTTTACAAATAACTATTAATTAAATAAAGAAATAATGTTTTATTTTATTATCTAGAAACTTTTCCATTCTTTTATATTAATTTTCTTTCTTAGCATTATTTAATTAGTCTTAAAGATATTTGTCATAAGTAAGAATAAATAGCATATGTTGAGTTTAAATAGAGAATATAAATATGCTTAATATTCAAAGTTTGAACAAATTTAATAGTCTTTTTCTACATTTTATTTATGATTTATCACTTAAGATTTGAACTTCAAATTAGCTTTTAATTGTAGTATTTTATTTTGTTTTAACTAATGTAATATAATTTATTAGAAATTTGAATTTGGTTTAAAGCTTTTATTGTTTTTTCTTAGATAGTAATCATATAGAAGTAGAAGAATCAATATAGAAAAAAAATTTTTGGAGCTAAATAAGATGGATGGATGCATGATCTTATATTTTAAGTAAGGAATTTATTCTTTCTATGTAGATTCTATTTTTCTTACCTAGGAAAACTTTTATAAGTTATGAAATAATTTAGAATAAAAGAAGATTATTCATTATTAAATTAGAAATTTGATATATTCTTATTTCTAGAAGAGAGGAATAAATGGATATTTTGCATTCTATGTTCTATTCAGTTTCATTTATAAAATTTTTGAATATTAAATTGCTAATAGAAAGATACTCGTTTATTAAATAATTAATTATTAAATTGGTGGGAATTAAACAATTAAATTACATAAATTTTAAATATTTGTTAAATTTTTAATCAAAAATTAAAAAATAGTTAATCAAAAATCTATTAACATCTACACTACTAAAATGGATTTAAACGACTAAGAGGCTTTAGATACATGGCTTGTTGAAGTAGAACTTGCAAACCAAAAAATTAAAGAATTAGCTTCAGGTAAAATCAAGGTTGAAGATTTTGATAAGAAGGAGAGAGAAAGATAAAAGAAGAAAGAAGATGAAAAGCGCAAAAAAGAAGAACAAGAAGAACAAAAGAGAATGGAAGAATATGAAAAAAAGAAGCAAGGTAGAAAAGGCAAGGGTGTTCATAAGGATTATTTAAGTTTTTGTAAATTCTGCTTTTGGGAATATGAGCTTCCTACTCCTTAGTGTAAGAAAAATAAATGAATTTAAAACAGAGTAATATAACAGAATTATTATATTAAATAGGTTTAAGATGTAATAAAGATACAATAAGCTATGAGGAAAGATATGAAGAATTAAAAGGAAAAGTCGATGATTATAAGAAGTACAAAGTGAAAAGGGAAGAAAGAAAGAAGAAGTGGGAACTCTGGAAAAAGACATAAGCAATGGTATGGAAGAAAAGCAGCACTAATTACTCTAAATGGGACTATTATACTTCTGAATCAGATTCAGAACCCGAAAATATTGATCCTATTGTTCCTAAGGATGATCCTAATTTCAAAGCTTTAGAAATGGATATTGAATAAAGAAATTAAAAAAGAGCTAAAGATAAAATAATTGCTGAAGGATTTAAATAAAAAGTAAAAATAATTTTTAGAAAAAATAATTTCTTTACTAAAGAATATTTATTTTATCTAGGGTAATGAAGCAATGGCAAAAGAAGATTATAAAGAAGCTGTTAAGATGTATTCTTCTGGTTTGGATGCCATGAAAGATATCAAAGCATTATGGACCAATAGAGCTTTAGCTTATATTAAATTAAAAAAATATTCAAAAGCCATTGAAGATTGTACTCGTATTTTAGATTATTGTGAATGCTTTGAGGAAGGATATACCAAATCAAGAGATAGTGCATTTAAGGTAATATATTTCATAATAATAAAAGTTAAAATAATTTCAAAATCTTTAAATATAGGCATTTTTAAGAAGAAGTTTTGCAAGAAAAGAAAAGAAAGACTATAGATTAGCTATTGAAGATATTAAAGAAGCATTAAAGCTTTA
This sequence comes from Tetrahymena borealis, assembly GCA_000260095.1. NCBI lineage: Eukaryota > Ciliophora > Oligohymenophorea > Hymenostomatida > Tetrahymenidae > Tetrahymena > Tetrahymena borealis. The sequence goes on along the minus strand of JH651279.1, from coordinate 474,127 downwards.
TCCTACTGATAAAGGTGCTCTTGATTTAAAAGAAGAAATAGAGTTCATTTAGAAACATAAAGAATAGGCATCTAAACTTATATCAAAGACAGAATTTGAAGTTATCAATCCTCAAGTTCAGAAGAATAATAACGAATAATAAAATCCTGATAAAATAGAATAAGAAGAAGGTGAGGAAGCAGATGACGAAAATGAAGAAAATGAATAAAAAGTTTAAAATAGTTCTGTATAAGAGGAAAAAACAGAAACAAGCGAAAAACCAGTAATCCAAGAATAAAATTCTAACAACGAAAAATAGCAAGAGATATAAGATAAAGAAAATATAACAACTGAAAATAAAGAAAATATAACAATTGAAAATAATTAGAAGGCTGAGCCAGAATCAGAGTAGAAGAAATCAACTGAAAATAGAAATAGGCCTTATAAATAATGTATAGATTATTTTATGGCTAAAGCCCCTGCTGATATAGATGATGAAGATTTGAAGGAACTTGTTGAAAATATAGCAAGTAACGGTGATGCTAAAATTTACTTCTTTGAAAAAAAGGCAACAGCTAGAATAGAAAACTTGCTTAAAGAAAAGAAATAATGCTATCTTTTAATTAATACATTAATTGATGATAACATTTTGTATCAAGATTAGTTCCTTAAGAATGAATGCCATCTCTTAATATAATAGAGAGTATTAGAGTTGATTTCTATTAAAGATTAACCCATCAATTATAGTGAAATTGAGGATGCATTTGAAGTTCTTAACACTCTTTCTACTTTAGAAAAAAGTAGAACTAAACTTTCTTCAGAGAAGAAAACTATCGAATTCGTCAGGAATGTTTGGGATTCTCTTGTTTCAGTTTATTAACAAGAGCCCCTAGTAACTTCAAACTATTTAATTTTTGTATCTAACTTATGCTATGGCTAATCTATAGTAAAAAAGAATTTAATAACTGATTTAGCAAAAATCCTAAATGATTTAAATAGTAAGTTAATTATAATATTTCATTAGAATTTTTATTTAAACTTAATTTTATTAAAAAAAAGTTATCCTATCAAATGAAAAGAAGAGATCTAAAACAGAGAATTTAAGAGAAAATTGCTATAATTTAATTGCTAACCTATTAACTGAAGAGCCTGTAAGATTATTATTCAGCTAAGATAAATATACTTAAATACTTGAAACAATTGTCATGAGAATTACTTAGTATGATATAGCACAATATCCCAAATTTATTAAATCTGCTGAAGCTGCTTTAGCTTTATTGGTTAATGTTAGTTTCTAAGCAACTCCTTAAATGTAAGGAATCCTAAAGAAGCTCTGTATTGATCTTATTATTATAGGAAGATTCTTTAAATTAAACTGGAGAAATGAGCAATATTTTGAAATCTTTAATAGATCCCTTTAAATTTTGGCAAAATTAGATTTTACTGAAAGTAAGTTAGCTGACAAATTATTTGAGTTATAAGATATGTTCGAGAATGAGAAATTTGCTAGCCATCTAATCCGTTTATATGCAAATATTGCAACTAACCAAACATAGATTCCTATTTTAAAGGCAAGTAAAAAAATAGATTACAAAAGTTTAGTAAAGAAACTTAAAAAACTCATTCATTATGATGAAGAAACTAAATTCTGCAACTCGTGTAACTTAGCAGGCTACTTAAATGAGTTCCTTCCTGAATTAATTGCTGAATATAGAGACATTATTCCCCGTTTAATTACTGTTTGCAGAGATAAAACAGGAAACCTTAGAAAAAATGCTGCCATTTTCTTAGCTAAATTAGCTAAGAATCCAGAAAATTTAGAAGTAATTCGTAAATTGCATGGAATTGAAATTTTACACTCAATTACTTCATTAGTTGTTTAAAAATGAAATCAAATTATTTAATCAAATATACTTTTAATGTTTTTCACTTATGTTTTTGTTTGTACACTACCCGTTAATTATAGTATTAAAATGTTATTTATTTCCATAAAATTACTGTTTAACACATACATTTCTGTAAACTAATATTCTTAAATAAATTTCATCCAATATTATATAATTTCAGGCAAATTGTTATAAAAATTATACTTTATTAATAGTATTTGAGTTTTTTCTTACCTTAGAATTTAATTAAATTTCTAGTGATTAATCGATTAAGTTTTCTTAGATTAGTAAATCAATAAAACTATCATTCTCCTCCTTACTTTCTTAAATCTTCTTTATTTTATTGAATAATTTTTTAATGAAACTTATACAGAATAAAGATATTTTTCATTTTATTTTATTCAATTTAGTTTTCTCATTTCAAGTAATATTGGTTTTTCTAATTAAATGAAGTTAGTTAGTAAATTATTCATTCTAATAACATAATAATAGAGTAAATGGATAAACAAATTTAAATATGAGACAATTTTTATTTAATTTTTACTTTTTATTTACTGATGATAGAAGAAGATAAAGTAGTAAATTAGATAGTAGAGACATTATATAGTGCATAAAGAATAGATAAGAAAATGGATACATTTCAATTTATTCATTATTCTTATCTCAAATTGTTACATTTCTTTATTTTTAATTAATTTTGATTATAACTATTGTTTTAAGGAAGAAAGGTAAGAAGGAAGAAATTTTTTAATTTTCTACTTTGATTTTGCTTAGAGTTTTAGTTATTAAGTGATATTCTAATAATGATTCATTCGTCAAAGCAAAAATCATATTAGATTTTAAGTATTAGTTGAATAGTTTTACATTATAAATATAGTATTTTGCTTATGAGCAACATTTTATATCTGATCTCTCTATCGTTATCGTAGAGAAATTTTGATTATTTGAGAAGAATTTATTATTCAAATTAATAAAGAGATTATTATCAAACTGTCTACTTGCAAGTAGGACAACATTAGTTAATTTCTATCCAGTAGCCTACACAGCTTTTATGAAAGATATGCCCTGCTTTGCATGGTAAGACTGCTAATTCTTCATCGACTAAATAATCCATATAACAAATAATGCATTAGTTTTCGCATTTACCTAATTAGCTTTCATTTTTATATTTAAAGCACTTGGAATTTCTTATATTACGCTATTTTTATTTTAAAATGAGAGAGTAAGTAAGTAATTTAACTTATATTTTAATGATATAATAATAACTAGATTAATTTTATAAATTTAATCTGGAATGGTAAATTGTTAAAAAATTTTACTAGATTTTAAGCATTGTATTTCTTCTTCCACATAATACATGCTCTTAAAGATTGAGCTAGAAGATAAAAAGCAAGAATGATTAAATACTCAAACAAATTGATTAATAGAATTAATTGTATAATATCATAGATTTTTAGGACGTGATCTTTTTTATTAAGAAAAAATATTATCATCATTTAACATTAATTTTATTCAAAAAATAAAGAGATTTTAATACATTTATCTTAGAATTTTTGAATTCAAAGAAGAAATAATAATTTTTTATTTAGAAAATTTACTTTCTTATATCTCATCGCACTAATCTTTTATGTTTTCTGATTGAGCAGAGAAGTATATAGAAGAGAATATTATTACAAAAAATTGACCACTATGTTTTAGATAAAATAGATTTAATAATTCATTTTTTAATTAACTAATAATAACACTTTAAATTAGTTATCTGCAAAAATTAATAAGAAAATAACAATAATTTACGATTTAAGGTAGAATTGGGGTACAACCAACCAGGGATATTTTACATGAAGTGCTTTTAATATATTTCTACAGTTTTAGAGGTCAGATACTTTTAATTTCATATTACTTAGTTACTTCTTTGTTAGATTAAGGTACTCATTTTTATGTAGAATAAAAACTCCTACAAAGTCTGTAAAAGAAACAAAAAAGCTTAAGATACAAATTGGTATTAACACACCCCAAATAAAATTTTGAGAATTCTGACACCAGTCAGAATTTAGCTTTGGTTTTAAACCAATGATAGATAAAATCATTATAAAAAGATTAATACATCCAGTAATAGCAATACTAACCATAGTTGTTCTAAGTATTTTAATCATGTGATTTATTTAGAAATAACCAAGCCCAAATTCATTATTATAAATATTTTATTGTTACTATAAATCCTATATCCCTATACGGTGATTATTCTCTGCTATTGCAGGGTGTCCACCCAAATTCTATTACTAATTATGATATTAGGCATTCTAATTTTGAGGAATCAATTGGAGCTGCTATGAAGGCTAATTTTGAATTTAAACAACTGCATCCAAATGATAAACCTACTACCTAGGTGCTATACTACTACTCTAATTTTGATTGCTTTCACTACTACTCATGGGATGATTTTAATACGGAAAGAGAGAAGGACCTATGTTTTAATTATTTATATTGTTGAAATGACCTAATATTTCATTATCATGCTCTCTACTTTATACATTATGTTGTTTTTAATCTATGTTCCCTTGTTAATAAAATGCAAGTGCTCTTGAAATTTCTTGCTTTCTTAACTTTTAAGAATGGTTTATACTTTAGCATTCCTGTGGGATTTCCATATTTCTAACACTCTACGATTCTCCACTTAAGCTTTTATCATCCCCTTCCTTTTATTAAACAGATACAATATTGAAGATATTTATAATCTAAGGTTGATCCTAGATATTCCTTTTTAAACTGCTATTTTCACTAAAATTCTTTGGCTAAGTAGGAGATGTAGGTAAATTGCAGTCACAATCGCCTTACATTATTTGAATACTTATGGAATTTTTATTGTAGTCTAATTTATCAGAAACAGATTATACAGACTACTTCTTCTAGTGCATAGCAGATTTGCCTGTTGAAAATATAGGTATATGATTCGCATTATTTCCTAATTAATAGTTTTCTTCCATTATCCTGCGATCTGATGTAGTTTCAGATCTCTACTCTTCTTATTCCTACTCACTTGGTTTTTGCATTTTTATAAAATACTGAGGCTTATAACTTTCTCAATTTTATGAGTTAATTTAGAGTCTAAATATATATAGAGTTGAGAATAAATACTAGGTTTTGCTATTTAATCCCTTTTTTTTTAATACCAAATGATAAACTTATTAGTTTATTCTATTTAATCTTTTTTTTGCAGACTTAATTACGATTAATTAATAATAACAATTGATTTCTTTACTTAATATTTGTAATATAATTTCTAATTTTTTTTAGAGTTTTTAAATTTTTCTTTGTTTTTTAAATAAATAGTTCTTATTACATCCGATTTCTCCAACAAAAATCGTAGGTTGATTGATTGGTTGTATTATTTAGATTGAATAATTACATATGAAATTAATAATATTGCGAAGTTTGAAAAAAATAAGTAAATTGGGAAGTGCATTTTTTTTTCCTACTTAGGATTGTAGAAGATGACTATGATAAAAGGATGGGGGGAATCAAGTTAGTTAACTAATTAATTAATTAATTAACTATTTAATTCGTAGAGTTTATAAATCAGATTTACTTATTTGAAAATAAAGATGAATATACGCATATATATTATTGTAAATAAATTAATATTTTTGAGCATTAATTATTAATTGATAAGAAAATAATACTAATAATTTAAATTCTTCACTAAATCCTACCAATGTTACTTCGATATTATTTTGTTGAATCTTAATTCCCTAAATCACATTCATTTAATCCATTTTTTTCTAATATTTTTTTTCTTTTTTATACTTTAATTAAGTCAGATTCCTCAGCAAGACTTTCTTCTACTTAAAAGATCAAAAATGTTAATCTGAAAATTAATAATTTCTAATCTTGGCGTTAATTCTAATTAATTACAAAGAACTAGATTATTTTGAAAATATTTCTTCATTTTTATAAGAACTCTCAAATAAAATTTCTTCCATTTAAAGAAAAAATAAGCAGTGAAAAAGGAATTTTTCATATTTTCTAATTTTTGGGCTCAATGAACTTTCTTTCTTTATGCTTACTCATAAATTATTTTTAAAGATATTACTTTAGAAATTATAAATTATTAATTTACTTTAATGACAAATTAAATTATTTTTAAAATAGTAATATTAATTGGTTTAAATTACTTAAATTACATATTACAGTAATAAAATAAAAAGGTGCTTTCAAAAGGATAGTAGATAGAGATAATTTCTATTTTAAAAAATAGAAATTTATAACTACTCATAAACAGATTAGAACAGAAAATTAAAAGTGAAGATAAGAAATATATTTATTATTTGCTATTTACATAATTTATATATCAATTTAATTCCTCATTTATAATATCCTAATCACTTTCTTCCTTAATCATGATCTAGTTTTCTACTCTAACTTATAATGAATTCGATTCCTAATCAAGGCCTTCTTCTACTTTATAGTTTCTTAAAGTATAGCCTTCCTCCTCTACATATTAGAAAAAAACTTTCTTATTTTCACTTAGAGTAAAATATGAATGTTCCTGTAATTCTTTTAGCTTTTCTTTTTAGACTTACACTGATAATTTCCCATATCTAAAGGTAAAATCTACATTGAATTCAAATTTTTTACCACATTTTCCAAATATTCTATTAAAAATCATTTCTAGAATAAATAGTAACCTGAGTAATTTTTTATACATTTGCATTAAAACACGTAAATATAACTTATCCTTAAAGCAATACAGCTTTAGATCTAACAATAAGATATCAACCCCTATAGGTTTTAAAAAAATACTTCCATTAATATCAGGATCAAAATAATTTATCTTTCCTTTTTTGTAACTAAATTCTGAATTAAATGATTTCCTAACAGGTTCATACTATTATTTATATTATTAATATTAATAAAATTTTTAATAAATATATATTCTTCTTATTCCTCTGAATAAAATAATATCCTCTAAGAATAGAGAGTTAGTTTGAAAAAAATACCTTCAGTTAATTTTAAAAGATTAGCTCAGCATGCTCTTTAAGAAGAGGTGTATTCATTGATCTCTCTAATAAATATTTATAAATCTAATTTTCTGTTTTTAAGCCTTTTCTGTCAAATACTTTCTTTAACTGAAGAGAAATAAATTAAATTTTCTTTGATAATCCTTATTTTTTTCCATCACACTAATTCTATTCTATTCTGCTAATTAAAAAGGTAAAATCAGAGATTATTAATTTATCTAAGTATTTCATTAATGATTTATAGGTCTATAAAAAATTTTCTCTCCTTATATATGGTCTAGTTTTTTCAACAGTCACTTAGCTCATATATTCAATTTTTCCACTAAAATTTTAATTTTCTCCTTATATTCTACTTTTAAATGGGATCTAATTACTAAATAGTGAACTATCATCATAAAAATCTTCCTTATAAGATTATTGGATTTCACTATTACCAAATTTCATATTAGATAACTAAATTTAGGTATATTCTTTGTCCTATACAGAAGTATCATCTTATCTCTATAAAGAGATGTCTTCTAATTTTTATTACTCTAAATAATATTCAAAATCATTCATTTCTTTTTACTTAGAAGATTCTTACTCAATTTAAATGACTAATTAATCTTAATTATTAATTAAATATTTATGAGAAATTAGGAAAATATTATTAAGTTAAATTAATTTGATTTTTCTGATGTATATAGGGTGATAAATTAAAGTTCTCCAAAGCAATTGAACAGAAATTAATATTTTTAATTTGTTAATTATTAATAAGGATAATATTATAATTTATTACATAAGGGTTTACATGAATCCAATTAACAAAAATTTTTCACTATTAAGGAATTAGAACCTTTTAAATAGCTTGCAATTAAAACTATTTAATATAATTATAACCCTATTGATATTCACAGGCATTGATTATTTTATAGTAAATTTAGTAGAGCATGAATTCTAATTTGGTTTAAATTTAATAAATCTAATCATTGATAACAATGTAATTTTTAAATATAATTTAATTTTATTTACAATAAAATATTTTATTTGTTAAAAATATAAATTTATTCCATTAAATAATTAAATAATGAAAAATTTATAAACAAATTAAAAGTAAAAAAAGTAGGTTTTAAATTTACTCTATTGGCTATTGATAAATGTGAATTGGAAATAAGAATATATCTAGTTATTATTTAGGAGATAACTTAAAATATTACAGTATTTTAATAAGAATTTAATCATAATTATCTTAATTATTATGATTTTTTTAAAAGTCTGTAATTGAATCCATAATTAGAAAAAAAATATTTGATTATTAAAATTATAAGTTCATATGATTTCAAAAATAGTAAATAAGGTTGGATACTATTTCTCAACTATGACTCAACATTCATAGTAAATAAAGATAGAACCTGTTTTAGTAAATGGAAAAAAACTATCAAAAGAAGTCCTTAAAAAAGTAAAGGAAAGGGTACTTAGTATTCGTCAAAGTAGACATTCTTGTTTTTAAATTTTAGATTATTGAGTGCATAAAATATGATACAGAGCTTACTTTATTGACAATATAAAATATGAAATGCTAAATTATTATAAATGTATCAATAAAAAGGAGTTAACATTAGAGAACCCAAATTAGCAATTATTTTAGTTGGTAACGCTGCTGATTCTATATCTTATGTTGGTGTAAAGTAGAAAGCGTGTAAGCGTGTAGGAATAAATCCTGAATTAATTCACTTACCAGAAACAACATCTTAATAAGAAGTTCTTCAGATTCTAGAAGATTTAAATAAGAGGGAAGATGTTGATTCTATTTTAACACAAGTAAAACAATATTTTGAACAAATACTTTAAGATTAATATCAATATCTTTAACTTATGTTAAAAATAATTATTTTAAGATTTATCATTTTAATGGTATTATAATTAGCTACCATTTCCTCCTCATATTTCTAAAACGATTGTGATTAACCATATACTACCTTCAAAAGATGTAGATGGTCTATAAAGATGCTTTTTAACAAGATAGTTAATATGGGACGATAAAAATAATAAAGCTCTCCCTTGTACCCCTTAATCTTGTTTGCATATTCTAGATGCTCACTAAGTAGATGTTAAAGGTAAATAAGTAGTGATTTTAGGAAAGGGATTATTAGTTGGAGCTCCTATGGCAGCTCTTCTATTAGGAAGGGGAGCTACTGTAACTATGTGTGATAAGAAGAGCGATCTATCAAAAGACCTCAAAAATGTAAAAAATATATTTTTAAAAATTCAATATTTGTGGAATTTTCTATTAGTTTCTATGATATTTTAAGTAGTTCAATTGTAAATTAATCTTAGAGAATTAATAAATAATTAATGTAAGTAAACACTACTTTAATTTTTACTAATAACTAAAAATTTAGGCTGATATCCTTGTATCTGCAACAGGAGTGAGATAACTTGTAAAGGGAGAGTAATTAAAACCAGGAGTTATAGTTATAGATGTTGGATGTAGCAGACCACTTCCACACGAAGACTAAACATCAGTAGTAGGAGATGTAGAATTTGAATCAGTAATGTTAACTTAAATTTTATTGAGCTTATATTTCTATAATTTTCTTTTTAGGTTGAATTTGTTTAATTAATATGAAAGGTAATATAAAAGGCAAGTTTAATAACACCTGTTCCTGGTGGGGTAGGTCCAGTAACAGTTAGTATGCTTATATAGAATGTTGTGAACCAATGGTATAGAAATCATAATGAAATTATAGAGAAAAGTATAAATGAAAATTCGGATACTTCTTGTACAAATTAAGAAGGAATATAGAACAAATAATAGGAATAATCCAACAAATAATGTAACAAAATAAAGAATGAAATAAATGAAAATAAAAAATTAGGAAATGATTCTTTACAATCATAGGTAGATAAATGCAATACTTAAACTACACCATAGTGACTAGTTTTTTTATCCTATAAAATTTCAATTTAATCAACAAACCAATAAATAAATAAACAAACAAATGAAGGAATTTAACTGATAAGTTGAATTACAATAAATTTAATTAAAATATAGTTTAATATTTATTTGCATTTTATCTTAATTCTCATCAATCAGTTTCTTATTATTTTATTATTTTTACTAATTTTAATCATTTTATTTAATTATATTTCTTTTGATCTTTAAAGATTCTAATTTTTAGTTAATCCCATCTATCTATCCATTCTCTTGACTCCTTTGTAAAAGTATGATCAAAGTCCTTCATAGATACTAAACCATCTAAGAGTAATCTCTGAAATTTTATAAAAAATCATTAATTCTAGCTAAAACTTAGCAATAAATTTACTTTTAAGTTTGGGGCCACTAGATGTATATATTATCTATCAATCATGGCTACTTCAGTGATACTTGTTTCGGATATCTATAATAAAATAATATGTTTAAACTAAATTTTAATTTGTAATTAAGTGATAATTAATATAATCTACAATAGTCATTCTAGCCTTTTCGTTTGGATTATAATCGATTTCGTCTAAAATTGATGAATCGACTTTACTTTATTCTGCAATAAATGATCTAAACATAAAGATATCTCCTTCTTGTAAACTCCCAAAGCTATGCTATATTTTGTTTTTAAAATGAGAAATTGAAAAGAAATAAATAAAGAAGTGTTTTACAAAATAACAGTATGCTAATTCTTCTTGGTCTTCATAGAGCTTTTTATATGGACGAATGTCTTTATTATTTAAATGAGATTAGATAGCTTAATCAATTTAAAGCTATTTTTCCAAGTCTTTACCATTAAGATTACTTCTTTTTATTGTAGCTCTAATCTAAGGTTTATCTTATTTCAATTCCCCTTCAACTCCTTTATAATAATCAAAATCTAAACTCTAACTTTGGCTTGTACTTTCATCTTCTATTTCATGTTAAGACTTATTATAATTTTCATTAATGACATCAAAAAAATCATGATTAAATCCTTAATCAATAGTTTCTTAGTGATTTTCTTAGAAAACACTCTTAAACTCAGTAAGATTATCTATTAATTAAAAACGATGTAATTTAATTAATATTTAAGTTTAAACAAAAATACCTTTAGGTTAGCTAAAATCAAATCTTTTTGGAGGTTTAGAGTACTATCTACCTCCAATAAAATTTCTCTTTCTTACAATAATTTCTTCTTTGACTATTTCACATCTTCCCTTCTATAAAATATAAAAATACTAAGGTTCCTATCCTTCTCTGACTACGATATCTCCCAGATTCATTTTTTTAATTTCCATATAATTAGCTAAAGTGATTAAATTTGCATATTCTAAATCCTTTAAAAATAAATGTAGACATTAATAAAATTTTAAAAAATATCTTAAAGTAAAAAATTTTACTGCCAAGAATGGAATTTTCTTGAGAAGTTCAAGTTTCCCATTCATTTCATTTAGAATCAGATTCAATAATATATTGCTAAAATTTTCTCTAGATATGCTTAAAAGATGACACTCCTCAGCAGCCTAAATCATATGATTATTACTAATTTTAATAATTTTTTTAATTAAATATCTTATTTACTTCTATTGTTGCACTTCTTTTATTATTATTTTTTGCTGCTTCTTAAAATACACTAATCAATGTCTATTTATTGTGTTTGGATTTATCTATCTTCTTTTACACAGCTCTTTAAATTTTCTACCTTATATCTTTAGGAGTACTTCCATTATTTTAAAGGGAGCTATCTCTTTTTCTCTCATTCAAGTTATTGTTCCCTACAGATAACTAAGATTCTTATATTTATTCTCTCATTTATTTTAGAGTTAATATTTTGTCCATTTCTAATGCATTTTTAGAAGTTTTGAGCTTTAAATTTATTAAAGCTAAATCACCAAATGGATATCCATCATAAAGAGAAGTTACTACAGGGTCTTTAATCGTAATTAGCGGATCCTCTTATCTTCTTACTCTAACATGAACGCTTCCTGGTTTAATAAAAGAGTTTTGTTAATATTAATCTTTTCATTATTTCTAAAATACCTTTTAGGATTACATACATATTATCAGCAATTTCTCCCTGCTGAAAAATTATTTAATTTTTAGGGACTATAATTATTTATCCAATGTTGATAATCTATCTGCATACTATTAGAGAGTATTTTTTGAAAAATTACAATTTTTAAAGGATTCCATCTATTGTTTCATAATCTCTTAAATAAACATCTAATTTCAACTACTCTGTTAGCAAATTTAATTCCTCTAAATTGAGTTTGTTTTTGCACACTTCATATTAATTTAATTTGTTTGCTTCCTTAAATCTCTATCTCTAAATCTCACCATCTTATCCCATTTTAACAAATCTTACAAATTTTCTGGTCAACTATTTATGGCACTACTTAAGGACTTAGTTAACATCCATTACTTTTTCAAATAAACCCTCTTCTTCTTTGCATATATACTAATATATTAATAATAATATTGCATTTTTTATAATTTTGAATCAGTTATAATATTACTGTTTGTTTAATTTAATAGTTATTCTCCTCATCTGGAAGGGAGTTCATGCTATCATAAATATCATAGATAGTTTTTTAGTAAAGTATACCCCAAACATCCATAAATTTCTCTTCTTCCATTCCAAAGGACATCTTAATAGATTCTAGATCATCTTTTAATGGTTCAAAATACTTCTTTCTTTAATTTGCAAAATATTGGATCTCTTGTTTAGTTAGTTGGTTGATTTTTAACTTTCTTTATATCATTTCTGATTAAATCATTAATTTCTTTTACTTTTGCATTTCATCTAGAAAATTAAGTCTTTTTAGATCTTATGAATCTTGCTTCTTATATGCTTATTTCTTGAAACTGATTTATTTTAAAAAGTAAATATTGGTAAAGTATATTAAATTTAAGTTTTAAATGATTTTACTTAAACTATTAACTCTTCATTTTTCTCGATTTAGAAGATAAAGGTGAAAGATTATCGTATGAAGGTAATGGAGAATTTGATCTTGACCCTTATTGTTATCTTTACTATTATTTTTTAAAGGGAGACTCTTCTTTAGAATTCTAAGATCTACAAGATTATAAAGGCGATTACTACCTTTATTCCTCATTTTATGAATTAATATTTATTTGTAATTATTATAAATTTAATTATTTTTTTCCTTATAAAGAACTTTTATTTTAATTATCTTTTAAATGTGGGTATTGAAATAAAAATTGATCTCGATCATTTTATAGATAAGAATTTATTCCAGTTTAAGGTCTAGTTGAAATATTTTTATTAGATTATATTTGGGCATTATCATTCACTTAGTTTAAGCTTTTAATTTAAGGTTATATCTTTAAAAATTCTGTTATAAAATCTTTTTATTAGTTTAAAAATTAGCTCTTTTTTGTTGACCAAGGTCTATCAATTCTATTAATTATCTTCTTTCTAGATGAAGATTTAGGAGATAAATAGGGCTAATTTTCATTTTATTCTTGAAAAGTAATATTTTAGCTAAATTATTTCCTTTCGTCATTATTATCAATCTATAAATGTGTATTATTATTAGATGAGGAAACTATGTAATTTAGGTTAGGCGAACCTGCTAATGTAGAAGAAGGAGTTATGTCTTAACTTTTTTGGAACTAATTTGACTCATTTTGCAATTAAATATTCTATTTTTAAAGTTCCTTCATTTTATAAAATTGATTTTTTGTTTCCTTCACCAACTCAGCTATATTCTATTAAACATCATCCTTATTAATAGAAGTTGTCATTATATTTTTAGGTGAGATTATGTGTGAAAAATTTGAGCTTTAGTGAGTAGAAATGCTTTTATTTTTAGAGGAAGTGATTTTATCAATTATCGCAAATGGTTGGTATTTTAATTGCTTTGAAGGTGAGAGTGATGGATTTTTTGTATGGTGGTGAATATGATCAACAGTAGATTTGGTTTATTTCCATAGCTTATATACATCTTCTTTATTAGGAAAATTAACTTCTATTATCCCCATATTAGTTTCTTCTATAACTTAATCATATGATTTTTATTAAGATAGTAACTCTTCTTATTCATTTTAGGGAGACTTATTTGAGGAATGTATTGGAAGATAAGGAGTTATTTCATTTTTAATTTTATCAGAAATATTTTAATCTTTAAAGTTGAATTTTGAAGAAGGATTTTATATCAGTTAATTAGATTAGGGAATTAAATAATTAGCAGAATCCTCATTTTATTCATGAAAGAGCTTTTCATTCTTGATCTTTTACTAATAAAATAATTAAAACTTTTAATCAAGAGATTCCTTATAATCCTTAACTTCATGCTTCAAAATATATTCATTCCTCTTCAAGACTTTACTTTGCATTCTGTCTAAATTATAGGCTCTTGCTTCTTTTACTAGATTCTGGTCTTTTAATTTGGCAGCCTCTTATTATTATGAGATATTTATATTTCTTACAAGATTTATCTTTTTATAGAGTTGAGATTTATTAAAACTCATCTTTCTATTATCATGGTTCTATAAATTTATTTTGCTTGTTATCTTTTTAGGCTATTTCATAGCAGGGATTAACACTCCTTAAGCGAATGAATAAGCTGTACCTCTTGGAGAATTTATAGGAGAGTTCATTTAATTGGAAATCAAACCATTGTTGTTCTGATTATCGCAAATCTAGTTAATAGTACTCTTATAAATATTTGAACTCTATACCCTTCTATGCATTTATGTTCCTTAATTTGAAGGATTATTATTTCTTTATTTCTATTATGAAATCACTGTATTAAAATATTCTAGTTTTGTTGGAGCAATGTTAGTAACTCCATTTTTATAGATTTTATCTAAATCATCCTTTTAATTAGGTGATAAATGAACAGATTTTATGGCTTTTTAATCTCTAAAAGTTTTATTATTTTATATTATATTTTAAGTACTATTTTAAGGTGATAGAAGCCCAGAAATATAAGAGGTGCTTTTATGATACTGATTAATTTAACTTACATCTTTTTTATCATTAAAACTTAAAGTAGAAATCATTTTGATGCTTTAATTTAGAAGTTATGATTTAATTTAATTAATTTTGTTTTTAAAATTTAATATGTGTATCTCTGAGTTTTACTTCCACTTTACAGTCTATTACAATCTTAATTAGATTTCAGTAGAAGTTTCATTGTAAGTCTTAAATATTAAAAAATAGTTAAAATTAATACAATAGTTAGTGATAGTTACTAAATTATTGAAAAGTATTTCTTAAACAATATACTCTGTAAGTAAATTTTACACTTTTTTCTTTTGAAAATTTAATTACCTACTTTCTTCTGACTTCTACTTACCATTTTAATATTAAAATTTAGGGAGGTTTAATAGGTTTTTTTTAAAAATATAAATATTGATAGATTTAAAAGAAATGCTTTGTATGATATACCAATAGATAAAAATAATTCTGTATTGTTAATTTTAAATTAATATTAAATAATTTTATTGATTATTAAAATAAAATAAATGAAATATATATATTAATAAATAAATTGAATCATATAAATCTTACAAACAAAAATTTAACACATTTTAAATCAACTGTCTTATAACTATAATGATATATTCTTAGATAATAAAGTTATAGAAAAAGGTTTATCCGTGCCATGGCTCTATTTCATAGCAATAAATAAATGAAAATCTTTAGAGTCTTTTGTCACTAATGATTATAGATTAATTTCAGAATTTACAATGTTATCCTTATATTCTATTTAAAATAAATCTTTTTATATGCATACTCTTACTTTAAATGTTTCTCCTTTTTTTATTTAACCTTAAAAATCATTTCCTTTTACTTCATTGTTTACTCCTTCTTTGAATCTACTACAACATAGAACCTTATGGATATTTTATTAAGGCCAAAGTTCTCCATCAAGAAATTTTGAAGGGCACAATCCAATTACTGTATGTTCAGGTAAAGTTTGATTGAGTTAAAATTCAAGTTAATATTCTATGTGAGGAGTAAATGAAATATTTGAATAGACCATACCCAACAGCTACTTTTAGATTGAAGTAATTTATTACTCAAATTTAAGGTTTTGATCAGAACATGTAACTATATTGAATGGATATTTTTTAGAATTGACTAATTCGAATTTGATTGGGCTAATGTATTATCTAATATCTTTAATCATTTAATGAATAATATTTTATTCCACTTAACACATTTCTTTTTTATTGTATTACTCTAATTCCTAACAAAAGAAATAATAATTTGAAAACTCTTCAAGAAAATAATCATGTTTCTATTCTAAATTATTCATTTCTTCTTAGAAAGACATTAAAAACTATCTATATTCTTATTCTACATCTTCAGAAGCCTTTTAATGATCTTTGTAAATAAATTTCATTTAGCTATTTATGTGTTGCAGTTACTCTAATGAATCTCTTTATTTCGTTAACTCCTCTTAAAAAATTTATTTTGTATCTAATAGTAAATCTTGCAGGGTTTCTTGTATTTTCCTTTATAAACCTTGAAAGAATAGTTCTATTTAGTTCATCAATTGGTTAGAGTTTAAGGTTTTTTGAAATTCACTAAGGTATTTAAACTTTTAACTATATTCTTAATATAGATGAATATACCCATCTTAATTATCTATTGGTGTTATTAACAATGAAGAGTGCTTTTTTGCATGAAATTCTTCTTTACATATTTCACAACTTATTCTAGTTTCATGTTTACAATTATAATCCAAACATATGTGAGTGGCTTTCTTTTTATGAGTAAAACAAATTGCTGAAGGATCGATCTACATCTTTTTATTTATTTATCTATCTATTTGTTTCTACTTTTCTTTGTAATTATATTTTTTAATGATTTTTTGCAAACGAATAAATTTGTGATTATTATTGTTTGTGGTATCTTCTCATCTATTTGAAATTAATAGTTTTCAAGATGATTTATTTAATTTGTTAATAAAATTTTTTTTATTTTTTAAGTATTCAAAGAACTATTTTTAATATTATTTTATGATAATGATAAATTAAAAAAGATAATAAATATTTATAATTTTTTTAAACTAAATTTTAAAAGTAATTAAAATGAAGCAAAGAAGTATTAAATTATAATGGATAGTATTAATTTTGAGAAAGATATGTCTTTAGTAGCTATAGAATTAAAATATATAAGAAACTATCAAGATAATGAAGTAAATAAATAATAAAATAATAAATAATGGTATTAATTTTGATAAAGATATGTTTTTAATAGCTATAGAATTAAAATATATAAGAAACTACCAACACAAAAGTATAAAATTGTACATCTTTACATTATTAGAAATGGTTGAAGCTCAAATAGTATTGAAATTATTTCATTTATTGGAAACTAATAAGATTAAATTTAGTTTAATTAGAGAAAGAGAACGAGATATTTAAGAATTTTATTATTTTAATTAATGTATTGTTTAAGCCATCGAATTAAATATATAAGAGTAAGGGGAATTAGTGGAAATTTTATATTTGTATAAGTTTGTATATTTTTTTTTTGGTTTTGTTATTTTCCATCATTTATTATTTTCTTTTTCTTAAATTTAAGTTGAGAAACTAGATGGATGCTTAGCCAATTAGAAACTTGATTAATGATGAGACTAACTTTTCTTATTAAGCATGCTTTGTTTTACTTTTAATGAGTCTTATTATTGAATTAAAGTAGAACTCTTTTTAGTTGCAGGAGTTAAGGTTTTAAATGGGTGAACTGTTTTTCTAAGAATCATGTTTTATAATTGGCAAATTTGCATAATCTTATTTACTGAACGCTTAAATGTATGCTTATTTTTGCCAAGTTTTTCTGCTCTTTTTTAGTATAGATTTTCAATCTTTTCTATAACTTTCTTGTAGTTACCTGATGGATAATAAATTGTAAACTCTTTCATTTTATCAAAATCCATAAGTGGCATAAAGTTAATTCTTTACACAGATGTTAAGGCTAAAGAAAATTGATTGAGATGGTTTGGCTATTAATTATTGTAATTCTAAAGTGAATTAGTATGTAGGTTTTAATTTAAATATTATAAACTATTTGGATTAGGATTCATTACATTTTGCTATAACTGCTATATCGAAATTTAACGAGATGTAGTTGAACTCCTTCGATTTATGTTTTAATATCCTTCTTATTCTATATTATTGAGAGATATTTGCAGTCCTTAAATGTTATTTATAGTTTGATTTCGTTTTTCAGAATTCTTTCTCAGGTTTATTTTTTTCTCTAAAATTCCTGACTAAGTAACTTCTTCTATTGATTGATCCGTTGCCGTATGCATTTTATTAAACGATTTCTTTTTAGGGTGAGGTATTATATTACCTAGAACTTGATCCATGCTTGAGAGTTATGGAATTTCGCTATCTACACATCTTATCTCTGTTTCATCTACTGTTTTTTTTTTATTCAAGAAATCAAATTTAAAATTCGAAGAACCTTGGCTAGGAGATACAGAATTTAATATGTTAAATGCAACTTAATTTGTGAAGTTGTTTTATCCTTGAGGATATTAACCCAAAATTTCTTTTTACTTTTATAGTGATATAGTATTCAGATCAACATTTTTTTTCTTTTATTGGGGAGATTTCGCAATTTTAATCCCTTTTTTTTTGATAGAAGAATTACAAGAACTAAGATTCTAAACTTACATATTTAATTAAGCAGTTAATTAATTAGAATCTTATATTTAATTATTTGTGTCAGTTATTGAATTTTCAAGTAAAACATATCCTCCTCCTCCTCCCCCTGCTCCTTATTATTGAGAAGTCTATTAAGAAGGAGTATTGACAGTAATATTTTACTAATTTTGAGGTTACAATATTTAAGGCTGCTACAACTAATTATCATATACTGAAAAAATAGAATTTAAATTAGAATTATTTTTTGCTCCTATTGGATCATAATTGCTATTATTTTCTGCTCCTGCTGCCACTAAGGAGGAATCATGATTTGTATAACCTCTATTTGCAAAGAATACAGCATTTTATTATATTTTAGGAATTGGAGAATAAAAATCAGGTTGAATTATAACACTATTTTATTTATGATCAAGAATTTCACTCTCTTAATCTCCCATTTCTTTATTATACTTTTCCTCTTAAATGTATGTTAGATTAGTTCGGTTTGTTTGGTTTTCTATATTTATATTATACTACTCATAGAATTCTTGCTCACCAAAATTAACAAGTTCAAGACGCTCAATAAGTTCTTCTTCATTTTTAAAAGGATTGTTCTCAATAAGATATTAAACAGCTCTTTCTTTTGAATATCTTACTTTTGTGAGAACTTCATGACGTGTATCTCTCCTTTTGCAAAGTGGAGGGGGAGGCTACATACGAACTTATTCAATAGAGACTCGATATAATATTAATGTTTTATCACTGTAAGGAATATATTTAATATAAGGGCAGCGGTCCATTTAGTGAGTGTATTTATCACAGAAATTACATCTAGTATTAATATTTCTTTAACTTTTGTAGATATCAATGTTATCTTTTATCAGCTAATATTTCTCTTAATCTTAAGGGAAGTTCTTAATTTCTTAAAGGAAATCCTCTTTATTAATATAGTATAGCATACAAGATCCAACACTTCTATAACCAGTTAAGCACGGCAAGTCAGCCATGAAAGACATTTAATCGAAAATTGCATTAGGTTTAATTGATTTTATAGTTGTGTATGGTAAGAAATCATCCTTTCTTATATTGATATAAGAAATCATCTACCCACTTACTAAAAAGTATAACCTTTCATTAATTTAAGACTCCTCAATTAATATTTCTTCAGGTTTTGTACGTTTAGTTTTTATGTGGTTAGCTATATTCTTCAAGAAGGAATTTGAAAAATTATTGCATAAAATTGGTATTTTATAGATCAAACGAATGCGAATATCGTTCAATACTTCTTTTTTGAGATTATTTGATAAACTTTCTATCATTTTATCGCACTCTTCTCCATCATTTTCTTCATTACTTTAATGCCAATACTCAAAATATTTACGCACTTACATTTGCAAACTATGGCTTACTCCTCTGTGCCTTAAATGACGAGTAAGTAAGTTCATTTTTTATTTTAATTAGTTTGAACTTTATGTTAAAGCTTAAATCAGGACACCTTTAATTTAAAATAAATCAGATTTTTTCCCAATTATTTTAAAATTCATTTCTATAACTTATTTTAAAAACTCAAAAATTAACAAACAAAATAAATACCTATTTGATTGAGAGAATATGCAAAGACACCACAACTCATTAATGTAATCAAAATGACAAAAGCTCTTTCATATATAGTAATAGGGGTAATATCACCATATCCAATTGTGATCATTGTAATAACTGCCCAATATAATGATGTGACATATTATTCATACCATTATTTATCTTACATATTTGCCGCTTCAATCCAAGTTTTTTATCCAATATTACTTTAGATTTAATATGAACCAACTAGAAAAAACATGCACCCAGCGAAATGAGCTACGAATACAATAGTGAATACTAATTTACAAAGATTGTATAAAGCAGCTTTCTTGGGACTAAAATTAACTAATTATTCAAAGTACTAAGCCAATTTGAACATTTTGTTTGTACGAAGTAATAAAATAGAATTTAACAGAATAAGATTTAACTTAAGACTGACTATGAAAGGGATAACTACGAGGAGATCTCCTAAGAATTTTGTCTTCAGATAGTTTTTCATAATCCTAATTAAAAAAAGATAGATTACAATATAAATATTTTTTTTGCTTAACTATTTTGATTCAGTATTACTATTTTAAAAGAAACAAAAATAGATCAATAGTTCGATAAAGATTATCCAAATAAAAAATTTTTACTCTTAAAGAAAATCAAAAGAAATTTAAGAGAAAGTTAATTAAAAGTTTGGAAGTATTTTGGGATAAAGGTCATAATAATTTATCTTAATATCTATATTTAATAATTCTATGTAACCGATCAAACTAAATGTAATAATCCTATTTACTTTTTTCTATTATAAATTGCTTGCCCTTTACTAAAGTATGCTGTATTGAAGTTAAAAATAATATCTACTAAGAATGTCCAGCCTGGGAGATCATTCAGAAATATCTATACCCAAGAATTTAGCTTCAATCCACCCATTGAGCTGTCCTCCCATGTTATTTTTATAGGAACGTAGAAAATATTTAGGCTCAATAAAATAAGTATAAAGCTATCCCAGAGTTTTTTAGGCAGTGAATCAGGTTTAATAATCAAATTACTCCATCCCATTTTTTTGAAAATCATGACATAAAAAAAGTGAACTATATAATATTTAAAAAAAGGAAGTAAGTTTAGATTAGTAATTTATTGTAAGAATTATAATCTCTTTCTATATTCTTTTTACTGTTTGTATTAAATAATGTAAACGGGATCAAATTTAAAGAAAAAAACTCTAATTTAATATTAATCACCGATTCTTATGATAAATATACCATCAAATCAGATAGAAAGGGATTCATATCTCTTTTAAATTTGATATAGGATTAATTGATTGATTGATTAATTAATTAATTCATTACAAATTCTTGATTTTTACAGGTTTTGATATATTTATATCAAGCACAGCTTATACTTGGATGGATAGTTTTCAATAAAATATTTATTTTCAAAGTAGTAAGAATAATTAGAAGTTTTATCTCCTATAACTGAGAACTAGTTTTCTTTCAAACGTTTAAACTTATATTATTAGCCATATTGTCTAATTGAATTCAGAAATGAGGCAACCATTACTACTAGATTCAGTGCTTATAGCATTGTATGTATTTTTTACTGCTTTATATCAGATTTTGTTTATATCAGCTTCTCATATTAAGAGTTCTTAACAAGAGCCCTTTATTCTGCTTTTAATGCTTACAGTTTTTCATCTTCTGTCATACCTCTACTATATTTATCATTATGTGATAAGTCTCCTTCATGGCCTTGTCCTAGTTCGCTAATTGATATGTTAAAAAATATGTATTTTGTAAATGAATTGTATATGATTAGATATTATTTGCATCTATGCAATCCTTTTTCTCTACCTCTTATTTATTAATTAGAAGAATTCTTGGGTAGAGTAAAGTTTTTCAGTAAATGCAAAGCAGATAGAAAACTAAATACAAATGAGATTTTCAACTAAATGAATATTTAAAGTAATATAAATAGCTACCCATGGATATCTAGCCTAGAAAGAGAGTTTCCTCCAATATTAAGTTAACTATTTAAATTCCTAATTTGTGTTCTTCTGTTTTGTAATGTCAATGTAATCTATGTTCCTTGTTTTGACATTATGCGTTATATAGGAGGGATAAGATCGCTTTTTGGATCATCCATTAAACTTGGATCGCTTTATATATTCTTCATGCTAACGCTTCCGCTATCTTTCTATGATATCGCTTTACAGCATGCCCTCCTTTTATCATCTCCCATTCTTAAAATATCTGAGTTGTCTTCTCTCATTACACTTATCTCATTACTAAACATGGCTAACTCTGTTTGATTTCCCTCTTTAAACATATTAGAAAAGCTCATAATTTCTTTTTTTTAGAGATTAATCAAGAAGTAATATCTAATAAGATAATTATTAGTTTTTTTGATGCAATTCCTTACAAAATTTCTTAACTCTAAAAAAAATTGGTTTATGACTTAAATTATTTATTTTTCAACTAATTCATTAAACACCCTAATTTGCAGGTACTTTGCAAATTGCTTTTGCTATAATCATTCATTCATTTTACAGTAAAATCTCAGTGATTACATTCTTCAATTTATTTTCATTAATATATCACAAATTAAAAGTTATAAAATAGCTTGGTTTATTAGAATTTTTGCTGTTTTTCCAATAATTCTTTAAAAATTAAAGAGGACAGCTGAATGTCAGAGCGGACCTTTAAAGAGGATAACTATTTACTAGTGTTTACCAAATTGTGTTTTAGAATTCTTTTATTTACATTAATTCTTTATTGACAATTCTTTATTAACCTGAAATCATCTAGATACTTCTAGATCCAATAAGTGATTTAATTCAATTTTGTCAATAATTAGGTCATTTCTTTCCAGTTAAGAAGCATTAAAAGCTTAGAAGAAAAACATAATTCTTAGAGAATATATTAGTCCTATTTTTAATCTTACTCAATTCTTAAACAATTATTTTAAAATTATCTTAAATTACAAATTACATCTGCTTTTTATCATAAACAATAACATTTAATGGTTGTAAGAAACTTCAAATGTTTAATGAAAAATTATAATTGAGATTATTGAAAAAACTGATTGGTAACATTTAAGGATATACACTTCAGTAGATTTAAAAATATGCTTCAATTCGGTTTTTAAATTTATAATTGGCTTAGATCTTGATTTTAGTTACTCATATAGTAGTAAGGGAGGGAAAAAACCAAGAATTTTAACTGTTAATTTCATATCAGTCAAATCATTAATCCAGATATTAATAAAATTACATTTTTCTTAATTAATTCCTTTTACATTTCTCAATACAAATATATTATTAGACTTCAACTCGTAACCCATATCTTTTAGTCTAAGTAAAAAAAAGTATTCCATTATCTAAAGTATTCATAAAATAAGTATAAAAATAGAAGATTTAAGAATATCTTATTTATCTGTAACTTAAAGGTCAATAATATTTTATACATCTTCAATGATTAATAATAGAAATGAAATTAAAAAATAAAAATAAGATTATAATTGTTTTATTATAAAAATGGAATTGAATGGAATAATTTTTTTCTTGCTATTTTTTAAATCTTTAAATGTTTTGTAGAAAATAATCGAATATGTCATTAGTTAAATAATAGATTGAATTGATTTAAATTATATTCTTTTTTAAAAAGAAATAGGTTGATTGATTCACTAGCTGTATTAAGTAACTAATCTGTTACTATTATAATATTTTTTATTTATTTCTTTAAATCAATTAAATAATTAAAAGAGTACCTATTGATTATAATAATATTTCTAAAAATAATTATATACTCTTCTCTGAATAAACTATATACTTATTAATCATTTAATCTTCATAACCAATCAAGCAACATATTTTCTAAAAGGTATTTACCCTATCCGAGTAATAGTGTTAGAAGTTTGTTTATTACATAGAGAAAAGTTAGCTTTCAATTGATAATCAGTAGAATCAACAAAGTAGAAATATGATGCATAATATATAAATGAAGAAAGATAAACTCGATAATACAAAGTTAAATAGTGTCCTTAAACCTATCTAATTGAAGGAAAATGGAAGTAATAGCTCAATTAAATAGATTTTAAGTAAATAATCCTTTTAAAAATCTGCTCAATTCAATCAATCCAATTTATTTCAAAATAAAGATGGAAATTCAATCATGAAATAGGGTAACTATCCTTAACAATATTCCTTTGAAAAATAGAGATTAAAATTTTAATCTACTCACCAAAAAAATAGTTTAACAATAAATAATTTCAACCCAACATAAAAAAGTGATCAACATATTTTCTTACCTAACCAATTATCTAGTTTAGCTCTCTTAGCAAGGAATAAAGATGAAACTTTATTACTTTCTTCTGCTTTGACTATAAGAAATAATTAAGCAAGTATTGGGAGTGTTAATGATAAATAGAATAGCTTAAATAATTAGATCACATCAACATTAGGGGAGAATTCAACAAAAAGCAATTTAAAATTTACTATGACAAATAATTCGTTTTCTTAGGAAATTTTTAACATACATAAGAAGCCAATCTAGATCGATGATAAATCTAAAGGATTTCTGTTCTCAAATAAAGATTACCTCCCAAGAAACACAAATTCATAATACCTATTTAAAAAAAGAAATGGATCTAGTGATATGAAAGAATAGGTTATAAATGAAGAACAACCTTTTAGAGAATTTAATGGATCCAATCATAAAAAATACCAAAATCCAGTTAGAGAGAGGAGGGTGTTTTCTAAATCATTAGCAAAAGTGAATAACACAGATTATGACTAATAAGATCAGTCTGATTTAGCCTATTTAGATAAATTAAAAGTATCAATTATTGGGAGTACTTAAAATAACTAATTTTTATAAAAATCCAGTTAATCTACTTATAAAACTTCATTTTATAAAGATATTTCTCATTCTTAGAGTACAGCAGTATCCTTTAAGAAATCATTTAATGTCAGTAATGCAGATAAATTTCCATAATTGCAATTAAATATGGCACAAGATATTACAAGCTAAATTGAAAACAAGGCAAATTAATATTTATATAGAAGTGTAAGCTAAAAGAGAGCCCCTAAAATAAACCCTTTCTAATTAAAAAATTAATATTATAACGCTTAAAACGCATCATTTATGAACCAATCAAAAGATAAAGCAATGGATTTTAGCTTCTTGAAGACACCAAATGGTTTATAATCAATTTAAGTGACTGACAGAAATGTTGGAAATGAATTAAGCTAAATTGAACCAGATTCCATTCTTTTATAGTCTAATGATTTCTTTTCAAGAGATAAAAATTTATCAAATTCAATTGCAGCAAGTAAAATATTTTCAGTAAATTATAATATTAATTTTGCAAATGTTTAAATCTCTAAGACTCTACCAAAGATTAATCAATACTTGAACAGACAGATAAGTATCTCAATAAATTTATTAAATTAAATCCTTACTTGCTTACTCAAGAAGAGAAATTGAAAAAATTACAGTAATTGAAATAAAAATAATACCAAATCTTATAGAATGTACAAAAAAGAAACTTTGAGGATGCGATTAACAGTAAATAATTCTTACTTACTAACTAACATACTCATTTTTAGAAAATTAATTATTTAAATTAAAGTTTTGAAAGAGTTTTTGACTCAATCTTCGAAATTTAAGAATCTTGAAAACTTTGGAGAATCAATTGCATTTATTGGTTAGCTTCATTATTTTAACCATGATTTAGATAATGCACTTTACTCTTTTTTATAACTAGTAAATTACTACTTAATATTTATTACTTTATTCTTATTTATCCAAATTTCTATTCATAGAAAAATCTTAGTGAAATAGTAGGGAGTCCTTCGCTAAAAATGAAATCTCTAATCCTACTTGGATAGTTATTATAAGATGAGCAAGATTATGATTTAGCCATTTTTATGTATAGAAGAGCTATCCACTATTCATGGTATCTAAATGATTGCTAAGCTGAAACAGAATTATTTGATAAACTTGGATTTCTTTATTTCATGAAAGGTGATATTTAGAAAGCAAAATATTTCCATGATAGATCTATTTAACATCAATCTGAAAATCCAAACTCCGAAAATAGATAATAAAGCGTTTATACCATAGCAAAATAATATTAAAACCCTGAGAAATTTATACCAACATTAAATCAAATGGTTTTAGCAAAGTTAGGTCTACTGACAGATTAATAAGGTAAAATAAATTGTTTTCATAAAGTAAACTTTAATTACATATAAATATAGATTAATTAAGATTTTCTACAAAATTATCTGCTGATCTCTAATTAATTATACTTAAAGAGGATAAAGAAATTAATTTTGCTAACCATGATCCTAATGGTATTCTTTTGTATTTTCAATAGATTTTTATACTTAATTATTATTTATTTGAAAAGAAATTAATCCTGAAGATTTAATATACTCAAAAGTTATTCCCGATGGAATGGATAACTTAAAAGAATACTAAATTATCTAAAAAATTCTAAACTAAAAGAATTCTTTTTAACCAATTGTAAAGAAATTTTCTAAATATTATGAAATAATCCTCATATTTGTTTTATTCGAAAAGGTTTTAAGGAATACATAATATAAAGATCCATAATCACAAAAGATTGTAGATCAATCAATGCTTAAATTGACTATAGAAGAGAAAGTTGAAAAGGTAAAGATGGATGTATATGACAATGAGAGATTACAAAAAAAAATAAAAGAAGCACAAGTATCAGCACTTATAAATCGATCATCTAAAAACCAAATATTTTTTTATAATCACTGTAGTCCTAATAGAAATTTATTAGGATTTAAATATACTTTTAGGCCAAATTCTTTAAAATTTAAAAATTATTTTAATAAAATGGAAGAGATGATCCTATAAAGCGAGAATTGATAGATCGATTGGTTGATTGATCGATCTTTTTTATAAAGTAAATTTCTTTGGTTTGGTTTGTTACTCTGAATCTGATAGATAATAAAATTCTATAGTTATTTTAGAGTACATCCCAATCAATCGATCAATAAGACTTACTTAAATTATTATAGTAATATAGTATAAAAGTATTTAAATTAATTATAATAAAATCAAAATATTTAAGCATTTATAGAATTACATTTATATTTTGTACATAAAAACTGATAACACTTTTCTTAATGTTTAAATTTATTTCATTCCTAATACTGTTGTTGTATTTCTTCTTCGTATTTAGCTATTGCAATATTGTAATTACCATACTTTTTTATATATTCTAATGATCTTTCGTATTCGAAACCAGAAAACTCTTTAAACTTTAAGGCATCATCCATAATTTATGAATTAAAATAGGAAGAAGGCTTTATTTCTTGAATTTATCCCTTAAAAGAGCTATATAAATTATTCAAAGTACCTCCATTATTATTACTTTTTATATTATTTGGGGAATTATTATTGCTTCCTAAATTATCTTCCTATTTTTTAAAGCTAAATTAATAGAGATTAGGGTTAGGATTGTTATTGCTATTGCTAATATTATTATTATTATTATTATTGAAATTATATTAATTGCTCTAATTCTTGTCATTATTGTAGAAATAGTGTGGCTAATTATTCTTAATTTATTAATTGTCTGCTTAAATTTTAGACTGATTGTTCAATTCTTACAGCATTCTACTAGCACTGATCTTTTCATCAAATTCTTATTTTTTCTTAATCTAGTTTTATACAATTTTGATTTCTTGAGATAAGTCTCCATCTGGCAATTTATCCAATTAATAGTTTAACAGACTCAAATTGTAATCTACTCCTTTAATTTAAGGGCGATTATAAGTGACTTTAACTTTTTTTAAAATGTTTTCTCTAAACTAACCTTACTATTATTATAATTACGATTAGTTTGCATGCTATTAATATCCTTAAGCTTAGAAATTTTATAACTGACTGTAGGAAATCTCAGCTATCAACTATCTTTGTAAAAATCCTTAAATTTTAAGTTGTCCTTGCATATTTAGTTAAAAAAGTTCTTTTTCGCAATTTATTTTTCTTTTAGAATTAATAACAATATTTTAATAAAACTGGTGTGCCAATTAGAATTATGAGAATTGAATAGAGTAAATTTTCAGATAGAAAAAAGAGAAACTATTAATTTTTGATAAGATAGGTTAAATTCAAAACAGTTTGAATCTATTTATATCCAAAAATATTAGTATTTCAAGAATAGCAAACGCATTTAACTAATTTGGTTATGATTATCAAAAAAAACAGCCAACATTACAAATTCTTTGATTTACTCAAAATTGCAAATAAATGTACACAATAATTATAAAAGCTTTTAATCTATACATCATTTATTCTTAAAAATTTTAAAAGTACTCCAAATATTTAAATATTCCAAAAAAGAGAGTTGAGTGTGTAGATATTGACTAGTTTTAAGTGAAAATACATTACTTTATTTAAGCTTATCTATTGGTGAATTATTCAAATTCTCTAAAATATTTGTAATGGATTTGTTTCTAGATAATCTAAGGTAGTGAAAACAAAAAAACTATTGTCTAACTCTTTAATTTTATAATTTCTTAAAATAAACAAGCATTTAAACTAACAAATTAATAATAATAATAATAGTTATTGTCTTTGATTAAGAAATAAACATAATAATAAAAAGGATCAAATTTACAAGGAAAAGTAAAAAAAAATCATGAGTGGAAGAAGGTAGAGTGATCACCATAGCCATGGTAGTAGTTCACATCATAATAACCGTGAAAATAGCATTAATGAAGGTTCTATGGACCGTAAGTTTAAAAATACTGATGATCAGTGCAGTGTCTAGATTGAAAATATCGCTGAACCCGAAACATACAAAGATTTTGAAAGAGAAGTTAAATAATTTGGTATGACAACCAAATTTTGGATTAATAAACGCAGCAGAACTTGTGTAGTGACAGTAAAATTTTACAAAAATTTTAATTTTAATTATTCCATTTTAATACTTATCATAGTTGAAAGTATAAATATTATTCTTATAAAATTATTAATTTAAAATGATCTAAAATGATGCTATTTAATTATTCACAATAATTTTATTAATTTAAATAGTTCTCTACTTAGGAAGATGCTATTAATGCTTTTGCTAAATTCGCTAAGATGAAATGGCCTGATTATAATGGAGAAAGACTCAGAGTTAAGCTTCTCTAAAATGATGAAGTCTCAGATATTATAACTAAAATTTAGAAATCTTAGAATATAACTAGACCTGAATAAGAAGCCTTTAGATAGAAAAACTCATCTAGTAAGAATTATTTTTTATATGATATTATAAATATTAAGTTCTGATGAAGTTATTGCCTTAGAATAAATTCTTATAAATTATTGGTTTAACCAAATTATGATAGATTTATCTTTAATAAAAACTAAATTTCTAAAATTTAATAATATTAATCATTTAATATAGGCAACAGAGAAGAAGACTTCGATAGAAAAAAAGATAAAAGATATAGTAATGAAAGAGATTCAAGGGATCGCGATAGAGAGAGAAAAGATAGAGAAAGAGATAGAAGCGAAAAAGATAAGGATAGATATAGAGATGATAGAATAGATAGAATCGAAAGAACTGATAGAACCGATAGAACAGATAGAACTGATAGAGGTGAAAGAGTTGAAAGAGTAGAAAGAGTTGAAAGAAATGATAGATATGATAGAAATGATAGAAGTGATAGAAACGATAGAAATGATGATAGGTACAGAAAGAGAAGTCCCAATAAATACTCTGATAATCGTTATGAATCATCAAAAGATAGATCAGATTACAAAAGAATTAATCCTAACTTCTAAAAGACTTAATTCTAACCTCATGTTTATTACACTGTCTAGCCTAAGGAAGTGGTAATTAGCATTAATATTTGAAAAAACTTTAGAAAAATAATGAATATTTTATTACGTTTCTCTTTATCATTCACCTAAAAGAGAGAAATTGATTTAATAGATGATAGTCAATTTATTAGAATATTTAATTTTTCGATTTTATCTGAATTTATTTATTCATAAATTAGAAAGTTTCTCAAAAATCTTGGGTTAAACTTATATTTCATAATAATTAAATAGGTTTCCAGAAGAAAAGAAATGATTTAATAATTTTATTAAAAGCAATGAAATTAATGAATCTGCTTGCTAGGATTTTATTATCTATCTGAAAGAAAGTAGCAATTAAGATTAAGCAAACATTAAATAAAATTAAAGAGGACAACTAAGCAAATAACTAGTAAAGAAAAATAGAGATAGCTAATTTATTAAAAAACAGAAAATTACAATTAAAATTATTACTACCTATAATAAGTATATTCTATTATGCTTCATGATCTAGAAACAAAATAATTATTGTCGAAATTTCTTAGAAATATCCATACTTACTTATGTCTGCATTAGTTTTCAATTATTCTTTAATTATTTATCTATCTATCTATCAAATCTTTTATATCATTAAGTTTAAGTAGTTAGTAGTTAGTTAGTTCGTTAGTACATTAGTTAGTAGTTAGTAAGTAAGTCAATTAATTAGTAAGTCATATGTAGTAAGATAGTTAGTTAGTTAGAGATTAAGTAAGTAGAATCTATCACAAGTAGACGTACATGTACACTACAATCCTATCTATCTTTTTGTATGAGATACCTATTGTTTCTCCAATTAGAATTTCTATCATTATTATTATTGATAAATCCAATTTTTATTTTGCAAAGTTATTCGTATACTAGCTTGACCTTGCTAAGATTAAGTTTTGTTAAATTAAGAATGATTATATTATTTATTTTAAAGGCAAAGTTCTAATTATCCACAGATAAAATTATTTATTAAACTAGATTCTTTACTATAATTTTAAGATTCAGTTTTGAACATTTACGATTAAGTTTCTAAGATTATCTTCATATCGATACATAATTATTTGATAAAAAATACAAAAAATAAAATAAATAATACATACTCAAATAAATATTATTAGCTTAATATATTTATGATAATTTTCCTATTAAAATTTAACGCATTTTCCTTTAAGTTAAGTGTAAATAAGTAAGACCAATTAAGTTAGTAAGCATATATACATACTTAATTAAGTTAATATTTAGTTTTCTCTAAGTACAATTTTTTCAATCCCAATACTTGATTAAACCATCCCAACCACATGTAGCAACCTTAGAAGTTTCAATAGGATGCCATCTGATATCTATACATACTTAATCATGAGCTTAAATTACTTTATAATTCTTTCCACTCTTCCAATCCCAGAAATATGCTCTACCTTCAGCATCACCTGAGCAAAGGAATTAGCCATCAGGTGAGAAATCTAAACCAATAGCATAACCAGAAGAAGTATGGTCTTTGAATAATTTCTTTTTATTTAATCTAAAGTTACCACCTTTAGTGTCATATATTTAAATCTATATTTAAAAAAATGTAAGTTGTTTAATAAGTATTCTAATAGAATTTTAAATAATTTAAAATGTCAGTAATCAATTGCTTACTTTATTATCTGAGCATTAACCAGCAAAGAACTTTTCAGTAGGATGAATATTAGTATTAGCAACGGCAGTCATATCAGGCTCTGCAATATGTTTTTCTACAACACCAATACCGAATCCCCACAAGAAAATCTTTTTATCATCAGAAGTAGAAACGAACTTTCTACCATAATCTACGAAAGTAACTGTGTTAACAGACCCTAAATGTTCATCATAAACTTATGTACGAGCACCAGATCTGACATCGTATTATGTGATTTTTTTATTAGAGGATGCAAGAATAAAAGAACTCTATTTGCTTTCATCAGGATTAAATCTAGCTTAATAAGGGTACTTCTTAATGTTAAAAGTTCTCACAATTTTACCAGTTTCAGTATCCCAATATAATACATTTTTATCATATGAGCATGACAGGAAGTGTCTTCCATCATTTGTAAATTCAATATCTCTAACTGCTTACTTATGTCCCATATATGTTCTAACACATTTTTTGTTTCCCATTACATCCCATAATTTGACCTATTTTCAAATAAAATTCAAATTATTTTAATCATATATATCTATCTCTCTCTTTTTCAATTTCTCTTTCATCCCATAAATACTTTGCAAATTTAGAATTTTTACTTTTACTTTGAATATTATTAAAATTCTCTTTTATTTCTTATGATATATTTATGAGTAATCCTATTAGAATCAAAATAAATAACTTACTGTGCTATCAAGTGATGCTGATAATAAGAAATGTCCATATTTAGGGAAAAATCTAATAGCTTAAACACCCTTTTCATGGCCTGACCAGCAATGAACTTACTTTTTAGGAATATAGCAAACATGATCTTTAGGTTTTAAGTCTACAGGAGGTTGTATATAACTTCTTCCCTTATAATCAAAGTAAGGTATAGCATCATGGAAGATAGAATTAGCATCACTCTACTTTAAATAAAATAATAAAAAGTATGTTAAATATTAAATCTTTATGATTATTGTGTTAATTATTATACCTTATTCTTTTGTTTCTTTTCTTAACCTCCTATATCACCTTCTACTGCTTCATTTTAATTTTCACCGCCTTCTTTTTCTTTTTCTTCTCCTTCTCCTTCCTTCTTTTCTGTTTTAATTTCCTCTTCATTATCATCGTCATCTACTTCAAATCCTTTCTCTTTATTCTTTTACTTTCTTTTCTTATCTTTCTTAACTTTTGCTTCCTATTACTACTCCAATTTCTTCTTTTCCAATTGTAATTTTTCTTCTTATGTCAACTCTGGAGGTTTAATATTCTCTCCCTAATAATTTGCCCAAGGTCCAGCATAAGTACCTTCTGCTACAGTACCAACTTTTTCTCTAATAGCTTTTAATTATTTTTACCTTGATTTTTCTTCAGAAGTTTGAGATAAGAAAGTTCCTTTAGTATCAAGTTCTGAAGGATCAACATTTCCACCATAATGAATGGATTATGCAAGTTCAGGGAACTTAGCATTATCTACAACAATTCTATTTGTATCCAATTAAGGATCATATGCATAACCTCTATTCTTAAAGTTATAAAATTGCTAATCAAAACTAAAACTGTGCATATTATAGCTCTCTACTTTGCCAGTTAAATGATTATTTTTCTTTTTTGCATCATTATTACTACTGTTATATATCAAATCTAATTATTTCTATTGATTAAACTCCCTTTCTTAATCCAACTTAGAAGTATCAACTTAAGGCTTAATATTCACTGTAATGGCAGATACAGAGTTACTAGTACTACCTTCAATTCTCTTCTTTTAGAAATCTGGTTCAGGATCGCTATCACTATAATCTACAAACATATTCTAAGAATCTAAAATAGGAGTTACTTACAATTTATTGATTAATAAATAAAGAATTGTTTGCAAAATATTGTATGATACTTAATAATAAATTTTGTATATTTTATATGCGTCTAAAAGTTAACAAAGGAGAAGATATAATAATAAATCTAACAAAAATAATAAATTTATTAATTAATTAATGAAGGCAAAATAATACAAGCAAGAAAGAAATAAAAATAGATTTTACACAATTTAAGTTAGCAAAACGTAAAAGAATCAACTGATGATTATAATCAGTCTAGATGAGACTAATGTTAATTTGTAAAATAATTGTAATATTTAAATAACTAAAGAGTAGTAGATAGCAATTAAAAAGGTTAAGGTAGATAGATAGAAATTATTATTAAAATTAAAGAAATAATACAATATTTTTTATTCATTTAAATTGAATCAATGAAATAAAATTTGTAACTAACTTTAAATTGATTTTCTAACAACCCAAGATATTAAAATTGTATTATCAAAGGCTGAAGAAACAGATAGATATAAGTCAACTTACATTTGAAAAATTAATTAGGTTGATAGTGCTTTTATTTAATAAGTAGCTATTTTAATTATTTACAAACATAAGTAAGATAGACATTCAAAAAGATAAATAGATTTTAAAAGTGCAGAGATTTTTTTATAATTTATAGATTTAATTAGTTTTTAATTTCAATATTACTTAATTCTTTCTCATAATTCAAAGTCATTATCATCATCATCTATTACTTCTTCTTCATATTCTTCTACGTTATTCTTTTATTTATTTCCCGATTAGTAACGTTCTCTTGATTTTTTTGGAGATTGAGTTTCTGAATTGGATTAGTAAAAGTTATAAGATTTATTTATAGATTTACTTTACTGTTATTTGCCTTATTCACTCTCTAAAATGTTTGCATCTTTAGAATTTTTAATAAATTCTTCCTCTTCAATCTCAAAATCTTATTAGTATTAAGATTATTCATGCTCTTAAATTATTTTTTATGGAGAATCATATTAATTAATTTCTTCATGATCTACAATTTGAGAATTATTTCTTTTAGAAATGATTGTTCTTTCATCTTTTTATTCTCCCTAATCTTAGTTATTTTTAATGCTAACTTATTAAGGTTCTCCATCAAATCCTTTTTCATTTAATACATTTGTTGATACCCTTTTTTTATCTTTGTAAACTTTTTAGTTTGACTCTAAGTCTAATTTTTCACTTGAATTCTTTAATTAATTTAGAGGGAGGATATTTTATTTGTTAGAAACGGAGTGACCAGTAGAAGAATTCTTATTTTAATGTAATTTCTTGGATGTATTATTCTTAGAAATCGTTGATTAACTATTATTATTACCACCATTTTAAATATTTTAAGTTTATTATCTATGGGAGTATAAAGATTGTTGCTTATAAGTTTTGTTTGAATTGTTATTTACTGTATTATTAATTTTAAGGGGGTGTGCAACTCCATATGTAGGATGATTAGATTCTACATCTTCTTGAGTATTAAGAGAGTGCACTGCTTGGCTTCTATTAGAATGACCACTATTTTTGATTTTTGAAATATTCATATTTTCTTAAGATTCATTTGTTTAAATCTATCTACTAGTTTATCCATCAGAGGTTTTAATACTGGTAGATTTAGTTTAATCTATTGAATTTAGAGATTTTCTTTACTCTGATTTAGGGTAACACTCTTGTAAAATATTATTGAGCATATTCTTTTCTTTGATTTTTCTTTTCTGAGAAGAATTGCTTTTGAGATTACCCAATTAATTAGTTTTACTATCTTCATAATGATACATAGCAGAATTTTACTCAACATATTCATATTTTTGATTTGAAATACTTATTTATCTCTTGCTAGCTATATTACCATTTGTACTATTAGTAATTACTGTATTATTTTCATTACTGCCCTTATTTTAATAGGAATATTTATTTCCACTTCCAGAATTCAAACTTTAATTGTTGGTATTTATTCCATTCTGAATGTTATTCTTTTGACCACCTTTAAGAACTTATCGACTGCTATAAGAACGCTGAGAGGTATCATTATCAAAAATTTAATTGTTTTTTTAATCCAATAGAGGGGGTAACTTTAATTCTCCACTATGAATATTTGTTGAAAGGATTTATTCACCATCATAACTAAGATTATTATTTCCTTTAATTTAACGACTATTTTCATTATGTTCAGTTGATAAGTTATTTTCATTAGTGCTAATATTAAGCCTGGAAGGCTCTGCTTAGTAGTTGCTATACTTTTACATCAATTTACGTTATTTAAGATACTCGGATATTGCCCTTTATCTTTATTCTTTACTCATTTACTCATTCTTTTAAATGCGATCTACAAGTCTCTTCACCAATTAAGTATTTTCTTCCTTTATTTTTTAATCTTACATCTTACGCTATATATCGCTGACATCTGCTTTTTTTTATAATATCTTAAACGCTTAATCTTCAGATAAGTCACTTTGAATAAACCTTTTACCCTTTCTTTAATTAATATCAACCAATCTTCCAAGCAAAACTTCATTTTCCTTATTAATAACATTCAGTTTTTCCATTTACTACTTTAAAAACCTCATCTATTATTGAGATTTTAAATCTAGAGAACTAGATGGATTGCTCTAGAGAGTTTTAGAACGTTTTGTTTTAATTTCTTGGAGCCTTTTCATATGGTTCTTATACTCCTAATCTTTCTAATGCTAGGATGTTAGGCTTTTTTATATGTATCTAGGGGCATTCATATCAGATCACTATTAACTGAAGTTACTCTTTATGATTATGCTTTTGATAATAATTAATTTGAAATGTAAGAAACTAATATATCAATAATATTTATTAATTGCTATATTCTCTGTATATCCAAGGAAAAGTTATTGGTGTTATATCATTCATCAAATTTTGTAAAGATTATTCCATAATTACATGAATATAATATAATGTACATCATTAAATTAAATAACTAAATAAGATCCTAATATCTAAAGATGAAAATAATTTGATAAGTTTAAGTAAGTATTTAATCTTAGGTGTGAACTTCTTTTCCTTAAATTTTTAGCAAAATTAGACATTTATATAAAAAACTGTAAACATAATTTCTAAATAAATATAAAAAAGTTAGAATCTATTAAACTCACAAAAACAAATTTGTAAATAGATCTTAAAATCTTTTCAAATGTATTATGCTCACATCTTTCACTACAATTTATGAAAATATATTATTTCGTTCCTTAATTTGTTTATTTTATATTTAATTATATTAATTAAATGGTTATTACGATAAGATTATAGACATTAGGTTTGAAGTTAACGATTTGATGGTTGGTTGAAATGATAATGAATCAAATTACTAACAGAAAAATAAAGATCGAATGCATATAAATTGAATGAAAAAATACTAATTTAGTACAAAGAATTTTAAATATTAGATATTTGGATAGAAAAAAACATCAAGTTCATCAAAAATTCTTCCTTCCTTTTAATTAATATTTAATAATTAATTCCTTTGAGAAAATTTATACAATCATTAGCATAAAATATTATAAAAAATGTCATTTAACCCTCATGAAATTCTCTTTAGATTGAGAAGCTAGTAGTAGAATACAAATTCAAATACATCTAATTCTTAAGAACCTCGCTAGGGCTAGGGAAATACCATCTAATCTAATAAAATTAGTTCCATTAACAATTTCTCAAATAATAGTAATTAAAGATTGGATTCTCATAATTTTGAGTCTAGGGCTGATCCCTATGCTTAACAATAATAATTTTAATAAGTACCTTTTAATCAAGCATCTTATAATAACTTTTAATTGAACTAATAGAATCCTTAGAATTAAAGAAATTAGTTTGTTAGTATTGGAAATAATATGAGTAATAATCCTAAAAATAATTTTAAAAGCAACACCCATAATTCAAATTCAATAGATTCTATGAAATAAAAGACACCAGTTTAATAATAATTTAATGCATAATAGCCTTAATAATTTAATGTAAATACTGTAATTTCAGAAGAATAATAATAAATTTAAGGAGATAGTAAAGGTATTGTCGATCCTAACAACAATAATATTGTAGATTATCTATTAAATAAAGTTAGCTTTTTAGAAAAGCATGTAAAATTATAATTTTTCAATTAAAAATCTAATAAAAAGTATCTTATGATATTAATAGTCTTTAATTTATTAAATTAAAAGGTACTTGAGCATTAATAAAAGGGAAATTAAATTAAACCACAGCCATCACCATAAAGACGAGTCAAAACTGAAGTTATGTATGATGAAGTGGCTGAAGTTATTGTAATTATTTAGATAATATCAAAAGAAATTAAATAAAATATTATGTTTATTTATAATAAAAAAGAGTAAAGAGCCTGTTGATAAAATTTTGTAGAAGAAAGAAAAGAATTTTGTTCCTTTTGCTTCAAAAAATTCAAAGCGTTTCAATCAACCAAAAGTTGCAGGAAAACTAAATTTAGAATAATTATAAAAAATAATAAACGACTATCCTTCATTATCAAAACCTATAATAAATATAAAAATATCAGAATCAGATCTAAATTGAAAGGGATTCGCCCTCGATTAAATTCTAAACTAGAATATAGATTTATTAAAATTATTAATTAAAAATGGAATAAATTAATTTAAGATTTAAATAACTAATATGCAAGAAGTTTTGTAATTATATTTTCTATCATTTATCAACATTTGTTTAGAATTAAATCAATTCATACTCCTTCTTCTTTTAATCACTTTTATTCTTTATTAAGAATTTTAATTTATCTTCGTCTAACTTTTTAAAAATAAAAGCTCAAATAATTAGAAAGTGCAAAAATCAAATTTAAAAATGATAAATTAATATTAAACATACATATGTAAATTTTGCATTGCCATATATGAAAATGAGCTAATATTAATCTTTTGTATTTAATTCTTTAATTGTTTGGATGATATTTTTAATTTCTTAATTGGATGCGTGGGGTTTTCTATTTTTTACTTTCTTTTTGTTTAATTTTTTCTTTTATTTTCTTAATTTTTTTAATTATTTCTTTTTTTTATTTATCTAATTAATTTTTATTATCTTTTTTTCTTTTTCTTTCTATCTTTTTAAAAGTCTGCTGCGAGAATCTGATTGCGGTATGATTGTTCTTCTTCTTCCTAAATTTAAACAATACTAATTATATATTTAAAATAAAATTGCAATAATCTCGATCAGAGAGATCTGAGTAGAAAAACAAGAGTTTAGTTTTGATATTCCGTACAGGTAATTAGGTGATTTTATCTTTCCTAATTTCTGATTTCGAATCTAAATAATATTAAATAAAGTAATCATTAATCATAAAAACTTGATTTCGATATGAATGGTATTTGATTATAAACTTCGAAATTATTATCTAAATATATCCTATTCTTTGCATCTCAAATTTGAAAATGCTTGGCCTAAATCAGAATGATTTTATTATTTAAGAATAGTAAGTGATATAAATAGAATAATATTTCTCCATCTATAAATCTGTGGAATTAAAAACTTTTATTTTCTCTCTTTTACTTTATTTAGTATATTTGATAAATTTCTTTATTTTTTCTTTTTAATTAATAATTATCAAAATTTTTTGTTTGTTATTTTGTATTTTTTCTTCTTTAAAGTTATGAAATATAATTAGAATTTTAAATAGGTTTTTTCCTCCCCAACCAACTAAAAAGATGCAAACTCTTAAACAAATTTAATTAAAATTGGCAAAGGAATCCATTTTCTTAGGTAATACTCAAAGAAGATTAATCGAATGACCTTCTTCTATAATTAATATAATTGTTTTACTTGTATTATCGGTATTTTGATTAAAATTAAGAAGATATATTAGAAATAATTATTAATGAAAAGATTATTTAGTGATTAATACAATAAACTTTTAGAATTTCTTCCTTTTTACAAATAATGCTAAAAATAAGATATATTGGTACTTAAAATTGTTAAGAATTCAACTATTTTTCTTTTTAAATTAAATGAATTAAAATAGCATATATATTTATAATTGCATACCAATATTTTTTTATAATGAAACCATTTTTTAATTCAATTTGATGTCATGATTATATTTGCCATTTCAAAACATTAATTAATTTCTTTTGATTTATTTTCTTAATCTAATCCCAAAAATTTGAATTTTAAATTTGATTTGAAGCGCCAATCAAGAAATCTTTTTGAAATGTAAATTTTTTCATTTGATTTCTTAATAATTTTTAATTTTTCTAAACTTCTAAAAGATTAGAAAAATTCCGAAGGAAACTATATTCTTCGTATCTAACAACCTAAAATTTATAATAATAACAATTGCTATACTACTACTTCTAAACTACTACTAAACCACCATCTACCAAGGTAAGAAGGTAAGATTCCATTAATTTATTCATTTCAATTTATATTGATTTATAAAATGATCTATTTAGATCATCAATCGCCCGGATCGACGAATCTAGCCACTTGATTAGTATCAAAATAAATAAAATAAAGATACTCTATTCAAGTAAGTTTTTAAATTACTAGCCAAACATTATGCAGGAAGGTCTTATGTATCAGACTAAGGGCACTCAGTGCCTCTTCTTGCATAAAAAGCTTGTTATATGTTCGGAATATACGTATTATAAACCTCCTATCTAGGAAAAATTCTCTCTTAGCCTTGAAATATATAAAAAGTATTTTTTAAAATTAGATTTTTAGACAAGATGCTAGAGCTGTCCTTCTTAGAGCAATGCGAAATCCTACCTATTTAAATAAATATATAAAAAGAAAAAGAAAAATGGAAAAATTGAGATCTTTGGAATAAAAAGAAAGAATAAAAATTATGAATAAAAAGAATAAAAAAATAAGAAAGATATTAGAAAAAATTAAATAAGAAAATAATCAGATTAGAAAAAAACGATCAAGAGAAAATGAAAATATAATTTGAAATTGAAATAAAAAAAAATAAGAAAAAACTACAATACACACATACCTCTTAGATAGAGACATTAACATATTATTTTTAAAAGACAGACAAATTATAATTTTAAATTTATTAAATATTCTAAATATTAAAGAATATACATGCACTAATTTTTTAAATTTAAATTATTTCAATTAAAATATAATTGTTTTCAGTTGTAAGCCTACACTGATTAATAATCTTTTCTAAGAGAAGTTTAGAAATGTAGAAGAAGTTTTATAATATTAAATGCTTTTTAAAAAATAAAGAAAAGTTAATATATTTATTAATATTTTTTATGAAAAGAAATTTTATTTATTATAAGAATAATTAATTAATTATTAATCAATTTAATTACAATAAAATAAATAAAATAGAATAGAATTTAATTTGATACGAAATAATATAGATTCTAATTTCTTTTAAAAATAAATCAAATAAGATTAATTAATACCCTTTATTTGCTTTATTTAATATTTCAACTATTCCACTCTTCTTAAAGTATTTATCAAGGTTAAAAATAATCATTCATTTGATTAATTGTAAAAAATAAGTAGTAAGAATGATTGATAAAAAATAGATTGTTAGATTTAGTTTTTGTGGGGGATAATACTCCTAATTTTTATATATTATAGAGTAAAAGTATTAAATATAGCATTAAGGAAGGAATGTAGGTAGGAAGGGTTGTGGAATCTTTAAATTAAGAAAAATATTATTTCAGAATTGAAGATCTTATCAATAATATCCAAGAAAACAATGTAATTTAACTTTAAGACTCAACTTCAAGATTAAATAATATTAATAAATTATTAAACTTTCAATTAGACAAAGAATTCTTAAAAATGAACAAACAAATTATTTTATTTGGTGTGATTGCTACAATAATGGTATTTACTATCTATGCATTTGAGCACAGAAAGAATATCGCTACAGAACAAAAATTCTTAAATTAAGAAGAAGTCGATCAATTAGAGCTTAGTAAGATGTGGTAGAAATATTAAAGGGATTTTAGAATGCACTTTGATGATTCTGATGAAGAAGAATAATTCAGATTTAGTGTATTCACTAAAAACATTAAATCTATTTAAGGCAAGGCTGGTCTCAGTATAACTTAATATATGCATTTAACAGAAGAGGAATTCGCTGAGCAAACCTTTGGTGTTGAAGAAAAAGAAACTGGTTCCTATTAATAGTTCTAAACACTCTCTGTTCCTTTATAGTCAATCGATTGGTAAACAACTGGTGTTGTTTCTCCAGTAAAAACCTAAGGTATGTGTGCTAGTAGTTGGGCTTTTTCAGTTACTGCTGGCGTTGAAAGTGCATTATTTTAGAAGAATAAAACCCTCCCTTCTATTTCTGAATAAAACCTCCTTGACTGTGATGAAGAAAATGGAGCATGTAATGGTGGAGACAGAGAAAAAGCTCTTGCTTATATTATTGAAAAAGGTTTAACTTCTTAATCTACTAATCCTTATAAGGCTTATAAAGCAAAATGCAAATACTCTGATAAGTAAGAATATTCTATTTCAAGTTATAAAACAATTACCAACTGTAACGATCTTATGGTTGCTCTCCAAAGTGGACCAGTTGTAGTTGCCATAGATGGCTAAGATTTGTAATTCTACAAAGAAGGTATTCTTAGTACAAGTTATTAATCTAGAAATTACGGTGCTTTACTAGTTGGTTATGACTCTGAATAAGGATACTGGAAAATAAAAAGCTCCTTAGGCCTAAAGTTTGGTGAAAAAGGTTATGTTAGACTTTCAGCTTCCATTAAGGATGGTATGATAGAAAATTCTTCAGGTATTTGTGATAAGGCTTTCTAAATATTTGCTTGATAGGAATTTAAAAAAAGTAGGAGGAAAATATTTAAGAATATCAAATACTCATTGTCAAAATATGTATTCACGTATTTATAATTAAAATGAAAATATATAATGCTCTCTCTCTCTATCTATATAAATTATATAACTAAGAATTCATAACAACTTATATAAACCCAAACCAACTACATCAATCAACCTTCTATAAATCATCTTATTCATGAGCATGATAAAATAAAATTTAAAAGAATTTAATTCATTATTCTAAGTAATCTCAACAAATAGAATTATAATTAATGACTTTTATCGTAATGTAACACCCTTCCTTTCGTATTGTAATCTTTTAACTACTTAAAATCTTTATTAATCTTTTCATATTTGTTCTAAATTAAAATTTTAATTCATTAATTCTCTCACTCTCTCTCCAACAAAAATCCATTAATTTAGTTTGAAAATAATTAAAAATATTTAAGGATATTCTCAGTTAAGAGACATAAGGGAAGAGGAAGTAACAATTATAAAAGATTTATTAAATTCTTCGATTCTATTAATTTTCATTAAAATAAAAAATGATAGAAAGATCATTTTTGCTATAAAATACCTTCTATTATTGAGCAAAATTTCATCCTCAAATTTAAATGTACAAAATTTTACACAAAATATGTGATGTTAATTTATTCTGAATAACCTGAAGGTAAGCATACTTAGTATGATTAATTAAATAAACACCAATACCAATATAATTTCAACTTGAAATTTGGCTTAACAAATTAATTATTTCAAAAATTCCTTCTATCTTCCTAACATAATAAAGTAAATTTATTTCTTCATTAATTCATCTAATAATTTTATTTTTTGTTTAATTTATCCTATTTCTCTCATTCTTATTGGTAACTTAATTAATTTCTAATCTAAAATAAAATCATTAAAATAGGTAAATTAATTTATTTAATTAAATCTAAAATAATTTTTTAAAATATTAAAACATCATATCTTTAAGCATAAAAAAGAAAATTACACATTTAATTTAGAAGGATAGAAGGTTATTATTATTTTATTTGAATTTAGTTTAATGATACTAATTGATTATTAAATAAAGAATCATTAATCATAATTGTTTTAAGAGTTGATAAAATTAATTAATAAATTGAATTGGTGTAATTTATAATATTCAAGAATAGTATTTATAATTAGAAATAAGATATT
This sequence comes from Tetrahymena borealis, assembly GCA_000260095.1. Classification (NCBI taxonomy): domain Eukaryota; phylum Ciliophora; class Oligohymenophorea; order Hymenostomatida; family Tetrahymenidae; genus Tetrahymena; species Tetrahymena borealis. Next base: position 430,779 of record JH651279.1, on the reverse strand, counting down.
TAAGATTAAATAAAATTAAATCATAAAAGTAATGAACATTACTTTCTTTTGGAGAAAGATGGTACTAATCTAAGGAGTTAGAAGTAATAAGAATTAGAATTTAATAGTCGTAAAGTAAATCATATCAAAAATTAGATTTGAATGTATGATATATCATATTAAGGTGATGCAAAGTCGATTTTGGTGTTAATATATTTGATTAATTTTAAAAAAAATGGCAATAAAAAATCCTGTGTGTTCAAGAATAATCACTAAAATAGTAATAATCCCTTCATCATTGATTATTGATTGATATATAATTATAAATTTGTCAAATTTTAATTTCATAATAATAAGAAAATTGCAAATAATTAAATCAACAATTTATTAAATAAACTTTGAAGTAATAAATAAGTAAAAATGTCATCTGAAATTAAATAAGAAATTGAACCTGTTAAACAAGAGAAGCCTTATTTTTATGAGAGATATTTGAGAATATCACAATTTTTATAGAGATTTGGGATTTAAGATACTTGCAAGACTGAAGATTGTGCCCACTTAGATGGCTGTCTCTATAATACTCTCAACTAAACATTTAAGGGGTTAACTCTTGGATATGCTGCAAAAACTGCATTAAATGTAGTAAGCACACTATTATAAGCTAAAAAATTGTTAAAGAATCCTTTATTATTAATCTAAGCCTTGATAAACAAAGACTCCTTGCGTTTTGCTTTTTTCCCTGCAGTTTATAATCTAGTTATGCAATCGTCATTATGTATAATGAGAAGAAAGGGAGTTAACAAAAATTTATAAGGATTTGTAAGTGGATTTTTAGGAGGTTTTATTGCCTTGGCAACAAGATAAAAATAAAATAGAAATATTTGGGGTGTGATGCTTCTTGCTAGAGCATTTGACTGTGTTTATAAATCACTTTGCAATAGGTAATTGATAATATTTTACTTGTTATATTACTTACATATATTTTTAACAAAAATTAATTCTTTTCTTACTTTTAATATATAAAAGAAATATTATCAAAAAAAGAAGCGTAGATTACACTCTTATGTTTTCAACTATGTATCTTGTTTTTTCTTGGGCATATGGTCAAGAGCCAGAATGTCTTCCACCAAGTTTTAATAAATTTTTAAGAGCTTTCTCAAATGAACATCCAGCTGACTTATAATTTAGAGGATGCTGGATTGCTAAATCAAATTTAGGGCTAATTAAAAATGGATATGCTCCTCATGATGTCTAAAAAGGTCTTCTATTGGATTTTAATAGAAAAAAATGATAAAAATTAATTTACATTCAAGCTTTTACTTATAAAAAGCTTTTTATTGTAACTAATATTATAATTTCTTACTTAGTATTTTTCAATATTTATTGTATTAATCTTATATTATTAAAAAGAAAGAAGAAATTATTTTTTATTTTGAATTATTTTAAATAATAATTAATTAATTAGAATAGACAATAATCATCTATTTTATATTACTTATTTAATCAATAAAAAACTCTAAATATATTTTTATCTTATTTAAAATTATTTATGGTTATAATTTTAATTTTTAATTCAAAAAGAAAAGAATTTATTAGAGTGCTTGCTTGTTTTAATTATATTTGGAAGCGTATGAGAAATAATATAAGTTTTATTAGTAGAGAAACGTATAACCTCTTTTTAAAAGTGAATATAATCATAATTTAATTTATTTTAATTTAATTCATTTTAAATTTGCCTAATTTTTGGAATCTTCACCTTATAATAGAACCCCCAAATTATCTTTTAAAAATTAAATAAATTATGCTAAAAAAGAATTTAATTTAGAAGAATTGAAATTTATTTAAGACACACCTTATTTACTAGATTAAATTTTCTTTTATTAAAATTTTATAATGAAAATAATTCAAAAATTTTTAAAAAAGCAAAATTTTAAATAAGTTATGTATACTCCAGAAAGGCAAAAAATTAGATCAATATAAGCTCGTAAGATCCATAGACGTTCAAGATTCTATTAGTTTATGTCTACAAAAGTATTTCCTTTAATAGGATTGGTATTAATCCCACTGCTCATAGTTTTTATAGTGTAAATGTAATAAATTGAATAGAATTTAGGAGATTCAGAAAAGTTAGTATAATAAATGATACAATAAGTATCTGATACTTCAAGTGTTAATGTATACTAAAATGCTTCTGCTTTTGAAGAAGATAACATAAAGAGCTAATAATAATGTATTTAGATAAATCCGATAGGAGAAAAAGGACTTTAGCTAAACTACTCTTATTATTTTTAACTTCTAAAGGAATAACTTACTAAATGTTAAAGTGAAAAAGAAGAACTTATTGATAAAATAACTGATATTTACTTTAATTCAAACTAAGACTAAATAAATGGGTATACTTTCGAGATCAGCTACAATTTAACAAATATTGCTCCATGTAAAATAATAAACCGTGTATCTTATAAAAATATTCACAATTATTAAAAATAAAATAGATTCCAAAATAAGAAAAGATCCTCATTATACTTCTCCTTTATATGGGGTATATGTTAAGAAATTCCAATCTGTACTTTTTAATAACGTATCTATCTATCTAAATTGAATTGTGTATTAAATAACTAAAAATATTTTTAACTTATAATGAAATAAAGGAATAAGATACCTTATACAAGAAAATAGATTTTATCCTATCAGATTCGGATTGGTAAGTTTTAAATTATCTAAAGCTAATATAACAAACATTTTGTATTTTTTATAAGGACTAAAGAGTATATAAAATTAAAGGGAAATGAAGGGTAGTTATTTGTAGATTTTCCAAATGAACAAAATATAAAAGCAATAGGAATATAATAGTTGTAAAATGAAGATGAAGATGAATGTGAAATAGAAATGATTAAAATTTATGGGCTAATGAAGAATGTTAATAAACTAATAAATGCAAATGATTTAGATGAAGTTGAACTTACTCCTTTTTTGCAATTATCGGAGAGGGATTATTATAAGATAGAAGAAAATAAGATTGAAACATATTACTTTAAAATCCAAGAGTAAAATATAATCTAAAAATTTAATGAAATTATATTATTCACTCTATTTTTAATAGATAATAATTTGAACATACATTTAGTGGAGTTATGATAAAATTTATTAACAAGGGAAATTTGGAATATTCATGTCTTTTTAAGTAACTATTATAATTTCTATTTACTTATATTAATTATTAAATCTAGAATAAAGGTATTAATCTGAATTTGACCACAAATACTAAAATCAAACAACCACTATAGAATTTCTTTTCTTAAGCTTTATATGTTACATATTTGTTTCTAAAATATTCATTATTATCCTCTTATTTCTAAAAATTATCCCTTCCTAATAATAAATAGCTTCAAATTATAAATGTTCTTCTAAAATTTAGTCTATTTTTGAGATTAAATCGTTTACTCGGCAAAGGCAAAGGCATTAAGATATTATATATTTTATATTTTGTAAACGTTGCTTAATAATACTATATTTGAGATTGTTAAATAATTAATTACCATTCTTTTATAACAATTACGTTTATAATACATAGAATGTATAAATATACCTTAAATAATACTTTCAATTTTATTCTTATTCTTAATTATCTCCTTCATCTTCATCATCGCTATAGTTTACAATTCCTCCCAGTTTATTTATTTACTTTTCAGTTTGACTTTTTTATGGAGGCTTTTCTAAAGGTGCTTAAATGTTGTTAGCCTAGGTACCATCAATTTATTGTTAATTTTTACCAGCTCTTGACCAAGAGATGCTTAATTAGATTCCTTTTACATTAAAATTTCCGTAAAGGTCTTTAATAGCTTCTTCAGCAGCCTTTCTTGCAACAAAATTAACGAAAGCACAACTCTTTTAGTAAATAAACTTAATACTTTAGACAGGACCATATTTAATAAATAGTTATCTATTTAAATAATAAAATAAATTTAGCTAAGCTATTTAAAAGATTTAAAAATGAATTATACTAAAAGTCTTATTCTATGATATCAGGAGTAATATTTCCTATATAAAGAGAGGTAATAGAAGGGTCAGATGGAGGTTTTATATCATTTTCTCTATTACTACCAATTTTATTCATGATCTTATTTGCAAGAGGATCATTTTTACCATGGAATCTATCTTTAAGATTTTATTTGCTTAAAGGATCATCTTCATCCTAATTTTCTCTCTTTTCATGGCTATAAGGACATAAGTCACCTCTTGTACAATTTCCCTTAACCCAAAAACTACAAATTCTAGCTTTATTTCTTTCATAATATGGTTTCAATCTTGCAACTTTTTCAAGAATAGTATTGCCTAGTGTTTAATCATAAGGAAGTGAAAGCTAATCTAACTATTAATAAAGAAATTTTGTTAGAAGAGTGTAAAAATAAAGCATTTTTTTACATTGTTATTAGCTAAATGAGTGAAATAATCTTTATTTGATTATTATGTTGGCATATGAACTGCTTATTCTGCTAAAAATTTATCACGAACTTCAACTGGTAAACCATATTGTAAATCGAAAATGCATGTTTGGCAAACATTTTTAAGCTTTGCACAAGTTTAACAAACTTCTGTCTTTTTAAATCTTCCCTTTGTACCTGCTTTCCATCTAAAAACAGTGAAAGGTCTAGTACAAATTTTACACTCTTAACCATGTCTTTCTTTCATCTATAATAATATTATAAATCATTACTAACTTGGCTAATCAAATTTCGATAAAATTTATCATAATATTATTTTCATTACCATTCTAACATAAGGATTGTCACCAAGACAAGTTTCACATAAAATAGGAAATTCTGCATCTTCCCACCCTATATTTTTTAATTTAATAGTTCAGCTAATTGATCAATTTATTATGATTTGAGTAGTTAAGGAAATAATCCTAAAGATGTATAAATAGATAATTAATTACCTTATTTGTTTATTGCAGTACGAATCTGCATACCTCTTTCTGTAGCCATTTTTACTTATTAGTTTTATTATGTTTACTTTAATGAATTAACCCTAAATTTATGTATATTTCTATACTCTTTTCTTTGAATTATTCTAATATTTTTTGATTGTAATAAATTCAATATTCTTTATTATAAGATTAATGAAGTACAATTAATTAAATAGCAAAAGTCAAAATGAAAAAATTTATTAAAATTCTATTCACATATTTTAGTATTAATTGCATTTAATAGAAGAGTTAACATGTTTTGTGATTATAATATTAATCTGCCTTGTCTAGAAAGATTAAAGCCAAATAATTTAGAAAATTGTAAATTTATTTGAGTTAAGTGGTATGAATGTAATAAGTATTAAGGAACTATTGGAGGAAGGAGCATATAGATAGATGGATATGTAATGCAATGTAAGAATTTGAAGGCAATAAGAAAGAATATAAGTACAATTAACATATAATACAATCAAAGACTTACTGATTATTATATTAAAAATATAAGATAAATTTATTTTTAGAATCATGTTTGTTTGTTTATTTCATCTACAAGATTTTCTATTTTTAAAATTTATAATTTTTTTGTTTTTTATTGAAGGAATATTTAAAGTTCAGATAATCATTTTTATTAATTATTTATGTATGGTTGATTGATTGATTGACTGATAGGTAGGAGGCAGCTTTAAGTTTATCTTAGATATTTTCATATTAGAATTTTAATGTTTTTCAAATATCCTTCATTCAATATATTTTAATAGTTTTAAATTCCCTCAGTAATCATTTCTTTTAACAATAGCAGGAGTTTATTATCTAGTACCACCCATCAAAAATCCACCTAAACCCTTTTGTTGACGTTATTTAATTGCTTCACTTCTTGCCTTCATTTCATCAATAAAAGCTCTACCAGGATTTTGATGTCCATACTTTTTAATTTCTTCTCTAACATCTCTAACGCTATGATCGGCAAGACCTAAATAACAAATTTTATATTAATTAATCTTCTTTTTAAATTCAATTTCTATTAATTAATGTGATAATAATTATTTACGTTCTAATAAAGGTATAGTTTCTAATAAGAGTTTATCATCCATGTTACCATCAAACTTATCAAGGAAAATACCATTACTTGCATATGTTCTCAAAGATTGAGGATTGTAATCGAGAACAATAACTTTCTTTAAATCTCTATTTAAATATTTCAAATCTTTATAGTATTGACCATCATAAACCATGGATTCTTTACCAAAACCACCAATAAAAGTAGTTTGGTTGGGATCTAAATTTTATCTAACTTCTTGAATGAACTATTTGTGATTATTTGAATAAATCATTGATAAATCAATATGTTATGATTCAAAATGTAATGCTTACGAATAAATCTTCTTCAGAATAGATAACGATTTCATACAAATGAGAAAGACGTCTAATGAATTGATTCAAACCAGGTCTCTTCTTGATTTAAGTACCTTTACCAAACTATTATTATTTATTATATTTAGATAAATGCTTGCTTTGCTATATAATAAGTAATCGATTACGATAAATTCAGTATGGATAAGAGTACCAGTAAGGTTAACAACCAATGTTTTAGGAGGAACCATACCAGGAATAGGAGGGTGATCCATCAAAAGTTTCTTTACAGGAGGTTTAGTGAAGAACTATTATCAGATAAAATAATTAATATTTGTTAGCTTATTTTAGTAAATTTGTTTTTACATCATAAATACTTTAGACTTTATCATGAGCTTTCTTTGATAAACCAAAGATAGGTTCAATATATCCTATATTATTAATAAAATTTACAGTTTTTGATAATTTATAAATCCAAATTCTATATAAATACCTGTTTCTTTTTCTGGGTTCTCAGAAGTGTAAGCAAGATAATAGTTATAAGAGAAGAGACCAACAAAAGTCCACCATCCATATCTAAAGCCGGTTCTGAAAACGCTAGTTGCCTTTTCAGTTTCTAATAATTAATAAATTGAAAATCAGATTAAGCTTATTGAAACTTGCAGATATAGAAGAAAGAAGAGTAATGAAAATCATTTAATTATAGAAAATAAGATAATTTTATTTTATCCAATATTAAAATGCATATTTTCATTGCTTTTTCTCTTCTTTTTCTTTCATTTAATTCTCCTTTTTTGATTAACTTTCTTACTTGATTCTTGATATTCTTCTTCAGCTTGAGTTTATCTACCATCTTGATAGTTTTCTTCTTGCTACTATTGCTAGTTTTCCTAATTTTGCTAGTTGTTGTTTTGCTATGAAGAGAAGGCTCTCATGTTCTTCAATACTAGATATATTTAATAAGTCAGTTATAATTTTTCGCTTTAAGTTTCGTTTTGCAATTTAATATTATTATTTCAATAATGAGTATTATCATTATCAAAATAGAGTATTATTCTTCTGAAGGAAATTTAAAAGTTCTATTTTTATAAAATGGTTTACAGAGTGATTTGTTAGCATTCAATTGGACTCTAAAAATAGAATTGGTAATCTTGCTTAACATTATAGAATACTATGTTTGATACTTGTTAGCTTTAACGATTGTGTTGTTATTTTGCTTTATTAAATTACTTAATAATTAACTATTTTTAATTTATTTTAACTAAAAAAGATTTGCTTATATTTGCACTTTCCTCTCTAAAATTTGAATAGATATTTTGTTTACCAAGAGTACATATTTTGTAAAATAAATAAATAAATAACAAATAATCCTTCTTGTTAATTCTTTCATCCAAAGTTTTCTTTAACATTCTTTTTGTTTCTATTTACTTTTTTAAAGAAAGAGATAGAAAAACATATCCTACTAATTCCTATCTCCCTTTGATTTATTCATTATTACTTGATAGAATTAAAATTTAATTTAAGGTCAATTTTTGATTCATTTATAATACATTTATTTTTATTTCATTTGATATTTTAATTTATTTAAATAAATATTTAATCATAACTAACTCTATTTATCCATTTTATTTAATTATTTATTTATTTTTGAACTGTAGGATATTGTTATTAAACTTAATAAAAACATTAAAATTAATTGATATAAAAATTATTTGTATTTAAGAGAGATAATAAACTAACCAACCATATTTAATAAGATTGTGTATTAAGAACGTAATACTAAATATACAAATAATTTAAATTAAATTAGTATAGATAAATATTTATTTATTGAAGGTTTATAATTAGTCTCAGTGAATTGAGAACTTTAAAACAGATGATTCTAGATTAATTGAGGCATATTCTTTTATTTGATCGTATATTGTTAGTGAAACACTTAAATCGTCATTTTGGTCAATTACTTACTATAGAATTTGAGAGGATTCTTTAAGTTAATAAAGCTATTCCTTTAGTATTTTACTTTTTCTAATATGTTGGAAATCGAATTGAACACTTTTAAATTCATCTTAGCCTTTCACTATTATTTCTTCATAAATATCTTTTTATTTATTTTCTTGAACTTACTAGGCATTCATTTCTTTCTATTGAGGAATGATTTCATTTTATTCTTACTACTAAGTGGCTAATTTTTATAAATCTTTAGATTTGTAGTTAAAGATATCCTTTTCTACATCTTAATAGGATTCTTCTTATAATAAGGCGAGATGGAGATCCAATTTGTTATTTTTCCAAAGTTGATAAATATATTAGCTGAATGACGAAATAATTTAATAATATTTATCTTTTATGAATTCTATTAGTATTCCATTTGAATCAACCATTGAATGAACTTTAGTAATCAATTACACTAAGAACTATACTACCTATTCTCCAAGAGATTTATTTGTATTTTAAGAATTGTGGAAGGAATAAATATTGCTTCCAATTTCAGTTAAAACATTAAATAGATGAGGAATTCTTTCTTATTGAATTTCATTGTTTATTTTATTAGATTGAAGTATGGAAGCGGGATGGTTCATAATAGACTATAATGCTTTAAGGGCATAGATTTATGATTTTTGGTTATTAATTGACAATAAAACATGTTCTAAAGAACGAATTAAAGATGAAATCGAATTAGGTGAGAAGAAGAAGCATTGTTATTAAATTTAATTAGTTTCTAACATGCAATTAATATTTGAGAAGATATTTTATATTGCTACACAAGTATTCCAGACAACCTTTTAGCTTTTATGAGTTAAATTTTCTGTTAAAAGCTTGCAAAGTATTAAATCTTCTTTAGAAGGGTTACAGACAGATGGATAGAGAGATTTAGTCATTTTCATTAAGAATATACCTAAAGCTCTTAAACCATGAGGTGATATTTTATCTTTGGGAGAAGAGGCAAGATCTATAATAGCATGAAGAAGATTAGATAAAGATGAGTTAGCTAGAATGGAATAATCCTTCACATTATAGCACCAATTAGCTATAGATTAAGCTAATTTTGAATAAACAGATAAATTGGCAGAAGTCTTTTTCTACCCTATTAACTACTTCTCTCTTAGTAATAACTCTAAAATTTATTTACAGTTATTTATATCTTAGTTAAAAACAGGGCAAGATATAATACAACCAAGAGTTTTTAATATATGGAATCTAACAGAAGGTATTATATGAAGAGAGAATATCTTTTATTTAAAGAAATTAAAGTATTCCGGATTTGAAATCCATTAATCATTCCTGATGTGATTGCTAAGGTTTAAAGAGGTAATCATCAGAGGAGCCTCAGCCTCTTCATTAAACTTATTTTATTCATCTGGAGTACTTTATTGAATTAAAAATTTAACTTTATTTAATATGTAATAAGAAAATATTGTAGCTTCGAATTCTTCAATCCTTATTTGGAATTCTGGGTTTTATTATATGGTATTTGACAAAATGAGGTTATTTTAATTATTATTTCCCATATTTTCTTCTTCTTCCTCTTCCTCTGCATTTTGAGCAACTTCTTCTTCATGATTATCTTCACTTTAACAATTATTTGCTTTCTCCTTGTCAGCCGATTATGTTAACGTTAATTTATTTAAGTTTTTCTTTTAAATTTGATGAACAATTTATAGAGCAGAGTTTCTTCTTTCAGCTATAACTATAATTAAATCATAAAGTAATAATAATCTCTTCTTATCAGTTGTAGATTTATTTCTATTTTCTTCAAAAATAGTTATAAATTCTGAAACCTTTGACCAAATAGGGTACTTAATTTATTACTACTGCTTTGGATTGTACAACAATGTGCAATCAAAATAATTTTATTATAAATTTGTTAAAAGAGTTATAGATTCTAAAGCAATCATTTCTCTTAAAGCATCTTCTTTTTAAAGCAAAGAGATATCATGTAAGCATTAAGAGGATTCTTAGCCTAAGTTAACATCTGAAGAATGAATTTTTGATAAAATTTCCTCCATGCATAAATCAAATAAATTGCAAGAAGTAGGATTTATTTATAGTATTTCTTATCCTTATATTTCTTGTTTAAATTCTGAAAGGAGATATCGATTTGCAAATTGATCAAATCTAATGGTACATTTGGCTACACAATTTAGAATTTATAAAGCATTAAATTTTAAATGCAATACCTCTAAAGATGCTTCAGATGTTTTCACATGTCTTAACACTTTTAAAATAAATTATCTTAATAAAAGATCTATGCCATCTTTGAAGGGCATCTTTTCAAATTAGACTGTACAATTAAATAGACTTATATATACTTTTAATATTTGGTTGCATAACTAAACTATTTCTTCATCTTATTCATTAATGAACAAATCTTCAGCCGATACCTGAGGATTTACTATATTTTATTTCATAGAATTGGATTGTGCTGAATTGGGTGATAATTATAAAATTTAATTTTTTAGATATTGATCATCTTAAACTGATTTAGAGCATAATGTTTATAATAAGTGGATAAGAGTAAAATGGATATTCTTATAACTTTGATAAATAAGATAAGATTAGGGCTTAAAAGTGGATGTTGATTTTTCAAATTTTTACACATCTAAACCTGAAACTAATTATTTAGATGGCAAATTTTCTATCAAGGCAGACAGAGTTTACAATACATTACTCTTGATTTTAATGTTATCCTCAAATACAAGGCAACTTAATAAACTTGCTTCCATGTAGTTTGGATAGAGAAGAGAGTATTCACTAATATTGTTTTATTTGTCTTTTACTTTCATTTCATCCTTCTTAACTTCCTCTTCTTCCCCTTTCTCAATTTCCTTTTATTATTTTTTAGAAGGATGAGCTTTATCTTCTAAGGACATGTGATTCTTTAAAGAGTTAAGATAATCTTTAGTTATGTTATTACTTTTTATCAAAGTCTACCATTAATTTTTTAGGACAACAGGGAATTAGCGAATAATAGCCTATACAAATAGACAAGTGTAGTTTCTAACTTTCCCTTCAATAATTTCAATTTTATTTTTATCATTACTTCCAAACATATCATCATTCTCAGACCATTCACTTTAACTGCTTGCTGAGAAGCTATTATTCATTAATGAGTTATTATTTATACTATTTCTACTTCCATTACTATAGTCAGATGTTTGAATAGTATTATTTAGTCGATTAGAAAGGATTCCTTTGTAATTCTAACCAAAAATTACAAGATGAAATGTTGGATTTCCTAAAAAGGTGAATTTAAAAATTCTAAGAAAAACTTTTTCTGTTAACTTCTGATTATTAGCATCAGCAAGAAATATTTTATTTTCCTTTAATTCGACAAGTACAATATGCCCTGTTCTCAATAAAGTTGCAAGAAATCTAAGAAAGGAATAATAATTTCCATTAGATGTAGATTCATTGTTACTGCTATTTGATACAGAAGATTAAGTAGGTTATGTGTTTGAAGAGCCTTGTTGATTGGTAATTATATTAAAAAAATGCATAATCAATTCTTAAATTCTTTTAAAAATTAGTTAAAATTCTGTTTAGAACTTAGATGAGATTGAAGGAGTGCAAAAGCTTTGAATATTAAGTAGAACAAGACGCTAGACATGATTACTTATTGTGTTATTTTCTTCCGAGTTTTAAGGAATTTGCAACATTTTAGTAAATAAATCTAGTATTTATATGAGTTATTTTTCCATTCCTGTATAATACTCATATTAGTAAAGTAAAGTTATCTTAAGAAGATCTTAAATATTTGCTAAACTTCTTCTTGCTAAAGCACGAGAGAAGTGAGGAAGGATATTTCCAATTAATGCCGAACAGCTTGCTGTATTTTTTACTTTTAAAAGTTCCTTCCAGTTATTCTTACTGCGAGTAATAGCTCTTTACAAAGAAGAAAGACTAAAATCTTCTTCCAATACGCTCTTATATACTTTTTCTAAAAATTTTGCAACTAAAACATCTCCACCATTTGAGATTTCGTTTAATTTTGCCGACATTTTGTTAAAGAAATCCTTTTCTCCTTTATATTCAAATAGATTAAATTCATTTATTTCAGCAGGAAGTGCTCTAGAAATGGTTGCTTTACCTCCTGATCCTAAAATAACTTAAGAATTAATTTCAATTTTTTTCTATCTTGGAGATTGGCATGGGCTATTTTATGTTTCATCTTTATACTGAGTTTATGATTAAGCTGATTATGATGGTGATTGTATTTTAGAATTGCGAAAACGGGGAGATTATTAATGAAATTGAATGCTTTCAGAAGATGGCTTTTCCTCATCTTTAAAACTCTTAGAGTTTAATGTAAACTATTTTTGCTTCTTATTATCCATGTAGCTAAATACTATGTATATGTAATTGATTTTTTTTAAAGGTTCTTTTTAAACTTTCAATTCTACTTAAAGGGAGGGAATATCCTAAAAGTTCTATCTATATTGGTTTCTTCTATTATAATAAATAAATATTGAAATTTTAAATATTTTATGAATTTATTAAATTTTTAATCATTTGATAATCAGATATTTGATTAATTATACATAGTCCAATCTTCATTCTTCATTTACTGCTTAAACTAGCTTAATTTATTTCATTATTAAATATACTCTTGAAGTTCTTATCAAAAATATTTTCATCAGTCAACAAATACTGATATCTTCTCTTTTCGATATCTATTCTAATCTGACAACACTCCTCACTTTTATTTTACAAACATTTACTTTTTCTATATAAAAATAATTTAGAGTAATAATGCAATAATATTAAACATGATAAAATCTGGCTATCACTTTTCTATATATCAAAATGAACAAATCTATTAAATATATAAATAACTTTGTATTTTATTCACTCTAATTTATTTGGTTTATTTTAATAAAACACTTCAATAATAATTTGAAATTAAAGTTATTACATGTTATGATTTAAATATATAGCTAAACTTTATAATATAGAGCTGGACTACCTCTTTATTTAGGGAAAAATTTATTAAAAATTAACTACCCTGATTATTATTTAATTTAAACATTAGCCAGGTCATTATCTTCTTTTTAAGATTTCTTGATTGAAAAATATGGTGTATATTTGTTTTTGCAATTAGATTAATATTTTATTTTATTGAATTATTATTCTATATTTCCTTTTTTGAGATTGATATATTATTAACATTTTTCTAAAATAATTTAACTTAATTAAAGAGAATAGTAGTTCTATTAGATTTATTTTGAAAGTTAATTTGATTAAATAAATACATCATCTTTTTAAAAAGGAAATAATTATTTTATTATTGAGTAATAATAATTTAAAAAAATTCGACACCTGTGAGAATTGAACTCACGCTCCCAGAGGGAAACGGCTTAGCAGGCCGCCGCCTTAACCACTCGGCCAAAGTGTCTTTTGTAATAGTTGTTTTAGTATGTTTGAAGCATTTAAGGATCCAAATATATTAGAATAATAAACAAAATTTTAAAGATTAATAAAATGAAATAAATTGTAAATAAACTTAAGTATTATGAGACTAAACTTTTGAGAAATAAAATATTTACTTGTAAAAATAAAAAAATTCGACACCTGTGAGAATTGAACTCACGCTCCCAGAGGGAAACGGCTTAGCAGGCCGCCGCCTTAACCACTCGGCCAAAGTGTCCTTCATATCATTTGAGAATAGGAAAAAAATTTTTTTAAATTTCAAATGATATATTAAAAAATGTTAATTAACCAATAAAAATAATTACTGTCATTTTAAAAAATTAAATATAAAGTTAAGAAATTAAAACCTCTCAAGATATTACTTGGTAATAGATTAAACTAATTATAATTAAAATTATAATACAATTAGTAATATCATTTACTTTTAACTATTTATAAAAACCCTTATCTTACATTAATTTAAGTTTCAATTATTACTTTAAAATACTTTAAAAAAAGATTCGACACCTGTGAGAATTGAACTCACGCTCCCAGAGGGAAACGGCTTAGCAGGCCGCCGCCTTAACCACTCGGCCAAAGTGTCCTTCATAACATTTCATTATAAAATAAATTTAATTTGAAGTAGCCAATTTTAAGAATCTCTAACATAATTGAAAATAAAATGATTAGATAAAAAATTATTCGACACCTGTGAGAATTGAACTCACGCTCCCAGAGGGAAACGGCTTAGCAGGCCGCCGCCTTAACCACTCGGCCAAAGTGTCTTTCATATGATAGGTAAAACCTATGGATGGTGGTAAAATAATATAATATTTAAGTTGTTAATACACAATTAAATTAACTACATTTTGAAGAAATTGAGAAGAAAATTTATAAATTTAATTTCTCTTAGATTTTTAAAGTACTTTTAATAACAAAAAATTATTGAACAGTTTTTATTATTTATTTTTACTGATGTTAATTTATTGAAAAAATTAAAAGAATTAAATTATCAATTAAGTAGAAATTGGCTTCTTGAATTTTATAAATAAAAGCTTTTCAAATAATACTTTAAAAATTGTATTATAGATGAAAAAAATATAAAGGAATTCATTAATAGAGTTTGACATACCTGATTAAAAGAGACCATCTTAGTATCTATCTAGTTAAACAATAAATCAATTTGGAAAAACAATTATTAGTATAGATATCTTAGACAATACTAATAAGATATTAAAGAAGAAATAAGAATAAAGAAAGTTCGAATAATCCAAATATGAGAAAGAATAAGAATTAATTCTTAAGAAATAATTATTTTAATAAAACGATGCAAGATTAATAATGGAAGATGTTAAAAAAACAAAATAAATTAACGAAGATTTTAGAGTAGATCTATCTTCTATTTATTCAACTAGTAAAATATCATTAAACTTCTACTTACAAATTATTTTTTTATCCTATCAATATAAATAGTGCCTGCTTAATTTCCCTTTTTTGAAGGGTTTAGCTCAAATAATTAATAGAATAGTAAGTGGTAGTTAATAACAAAAAGTATAATCTCTCCATAATCCACTACTTACTCTTAAAATTTGGACGAAAAAGAAGAGTTAAATGACTTACATTTAATGAAAAGGAGAAGTAACTTTAGTGGTTACAATAGTAATAACGACAAATCATTTGATTCTAACACAAATATTGTTATTGATAAGAAAGCTGAGAAATAAAAAATTATCATGAAAGAGAAAGAAAAAGAAAATAGATAGATAGAAGAATTAGCTCAAAGGAGTAAAAGATTTAATAAAATTTATTATTGTATTTTTTTCAAATAAATAACTTCTCCTAAGTGTTAATCTCATCACTTATTTTTTATATTAGAATAAAGGTTTTTATAATATACTTTATCATAGAACTTTGTTGACAGCGCCCTTAAAAATAAAAATAATCAAAAAAATAAATTTAGGAGATTAAGGCTTGGCTCTTTAGAAAAAGAGGTTAAATTTAAAATTATTGAAAATGAGTAAGAGGACTATTAATTAATTCAAAGAAATAGACATATTCCAAAAATATATTTTGACAAGTAGATTATACTGGTGGAGAATACTCTACAGAAACATCCACCATACCATCCTTAACTCTATATTTCTAAGAACAATATTAATTTAAGCCTTATCAGAGGAAGTTAACATTTTAGATCTTTATCACATTTCAATAGTCCAAAAGCATAAATTGATAAGAATAATAAGATAGTTGAGAAAAACTAGACTTTTAGATCAGAATGCGAGTTAGATAAGCATAGAAAAAGGAATGATATATTTCTAGAAAGCGTATTAGACCATAAATTATTGTAGCTATTACATATTTCAAATAAAAAGCACAAATAAAAAAGTCCTAGAATCATTCAAGAAAACTAAAATTAAATAAACTTTAAAAGTCTCTTAAATAAAATAACTAGAGATATTAGAAGGAAAAGTTGCCATTGTTCTGAATGTGGAGAACTGACAACAAAATAAAAAACAAATTTTATGCTTGTCCTGGAGAGTGAAAAGAAAGCACAATAAACGAGATTAAATTCACCGAATAAATCTTTTCGTAAAAGAATAGATTATGTTTAAGGTAATTTAATTCAATTTATAAGAATAAAATTGGAATTATAACTATTTATAAATTTATTAAATAGATGATTAAAGAACTCTATCATGTATTTAAGTCTAATCCTAAATGCCAATCTATTCAAGCTCTCCTATTAAACCTAAATAAAAAGCTTAAACTTAAATAACAAGTTCTCCAAGTTTTCTGAATACACTTCCAGAAAAACCAAGCAATATTGTACAGTCTAGCCTTTTTAATTAGTAATAAAGTGCTATTTTAAAATAATAAAACGAGCCTACAAGAGAAACCAGAGAGGATGAAATAATATCTCAAGAAGAGTCTTTAAGTTAGTATAAATCACAATAGTTTCTTGCCAAACAGTTAAGTTCTTTAAGTTTAACTAGAGGTTCGAATTAAGATTAATTTAGGTATCGAACAGAAACAATAGAAACAGACAGGTATTAAGAAACAATGATGGATTCTTAATAACTTGGTTATCGTCCAAACAAGTAATTAATTTAATCCTTTAACAATTTTAATTATTTGAATAAAATTTAGGTCATTCATTATTAGACTTGAATCTTATAAGAAGAACTAGTAGAATCAATATAACCATTTATAAGAATAAAAAAGAATTTAAAGTACATCTCCCAATGGTATCAAACTAAAATAAATGCTTCATAGTGAAGGGAGAAACTATTCTTTGAAAAAATGTGCAGAGGAAGGCTAATAAACATCAAGAAGAATTAATTAATTTATAAAGAGGTAAATAGCAAGTTAAATAGGTGATAGTAGTAGTAGTACAAAAAACTCTAATATTCATGAAAGATCCTATAATTTGAGAGAAGCTAATTAAATATTAATGAATAATACATAAAAGTCTATCTTTTTGAAAAAGATGAATATAACTAGGAATAAATCACATTCATTAATTTCATAATATTTTTCAAATAATCGAAATATGTTAGCTCCACCGGCTATAGAAGTGAGCACCCCATTAAAAATAAATTAATATCTTGATAAATATCTGTAAAACAATTTGTTATTTTTTCAATTAGAATTAGATTTATAATTTATTTTTAAAAATAAAGGGTAAAACGAGATTCTCAAACAAGAAAATCATCTGATTTTAATAGTAAAGCATATACGTCTCATTCTACATTTAACTCAACAAAAGGATTTTAAAAAGAATAAAAATTTAAATATTAATTTTAGGATGAGATAGAATAAAAAGCTTTATGATATAAGCTTGTGTTTTTAACTTCTATCCTTCATACTTACTACTTAAGCAATCAATTACTTTTAATGTTCATAAATTGACAACTATTATTTAAAAAAATAAGATTAAAGTAAATTATTTTAGTCTTATTTTATCCTAAATTTTACTTCATATTTAGTTTAAAAATTTAATAAATATCTTTAAAAATTGTAAAATTGTTAATTTTCTAAAGTAAAATATTTGTAGAAATTTTTAAGTATATTAAATTTGTTAATTTGTTGGAAGAAAAGAATTAATTAATTAATAAAAATTAAAATAGCTTTTATAATTATCTTTCTATATTCTATTTAATTAAAATAAGTCTGATAGAGTTTTGTAGTAAGGATAGGATAGAATGATTGTTAATATTAAGAATATTCAATAAATATTGATTAATTACTTGTAAGTTTAAATAGTTTATAAATTTAATATTCAAAATTGGAAAGAATTATTTAAATAAAATATATATTACAATAGGTCAATTTGTTTTCAATAATAACATTCTTTGAATTAGGCAACTAATTTTGGAGTGTAAAGTTTTATGAGCCTTCTTATTATTTCTTTATGGATTTATTTTTCAACTATTAGTACATTAATGTGGTTTAAATCTTTTTCAACATTTTAAATTTCTTTAAAGATAGTCACTTAATCACGAGTTCCAATCTTTGTTAGAATAAACTTGAAACTATTATCTCTGGTGTATAGTAATGCAGTTACACAGAGTTTCTTCTTGATATCAACCCATTAATTAATTTTTATTATTGGGTGATGCTAGATGCTCGTTAAGACTAAATTATTTCTAATAGTTTTCTTCATTTCATTTACTATACTGTTTCTATGTATTTATTATATGTCTGAAGCATTCCTATCTTCCTCTTCAATCAAATCCATAAAATGACCAGAAGAGAACTTTTGGAATATAAAAAAGCTCATCATGCGAATATCTGAATAATTAAGTTTAGCATTTAAATAATTGCTTTAATCTGAAAAGAATCCTTCTCCTATGAATACGTTTAAGATTTCTCTGAAATTAAGTTCTATTTTTTATTCATAGTTGTGATAATAATTTTTTAAACCTATTGAGAAAATAAGCTGAGTAGTGTCTCTATAATTAATCATTTCTACAGTTTTCAGCATTTAACTATCTTTTTTTCTAGAAGCATCATATTTTAAAAATATAAATAAAGATAAAAATATGAAGAGAATATTATTATTTAATAATTTACATATTTTTGGATTACAAAATTCTACTGCCTTAGCGTTCATTATGCTACATTAAGTTAGTTAAATCTATTTAAACGTCAATATTGAACACTTTTTAATTTTCAATTTTAAATGGCTAAGAAAAGAGTGTCTCCCTTAATTTTAAATTATAAGACCAGATAGAGCATGTTTCTTTTTACAAATTTAAGAAACTGGTATTAAATAATGAAGACCATAGATAAATCTCAATAAATTTATTGATAAACAAGTATCTCTAATTAAATTGAAGATCTTAAAAGAAGATATCTTATTGGTAGGTAATCTTTTTAAGGTATTACAGCATTGTATCATAATCATTCTTTTTTGATAAGGAAATTTACCTATTCATTTTCTTCATCCTTAAAACCTAAATATACTTTTTGGCAATTGAAGATAGCATTATTGAACATCTCTATTTAGTTTGGCCATTTCTTTACTATGGTCTAATTTATTTAATTAAAAATTTAGATATTTATTTATTTGTGTAGGTAGGAATTAATTAAACATTTTTAATAAATTACATTTTTAAGTTAAACTTTTTATTATTTTTATTATCTAGTTAAGCGAATGCTAAGCTTATTTTATATGTTTGAAGAGCTTACTGTAAATTCTTTTTACTCTTCGCCTAAGATAATTTTTCATATTTTTCTCCAAGAATGATATTCTGAGATTTGTTTAATACTCTTTAAACAAAGTGGTTATAGTTATCAAAAGGATTTAAGATATCATTGTCAATATAGAATTAGATTTTTTGACTAACTAGATATTAAGTTTCATTTAATTTAGATATAAATGATTCACTTAGTTGGTCTATATTAAACGAGCCTTAGAATTATCTTTAAGTATGGGAGCAGTATAAATTGACAATCCAAGTCTTTAATATTACATCTCTAGTAATAGTAATTATCCAAAATTATCTGCCTATTTTCATGATTTATCTTATAATTATTCTTCTACAGAATATAGTTTTATTTAACAATTATTTCTATTGTTTCGATTTATCCTCCTACAGGAAAGCATATTTTTCAAGAATTGGTCTAAATTAATTATTAAAATTTTTTTATAAATTTAATAAAAAAATTAATTTACTTATTAATTGTGAGTTTTTCAATTTGTAAATCTATACCAAACTATGATTTTTAATTACCATTAGATTTTTTTAAGATTTCGAAATTATTAACTCCAAATATATTTGCCCTCTTTCTAGAATTGGTAATCGAAGTTTAGACTTAACTCCTTATAACTATGATCTTACCAATGAGTGTAGAAATAGCTATTGATTTATCTAAAATAATTTCCAAAATTTTCTTTTATTATTTAACATTGTAATTATTATTGAATTCAGCACAAGCTTCTTCGTTTATTTGCATCAAGTCATGATATCCTAACTAAAGTTATTTATTTAATTTAATAATTATGCTTAAAAAAATAAAATAAATAATGATTGCATACTATAATTTTGCTATTGACTGTTTTAGATTCATATGGGGAGATATCAAGACAAATCAAAAATGGCTAGTGAACATTTGAAATATCAGATTTTTAAATATATAAATGGAAATCTACAATACTCCTTCCAAATCCTTTTACTTTATAGATAAATTTATTATTGATATAGTGCATTTCTTTTTATAAAAGCTCATTTTATGAGATTAAACTCATTTTAACTGTATGAATAATATCTATCTTAAATACACACTCTTTGGTCATATTCACTTAAAGAAGGTTACTATTCATTTGAGTTTCAGGAAATACTTTATTAATTTACAGGTTTTTTTATCTCTTTTTCATTTTATTTGCTGCATTCTAAAGAACAAAATTCCTGAGAATCTAATGATTAGAATTGAATAATTGAGAAATTAGAGTTATTAAGTTCTTATGAGTAATCATATTCACATTTAGAGAAACAGGGCAGCTATAAATCTAAGAATTCTCCTGAAACCTTACTATATTACCAGGAAGTATGCTTATAGAAAATAGTTAACCACACCTCTTATTCGAAAAATAGATGCAAAATTTATTTTATTTCCTTTTGATGAATCCAAAATCTTCAAGCTTTTATTTAAACACCTATTTGTTCAATAAATTAAATTTAAGTTTGTTATCCTTTTATTGCACAGGAGGAGACATGTTTAATGGTTATTCTGGTAGTATATTCCTTTTTGTTTATATTCTGAACAAAGATTATTTTTATTATTTTTCTTAAACACTTAAACTCGTCATAGGAGATTTGATAGAATTAGTTCGATAAAATTATTTTCTAGGAGATTTATTAAGAGGACTAGGCCTTTGTTTAGATCTTGATATCATAGCCAATTCACTTTAATTATTGAAATCTACAATAGAAGGAATAGGGAATTCAGTCAGCGACTCGTCCGATTGATCCACCTCTTTAACATTACCTTGAGAGGAATTTTAATTATTTTCGCTAGTGATTGATTATAATCTCTTATATGAAAAATTTGATTGACTTCTCCTGCTTTTATTATGAACTTATCCTTCAATTATTGACATTACTAAATTATTTGTTATATTTCCTTAACTAATAAGCTTTTTATTTTTATCTAAGCTATCACCAATTACTTAAGGTTAACCTAATTCTAGTTTTTAATTATTATTCTTATATACGAATTAGAAAAAACATAAATAAATTACTTGTTAATGCTTTCTTTTTAGGCTGATAATTTCTATTTACTTTAAAAACCTTCCAATAAATCTCGTACAACTATTTTTCTCTATTATGTTTGTTAATTATTTTTTAATTGATAAATTAGATTAAATCTTAATTATTATTTTTCTCCAATTTTATGGTACCAAGCTCAGTAAGGCAAATATCTCCTTTCTCATCCTCATGCTCTTAAATTATATTTCTTCCAAAATTAGAAGATTCAAATTTATTGTCGACATAAAGAATTCTTTCTTCCAACTATTACATCTATCTCCAACTTTAAGACAACCTTAAAATTTCTTCTGGTGAGTTTATCATAAATTCAGTATCCCACATCATAAAGCTTACTAATGCTAGCTTCTCCTTTGCTTACTGAGAATTTCCCTATCCTCCTAATATAAACAATCTCTTTTCTATTATTTCCATAATTATTCTTTTAAATCTTTTACTAAAACTCCTATTCATAATCCAACTAAAATTTATTTTATAAAAAGGTTGTGTGTGTATATTTTTCTGAATTCTTTAATTTAATTTACTTTTTAACTTCTTAAACGATATATTATTACTTAAAACCTTATTCTATAAAAGTCTGTAAAGGTAAATTTATTGGAGTCATAGATTTATAAGTAACCATGTTTCTTCCTGATAATAAAAATGTTATATCATTAGCATCTATAGAGTCGAAATGTATAAGAGGATGGATTTAAGCTCCTATACTCACTTAGCAGTTGATCATGTAAAATTTTTTGTGTTGCTTAACAATAAAGCAAGAAATGTGGTGAAGACTTTTTCTTAGATATTCAATAATCTAAACAAAGTGATCATGGTATTATTTTTTAATCACAATTTTTTGCAGTTAATACTTAGAAATCTTTTTTTTGTTGAATAAAAATTGCTCAACACAATAAAAAAGTATAAAAAGTTTACTTATCTCTAATTGACTGATACAACTTTAGGGTTTGAAAGAGTTGAAAGTGGCGCATAGGTCATATAATTGCTACAAATTTATCTTCTAAATTAATACTTGTTATATGAGAGTTATGAAAATCCAATACGGCTCATATAGAAAATTTATTCTTCGCTAGACTAAAATTCTATTATATTTCCAACTGGCTTAGATATAACATTACTAAAGTAATTTATATAAATTTCGATAGTAAATTTAAATAAACCAATATAGTAAAAATCGGTTTCAGTTATGCTTTCTTTTATTTTTTAATTAACACTAATTTATAAAAAGTAATAAATCTTTATAAAAAAACAATTTTGATGTAAAAAATTTTTTACCAAAATAAAAAGCTCTTATTAACTAAGTAGTTATTATCATGCAATCCTAAATTATCATACTACTTTTATATTATTTCGAGAGAGAATTTAATGTTTATACAATTTAAATAATTTATAAATTATTTTAGACAAAAACTCCATATAGTTTAGCAATTTTCATTTTCCTTTGAATTAAAGTATTCCTTGCTTTCATAAAACTTTGTTGGGATTACAAGTCTAAGTATCATAAAAAAAGAGTATAAGTTTTAATATTTTAAAGAAATAAAGAAATTAATCAATACGCATATTTGGAAGCAGAAATAATCAGCTATTCCTATGGATAAACTTTGAATTATACTCTCCATGTAATGTTGCGGTAGTAAAATTTAAAGGGCGGGTATATTTTACTATTACTGAAATCATGAGAAGGATAATTATACCCTGACATTTAGTAAAATAATTTATTGACAAACCTTCTAATATTCATCAGTGTTTTGAGAAAATAAATATTAGCATCACTTGATAAAAATAAATCTTTAAATTCAAAATTATTTAGATCCATATCCATACTATTTCTTTATTGCAAATTTTAGCCTACTTAATTTTTTTAAGTGTCGTTTTACTTCTCAAATTTATCAATATAACTCTCATACACGATCGAATCTTCTGATAAAATAGACTCTTAACGATTTAAATAATATTTCATGTTTCTTCCAACACTTTTTCTCCTTCTCAAAAATTTTTTGGTTTCATCATATAATTTCTTTTTCAATTTCTTTATGAACCTAAAAATTGTAATAAGAAATCATCAGTATTATTATTTGAAGATGAAAGTATCTTACACTATTATCAAAACTGCAGAGTATAAAAATTTAAACAACCTACTTTCTATATTCAATTAGATTGTTCCTCTTTTTGTTTAAACTATATTTGCTGCTTTTCCTTCTAATTTTAAATCATCTGCTAAATTATCACTGTTACTGCTCGAATCACTACTGTTGACAAATTTTTTTATTTTTACATTGTTCTTTTCGCTACTCTTTAGATATTTTTCAATTAAATATGTTAAATTTAAAAGAAATAAAATATTTATAGATATTTACTTTGAATTTATTCATGATTCCTGACTGTTTCTTAACAAAAAATTTAGTAACCTAAGTGATCTTCTATCTAAAGAAAATAGATTTTGGATAACTCAGGGATTTGGCTTTTCTATTTGATATATAAATTAAGCAATGTTTTTAATAAAATATAAGAAGGTAATATAATTAATTAAATACTTTTTAAGAAAGCTTTTAATTATCTCATGACTTTGCCAAATATCAACTTCAGTTTTTTCAGTTTTTATACATTGCTACATTTTTAATATCCAAGGAACCTTTTATTCACAAATAGGCAATTATTATGAATTTTTAAGATTTTTTAACCTCTCTAACTCGTCTTGGAAAATTTAAAACACCTTCTCTTCTGCAGATAAACTCTCATGCTCTATTAATTTTTTGTATTTAATATTTCTTTTATTTCTAAGGTTATTTATCACTTAGTGTTAAATTTTCATTATTCTTTATCTCTCTTCTTCTTCTTCTTTCTCTTTTTGTATACGTTTCTACTCATTTAATTGAAAATGTAATTATTTCATTACTGATATTGATTTCTCTCTTTATCTTGTAATATTTATAGTCCTTTCAACATTCTAATTTAAATTAAATATTTTTCTAAAATTTGAAACAAAATATAATTTAATTTACACTATCATTATTTTCTTCCTACGATTATTCTAATTTGCTGATGTTTAATTAATAATTATTACTTTAAGGATTTAAACTAATATCTAAGGTAGATTTCAATATTAAATTTATTATATTAGGCTTATCATTTAAAGTAGATTTCTCAGTATTCTTCATTTGATAGGCATTTTATAGATAATGACTCTATACATGCATTTAATCTTATAAGGCCTATTAAGAGAGTTATACATTGCTAGAGTTTTTTTATGTTGCATCTTCTTAAACTAAACTGTTTTCGATTTAATTAGATTTTGAAATTATTGGTGTTCCTGCTGACTGTAGTCTTTTAATATTTTATTATTATTTTTAAATGGAATCTACTGCACTGCTAAAATTGTTATGGTTTTTGAAATTATAGAAATAATGGTTTGTATTTTTATTTTTTGTAGATTCTGCAAATAAACTTTTTATTCTACTCTTTGATGTATCTGGATTATTAAGAAGAGAATTATTTTTTGGAGTTTCTCTGCTTAAAAGAATTGGACTACCAAGCTAAGAGTTATTATAAGAGGGTTTTTCATCAAAATTAGCATTACTTTCTGGTGAATTAAGTGTTGAGATATTCAATAATATTTAGTTTGTGTTATAAAATTAAAGTTAAGGATTTTATCCTAAAGCTGCAGTACAAGTTTCGACTCTCCTGTGTGAAGGCATTATTTAAATATTTTATTAGCTTTGATTTGTTAAATTAGGTGTTCGTTTCAACAATGAAGTTGAAAAAGGGCTATAAGATGTAATTTACGATAAATTAGTAGAATTTTTAGTATTATTTTCATCTTCTATTACTGTATCTATTTACTCTGCAGTTGTTTATAGCAGACCTATACTCTCAGCTGTTTTATCTTCCATTCCTATCTAGTTTAATGTAACTTTCATTTCTGAAAAGAAATTTCCTATTTCTTTTGCTACCATCTTCCCTTAAAGATTCTAATGTTTAAAAGGATCTGCATTATTTACAATCTTCTTTTATTGGGGAGAAGCATAAGGAGTTAAATCAGCAGCAGAATTTAGATATTTTTAGAATTTTTAATTATGAGATTTTTTTCTCTACTGTATTTTATTTTATAAATTGTAATTATTTGTCTCTTATAATGCCTATTTCTATTTCAAATTATTTTCAGTATTTTGCTTCAAATTAGTTTATGTTTCAAAAGTGTGGTGTGATATTTTTCTGGTTTAAATTTATTATTTATTATTTGAATGAGGCTGAGAATTAACTCTCTCTTTTGATAATTCTTTGATCCTCATTAATATTTAATCTTTTGAATTTTCTTAAGATTCTCTTCGATTAAGAGATTAATTATTACTGTTCTTTTAAAATTTAAATTAACCATCAACAAACCATTTATTTATAAAATTAGTATTGCTTGGTTTATTCAGCTACTACTTAGAGATCAAATTCTAAGAAATTTATTTTTACGAAAGAGAAATATCCTTTTTTGATTAAATACTTTCTTTTTATTTAAGAGAAATATCCATTGGATTTGCTATAGCGACTTCACTTTGAAAAATATTTCTTTGTAATCCTATTTTTGAGCTATTTTAAATTTATTATGAGATTTTTCCTTGAATATCATCATGATTTTCAAATTATTTCTTAGAGAAAACTAACCCCGAGCTATACATATTTGAATTATCTTCTCCTTCAAATTCTTGAATAACCATGGAGTTAGCTAAATTAAATTAGTTTTAAATTTTATAAGAGGAATTTATAGTCTATTAATTTAAACTAATTAAATTTTTTTATGAATTAATTTGTTGATTAGAATCAAATGGAAGCACTTTAGAAGATTCCATAGGATTTGCTATCTATTCAAGGCTTTTTCTAGGAAAAGATGAGTTAGAACTTCTTCCTTCCAAAAAAAACCCATACTTACTATATTACTTTTCGTTATCAAAACTAATTTTATTCTACTAAATTAAATTAATTTCATTAATAATCTTTTAGCTGAATTACTCCATAGAAGATAGGGAAGAATTAGTATCAGTTTTAATATCCTCTGATGATTCATTTTAGATATTTTTCTAAGTATTGGTTAATGATTAACCATCTAATGGAATCATCTGCTATTAAAATATAGGATTTTTATATAATAATTATTAATCTAGGAATAAATTCTCATATATAAGAGTAGATAGTCTTCTACTTATTACTGATTCTACTCTTTTTCTTACTTCAAGACCAGATTCTCCTCCATTTATACATTTTTACCTCCATATTAATAGTTTCTATCTTAACTTATAAACATCATTTAATAATTGTGTTCTTTCACTATATTTTTATAACATAGTAGGATTTACTAGTTACAAAAAATCATCAATTTTCTCTAAGCATTTGTCATATCTTGCTCTTTCATAATAAAAATTAATTCTTTAAAAGCTAATAAACAGATATGTTTTTACTGTTTAATCAGATTATAAGGTATTCATAAGCTATCTATAACGAATTTAAAGACAAGTTTCTAGATAAGAATCAGCTTAAGATTGGTTTATAATTTTATTTATTTCCTCTATTAATTTTTAAGGAAGATATTCCATTGTAGTAACATCAAATAATGTTAGCATGTAAAGATAAACAACTTCACATATTTAAATAATATACTTCAGAATAAAGCCTCCAATTTACTTTTTATTCTATTTCCAGACATATTATTTTTTATCATCTATGTCAATCGAAAGAAGTTTATGAGTATAGGTTTAGCAAAGTTCAATAGTTTTTTTAATATTTTCATGGCATATAGAATCTTTTAATATTATATTATCTATCAGATATTCAAATGTAGAACTAATAGTATTGTCTATGATTGACTTCTTAGTAAATTTTTTCAATTCAATTAAATTTGCTAACTATGATTTTTTTTATCTGCTCATCATCACTATAGAAATGAAAATATAGTATTTACAAGATTTTACAGCAAATTAACCATTTTATCCTTGCTTTTTTATAAATTAAAGCATGTAGAATCAAATTAGCTTTTCAAAAAATTCAAAGAAAAAGAATTTAATATCTTACTAATTTTCGATAGTTTATATATTATTATTTGTAATAATCATAGATCTTCATAATATCTGCTTCGGGAGAGAGATCTTCTTAAGGAATGTCCAAATCAAGAGTCTTTTTCAGCTCATTAAAATCTAGCTTAAGAAGGTTTTTAATAATCTTTTTATCCATAATTTTTATTACCCTTAGTTTCGTTTTCTCTGTTTCCTATCTATTAGAAATTAAGTAGAAAAACAACAATTTAATAGTTAAAATCCTTTTAAAAACTTTAATTAATGTGTATTAAAGCTTTTTTTGAAGGGTAATAGTTTCAAAGATTACATCCCGTCTGTTTTAAATTTATAAACAGTATTATTATATAATTCTATTTATCTGTTGATCAAGTCTAATTAATAAAGCCTTAGATTGAGTATGCGATAGTATAGCTCATTTAAATTATTATATTTAATCATATACTTCTGATGTACAAAAAAAAATCTGTTGAAATATTCTCTATCAAACATAGTAACAAAATTCCTCCAAAAATAATTTAATTTTAATTTTTCTTTTTCTTTACTTAATTATTGAGATTTTTATAGTCTTAAATATAGTAAATAACCAAAAGAAGGTTATTATATTTTTTAGAAATTTTTAAATGTTTACTTAATAAAAAATAGAAAGGTTGAAATAATTATGCAAATATTTGTAAAAAAGTTTTATAAATAACTCTAAATATTTTCAGTTATTTTTTAGAAAATTAAAATTTAACTTTCAGCTTTATTATGCATAATTTATTCTTTGTATTTACCAATAATTTTTACCAATTATTTTAAAATTACTAATGAAAATACAAAAAGTATTTAAAATGAAATTAGATCTAAAAATTATTTAAATGTTAGATTTTAAATTTTTCTTTTTTAAAATAAACTCTTAGTTTTAAAAATCTAAAAAATAATAGAAAAGGAAAAATATTTATGATATTTTAATTTAATAAGACCAAATAATTTATTAAAATTTTTGTTGAGAAATAAAGATTGAATTAATTAAAAGAAGCACTAAATGATAAAATTATAGTATATTTTTTAATTATTTTAAAATAAATTAATTTGATAAAATTAAAATGGTATGTATACACTTTACTAAATGAACTTATTTTGAAATAATACCTAAAATTTTGGTAATTTTTAATACCTTTAAATTTTAAAAGAAGAATATTTAATATTATATGATATGCACTCTTGACAAAATAAACTGTTGAGAGATGGTATTAGGTTAGTAACTAATTTAACAAAAATATCAAATCTAGCTAAATAATATTTTTTGTAAATTAGATTTGAGAATTATTAATTAAATTGAAAAGGAAAAGAATACTGTTTTAGGAAAATAATAAGTATTAAAAGCTATATTACTGTGGAGAGATTAAGAAAAGCAAGCAAAGAATCAGCCTAACACAAATTATTAGTTTTTTGAATATAATCTCCAGAAAACAACTATTATTTAATGAGTGCTCTTACTAATAAAAACACAAATTCAGAGGAGTCTAACAAAGCAAATTTTTAAGTATGTGTTAGAATAAGGCCTCTAAATTCGAAGGAGGAAAATTAAACAACCAAAAAGTACCATAGTATAGTTAAAGCTCAAGATGATATGGTAGAATTTAACCTTTTTTTATCTCAAATAGAAATGATCATTTAAACATTTATTAAATAGGCAAATAGCTGTTTAAATTTTAAAATGATAATCTTCAAAAATTTTAAACACATTTTAGAATAAGTTAACATACATAACTCATTTAATCATAAAATATTTTTTATAGGTTTTCGTTTATGATCCTAATGAAAATAGCATTAAAGATATCCTTACTTATAATTAATCTTCTATTGGAGGAGGAAACAATCCTAGTGTAATAGGAGGTTAATAAAATGGAATCTTAGGTAATGGAAATAATAATATAGGTGGTGCTAATGGAATAACAAAGAAACCAGAAAAGGAATTTATATTTGATAAAGTATTTGATGAAAACGCTACTACTGAATACGTATTTGAAGAGGCAATTCGTCCAACTGTAGATCATATTATTAGTGGATATAATTCTACAGTTTTCGCCTATGGTATGACCGGTGCTGGTAAATCTTACACAATTTTTGGAAACTTATACTGCTAAACAAATCAATAAGATGGTTTAGCCTTGATGATAATAAAATCTATCAATGAAAAAGCAAAGGAAACTACAAATCAAGTGAAATTCAAATTTAGTTACTTGGAAATATATAATGAAAATATCCGTGATTTAATGGTTGCTAAGAGCGAGAATC
Source organism: Tetrahymena borealis (assembly GCA_000260095.1). Classification (NCBI taxonomy): domain Eukaryota; phylum Ciliophora; class Oligohymenophorea; order Hymenostomatida; family Tetrahymenidae; genus Tetrahymena; species Tetrahymena borealis. The sequence continues at coordinate 400,969 of JH651279.1, read as the reverse complement.
TAATGGTAATAGAAGACCCTGATAAGGGTGTATTTGTTCCAGATTTAACTGAATATCCTCTAGAAAATTATTATGATATAAATAATTTTATTATACAAGGAAATACAAGAAGAATTATGGCTTCAACAGCAGCAAATCAATTCTCATCTAGGTAAAAAAATATTCTTTTTAAAATAGGAGATAAATTTAGAAGAGTAAATGGAAAAGGATATAATTGTAAGTAGGCATATAGTTTTAAAATGTAGATAGAAATTTTAAAGTTGAAAGAGTTAGGAAATAAAATAGAATAATCACCTATTACTATTATAAAATTTATTTATTTCTTCTACTCATAAATATATCTATCTATCCTAAACAATTAATTTACGAATTTTATTGATCTGTTAAATTTGTTAAATTTGGAACAGGCAACCAAAAAACTTAATTATTACCAAATGATCTTTTAAATTTGAAATTTATTTGCTGTGTTTTTCAAATACAAACGAATTTTTTGTTTGGTTTTTAATTATCTCAACACAAAGCCTTTTTGGAAAGTTTTTAATTAAACTCTTTATAATATTTAAAAACATAGATCTCATGCAATCATTCAAATAGTATGTGAATAAGTTAACAATGGAAAGAACAAGACCATATAGTCAAAATTGTGTATTGTTGATCTAGCTGGTAGTGAAAGAGCAGCATCAACTGAAAATAGAGGTATGAGATTGACTGAAGGTGCTAATATCAATAGAAGTTTATTAGCGCTGGGAAATTGTATTAATTTACTTTCTGATTCAAACAAGAAGGGCTCTTTTGTGCCTTATCGTGATTCTAAATTAACTAGATTATTAAAGGAATCTCTTGGAGGTAATACTAAAAGTATTATGGTTGCATGTATATCTCCTAGCAGTTTATGCTATGAAGAGACGATTAACACATTAAAGTATGCAGTCCGTGCAAGAAAAATTAAAAAAAATGTAACTAAAAACGAGTAAGAAATGACTGAACATGTTTCACAATACAAAGATATCATTAATGGACTTCGTTCAGAAATAATTAATTTGAAGAGCTAATTAGATGTAAAAAGTAAGGAAAATATCCTGCTCAAAAATAAATAAAGATTGATCCATTAGTACAATTCAAATAATTCTGTTGAAGGACTTGACGAAAGTAGATAAAATTTTTTTAATTAAAATATTTTATCTAATTAATAAATTTTAAAATAGATAATTTCGTTGACGAAATCGGTTAAAAGCTATTTGAAAACTTAGAAGAGCATTGGGAAATAAAAAATACTATTGAGGAAATTATCAATTTAAATAGGATTAGTGAAAGTTACATACTTGAATAAGAGAAGATGCTAGAATTGCATTAGGCTTCTATAGAGGAGTCAGAAGTGAACGAAGTATAAAATGACATCCAGAAGAGAAAGGAAGTGATTTAGAGTAATTAAGAAATTCTAGCAGAAATGAATTTGAAATTAGCTAAAAATATTGAATAAAAGAGAGATTTGTAAATGAACATCAAAAACTTAGGAAACTAATTTTAAGGCACTCAGACATTTAACCAAAGTGCTGCAATAATTTTCGAAAATGAATTAGAATAGGATTTAAAAGAATATGATGCAAGCATCAAAGATATCTAAATTTTAGAAATGTAAAAAAAGATGTAGAAAATGTAAGAATAACTAAACTAAAAAGACAAACTTCTCTAGCAAAAGCAAAAGTAGATTATGGATTTGGTAAATATTCATTATTTTTCTTCTTGACATATCATGTATTTAAACATATTTAATAGAAAACTGGAAAAGAAAACTAATCAAGTTAATCATAACCTGCGGGGTCTCTTCTATAAAAAAAAGGAAGCCAAAACTATAGTGGAAGTAGTAGTAATATACCTCCATCACCTGCATTATCATCACAGCCAAGTTCTACACAATCTAATACAAGGAAATTTTATATGAAAATTCCAAAGGAAATGATAAGTGATAGGCCAATTAGTAATAAGGAAGTCAATAATCCTCTATCTTTAGTTATAAATGGTAATCAGCTCTAAGATATTAACAAAGTGTAATAGAATAATTCTAATATATTCAACAACAACTCTGGTTTGTAGACAAAGACAAACTAGATAAAAAGATAAGTTTCTATTAATAGTACATCTAATTAAAATACAAGTAACAATGGAAATGATGAAAATTCATACCTTGCAACCACTAAAAGAGCAAACAGAGATTCTTATAAGCTATAGCAATCTTAACTCCATTCTTCTAATATAAATAAAGATAAGGATCAAATAAAAAGACCCTCCACAAGTAAAAATATAACTCTACCTGTTAAATAGAACTTCAAAGATTAGCTTAGTTAATAATAGTCTCCCCCTGTCTAGTAATGGTAAATTTAAGTGAACGGATAATAGTAAAAGCAATAAGTAAAATAATAATCTAATTCTAAAAAACAAAATAATATCCTTAGTTCCAATAATATTATTATGAATGGAAATTAGAATAGCTCTGGTAAAAAAATGGAGATATCTATATCTGAACTTAAGCAATATGCTTAGAAACTAAAGAACGTAGATTTTTCTAACATTACAAAAACCTAATTGGAATAAATAGAATCTCCTAGATCTAGACCAAATTTTAATGATCAAATTGAAAATTATTAAATTATGGAATCTAGAAGCCAAGTTGATTTGTTGTTATAACCAAGTAATGAAGACTATGGCGAGTATAAGATGTCAAAGAATGCATCAACAACCTCTTTTGCTGCAAATGCCATGAAAAGAGATACTTCTTCTAAGAGAACATCTCCTAGAAATAAAAATATTTCTTGCGAAAATTCTGTTAATATCGAATTAATAGTAAATTAAATGAACAAGAAAGCAGAATTTATGGTTATATCGTAATAAATGAAAGCTATCGATTAAGCATTTTAATAGGGTTTAGCTGGTCAAGAATCATCTCCTAATTTATTTAGTGTTCCAACAAGTGTCACTAACTAAAACATGATTGAATAAATAATTTCCTAAAATCAAGATAGTAAGAATGCTTTGAACTAATCATAGCAAAAGGGATTAGTTAAAAGTAAAGGAAATCGCAGTATGTCTTGCTTTAAAATGGGAGGCTAAGATTATGAATTAAATTCTTATGCATTGGCAAGAAAGAAAATGAGAGAATTTAAAGACAAACTCACTAGAATGGCTGATAATACTGATAAATATAGTAAAGAAGAAATATCAACGCTAGTAAAAGAATTCAAGATTCAAAATAATTATTAAGTAAAGAATACTGAGGATGAGTAAAAGATTAAAATATTAGAAGCCTATATTGGAGTAAATACATCCAAGGTATCTAAAATAGAAAATAACGAAAATATTCAACCACTGGTAACTAATAAAAAATCAGGTACATTCTCATCTCATTAATCATCTGCAGGAACTTCTTCATATGCTCAATAACAATAATTAAAGATGCTTAAGAAAGAATAAAACTAAAATACTAATAACTGCACTAAAAATGCAACTACTAATCTTAATTAATTACCTCCTCAAGGCCCTAGCTGCAACTAATAAAACCAATAAAGTAAAGAAACAACTTCAAATAGCAACACTTCTAAAAGTAAAAAAGTTCTCCCAAGAGGTTTGCTTTCTTAATTAAATTCTAACTATGCTGAATCTGTAACTTATTCAAAGAAAGTATCTGCCAACTAATCCTCATTCCATTAACCTTCTAGTAGAAATACGTAATTTTATTATTTATTTTTAAAAATATTTATTGAAGATATAATTTTAATAAATTAAGAGTAAGAGATAAATCTCCAATATCAACTAAAAATAGAGATAACTCTCGTAGAAGAGTATAGGATGGCTTTGGGTAAGCATAATAATAAATATAAAACAATAGTACATTAGGTATTCCTCCCAAATCTAAACCTAGCTCTGGACTTAGAGAGTAAGCTGCAAACATATTGTCAATTTATAACTCAGAAAACTAACCTTAGTTTTGAAGTATTAGGAATTAGATCATTTATGTTGTTATGAATTAATTGCCTTTAAAAATGTATGATAGTTTGATTAATCAATTGATTGATTTATGATTAAAATGAATTAATTATATTTTAGAGATAGAAGCATAAATTCACTTTTTGAATTTGAGAATGACTTGAATAGAATAGAATATAAAATAAATTCAATAATAATCATTTAAATATAAGAAATATAGTAAAATATAATAAATGTAATGGAGGTAAATAAGTCAGTCAGTAAGTAAGTAATTAAATAAATGATGTAAAATACTGAAATATATTTTTATATTCTCCCAATAAATTAATATTTACAAAAGTATTATTATTTTTATATCCACCTTAAATCTTTAAAAATTATATTATAAATACTAACTAAATTAATAATTAATCATTAATAAATTAATTTATTTATCTTTTATTAACTTATTTTTCATTATACTTTGAATTATAAAACAAAGATTTGTATGAAAAAATTTAATATCTTATTATTCTACTATTTTTATTAAAGAATGATTGTTGAAAAATAAAAATAAATCAATCTCAAAAAGGTTTTTTATTTAAAATATTGAGGATGGGAATTGATATAAATAAAAATATCCTATTATATAAAATAAAGTATAAACTAAGGTTGTAATAATAAGATACTTCTTCACTTGATTATTTTACTACATTAATTTATAAATAGATATGCTAGTTAAATTCTTACAAGTAATAGAAAAACAAGAAATAATTGAATATTAGAGACGATAGATACGAATTGAAGCTAATAACAAACAAACTATCTTAAAATCAAACAAATATTAGAGAATACTTTCATATACAAAATGATTTGTTTATATTTCCAATCATTAAGATACATCTTATTAACAATCTTCTCCTTGCGATTAGTAAAAAAGCTTTATAATATCATTTTAAATGAAGCTATCTATAATTTTCTATTTTAATATTTTCCCTCCCATCACTATTCTTGTTGTTAGTTTTTAAGGTTTTCTTCTTCTTTAACTAATTGAGCACCTTCTACAGACTTCAAATCGATAATAGTACCAGGAGTAGAAGGATTAATATCATTGTTGATCTTAAGGATACGTTATAATAATTCGGTGTGGTGAGGAATAGCACCTGAATCTATTTTTTCAATTAATTTTTAGTTCTTATCATAAATCATAACAATAGGGGTTGCTTGTTCAGGGACAATCTTTCTTTAGAATTCTAAATTTTCATTGTAGAATTTAATAGCAGGAGCATAATTATTAACAAAAGCCATAGTGGTAATATATAATTTGCTGTGGTTCTTATGCATAACTTCAATTTTTCCAATATTAGGGAATTAAATTCTCTTCATTAAAGTTTTTGGCAACTTGTTGAAGGGAATATCTACTATTTTCTTGATGTTATTCATTTTTTATTTGCTAAACTCTAATTTATATTAAACTGACTATCCTTCTATCTAATGATATTATATCTAAAATTGATATATAATTTTTAATTACTAATTTCTAAAAATTTCCTTTTTTTTCCTTTTTAAATTCGCCCCAAATTAAAACTCATAAAGATTTTCATAATATCTTGATTGATTGATTTGATTTGTTCTCCTTAAATATTAACATGAAAGAGAGAATGTAAAAAAGAATATAAGAACAATTTAAAAATAGAATTATTAGTAGAATATATAATAAACATGAAGTAAATATATTTTGATAATATTTTAATAGTTATCCTCCTTTTTAAATTCCTTCACATTTAGCTTAATCTTATTAAGTATAACCTATTTATTCTATTTGTTGTCGATTTTTTTGTAGTTATCCTCATTTTTAAATTCCTTCACCTTTAACCTAATCTTATGTATGCATAACCTATTTATTCTATTTGTTCTCTATTCAATAAATTTCTACCATCGAATATGAATGAAGGTCTTTTCATTTACTTAAACATAATATCATACTTGCACGATTTAAACTCATCCCATTCTGTTAAGATAACTATTGCATGTGAATTCAAAGAAGCTGTCTCTCCATCATTAAAAAACTTAATCTGATTCTCATATTCATCCTTCCATAGATTTTATCTTTACATTTCTCTTTTCATATATTCATATTTTACTAAAGGATCATAAACGTTCAATTTAGCTCCTTCTTTAAGCAGCTCTGATGCAACAGTTCTAATTTAAAATATTAGAATGATAATTAATTTTTGAAAACTAATTGAAAAATATGTAATTTAATTTACATTGAAGCACTCTCTCTTACATCATTTGTATTTTTTTTATAAGAAATACCAAAAATGGTGACTATTTTATTATCTAAATTGTTATACATTTTCTCAAGCTTTTAATATCATAATGGTTAAATAACAAAATTATTTTACTAAATAGTTTTAATATGAATTAATATTACAATCAATTTAGAAAATCTAGATTTCTAGTATTCATTTATCTTTACTACTTATTTCCAATATTCAGCTACTTCATGGAGACCTCTGCTTTCACATATATAGGCTAATCCAAGAACATCCTAAAGCAAATCATAATCAATATTTATTCATATATTAGTAAAAATTTACTTTTTTAAAGCATGAACCTCCAAATCCAACAGAACAATTCAAAAATTTATTTCCTATTCTAAAGTTAATTAAATATTTAATTATTTATTTTTGACCAAATTTGAATGTTACCTAGAGTCTAAACCTATACATTTCTTGATTTCTTCTACATTTGCACCTAATTCTTCACATAAAGCTGTTATACTGTTTATTGAAGAAACTCTTTAAGCTAAAAATGAATTTGCTACAAGTTTTGAGAGCTCACTTGATATTGTACTTGTTACAATAATTTTATCTTTTTCTACCCATTTTTCATATAACTCTACTAAGATTTTAGTACTTAACTGCTCTTCCAATGAAGATCCTCCACCTATAATTACTCTCTCGGGTTTCAACAAATCATTAATTGCACTACGTATATTTTCATTAAAAAAGACCATAAGATTATATATTCATAAAATATATTAATTAATTTCAGCTATAGTTCAATTTTTTATTCTAAATAAAAATTAAATTAAGATAGAATTTAAACTATTATAGTTGAAATTTAAATAAATTAATAAATTAATTAACATAATTATCTTCTGATAAAAACTCAGGGTTAGAAAGTATTGTAAATCTCTCCTTATTTTTTGGATATTTTATTTGATTTTCTTTTAGTATTTCTTAAATATGTTTAGAAGTTAAAACAGGAACAGTACTCTTCTCTACAATAGTAATTGTCCTCATTAACTCTTCATTATCATAATATTCGGCTATACTTCTTGCACATGACTCTATATATTTAATATCAAAGCAATAAGATTCTTCATTTGATTTTGACAATTTAATTGGAGTGTTCACAGAAATAAATATCATATCTACTCCCTCAAGAGCCATCTTAATATCATCTGTAAAGGTCAGGTTTCTATTTTTTGTTTCCTTAATTTAAAACTTTACTTGATTTACCCTATCATCAAACAATTTACTTCTAACAGAATTGATAAACCACTCTCAAATACAGGTATTGTTTCACTCTTCTACCACTTTACTATTTGCTATTTGTCAACATCATAAACAACAAACTTGGATTGATAAAATTGAATTTTATAAACTTAGGGTTTTATTTATTGCTTTTAATTACTTAGATATTTGGGTGTTTACTAGCAAATACTGCCATAGTTGGTCCACCAACATATCCTGCTCCAAAGCAAGCTACTTTTTTAATGCTATCCATCCTAAGAAATTTAGTGGATACTCTACCAGTCTATGAATTAATTACTGAGATAATTTAAAATTGCGCGAATATTAAATTAATATTTATGGATATCTTTAATTGAAATTTTTTAGTTTAATAAATTCTATCAGAAAATGGTTAATAAATGTAATTATAAACATGATAACAAAGTAAGTATCTATTAAATTAAAAAATTAAGTTAAAATATTTATCATTTGCTGTGTTGATTGTTAAAATGTGATTAATTTGACTAAAATATTGATTAGATGTAAAATTTAAAAAAATATTTGAAAAGATTATTTGTTGAGTATTAAAGGAGATTTAAAAGCATATCTGTTAAATTAAATGAAATAAATTAAACTTTTTAGAAAATTATAAAATACGTTTAGTAATAAATACAAATACATAATTATAAGTCATTAATTAATTTACTATTATTTTAAATAATCCTCTATTACATAAGTCAAGTAGGATGAGATAAGAAGAAAAACAAAGGGAATCAAATAGTATGAAGGCTTAAGAAATATTTTATTATTTAGAATATGTATTATTTAATTCATTCTTTTGATAATTTAGTTTGTTAGAAATGGTAAGATTTCTAATTATCCTGGAATAGGTTTCATATTTTCAAGCTGAATGAACAAGTTTGTTGATTTATGATACGTGATAAATTTATTAAATTATTCAGTAGTAGCTTATCCTAAATAAGGAATGAATCTTTTATTTTTCACCAATATAATAAAAGGAAAGTAATCAATATCAAACCTTCCTTTTAGATTTCTTTCATATAAACTATAATTATAATATCAGACAAATAAATATCAATAAAAGTTAAATGAAATGAAATGGTTACCAATCAACTTTATAAATAGCCACACCTGAAGTATTTTAATCTTAAATCATCTTTTTTAGTTCATTTTCGTATTTAACGCACACCCTGCAATTAGAATGAGTAAAAAATATTAGAATGAATTTCTCAGCAGCTTGCTCAACAATTGAATCAAATGTTTAATCTGTAATAATTTCCATTTTATTTGGTTACGAATTACAACAAAACAGCATACATAAAATAATAATTAGAATAAATCTCATATTATTTAACAATTATCCTTTTCCTAAGATGCTTAATCAGATTTGAAAGTAACCCTCCCTTTAATTATTATCAATAAATTCTTAAAGAATAAATTTAGATAATCAGAAATTATTTATAATTAATTAATATATTGTTTAGTCAAATTTAAGATCACATACATAATGTAAAATGAAGATAAATTATTAATAGTGAAAGCGTTAATTTGTTCAACTAATTAATTAGTTTAACTAATTTGAAAATAATTTTATGATTGAAATAGTTAAATATTATGAAAGATTGGAAATATAATTAAACTTAAGTAAAGTAGAATAGTTTTTTTGATATTATTATGTGTAGTAAATAATAAATATATGTTTAGATGAAGTCGTTAGAATCTAACTCTATCTATCTACCTATCATTAATTATCCGTATTTTCATTTTATGTGAGCATATTGATAACTTAATGAACAGCATATTAACCATACATTTCTTAAATCTTTTTCTCTTCCAGCAAATACAAAATACTTGTACGCATCCCAATCATATAATTAATTGTTATGTATATATTAGAAGGCTCCAAAGACTCTTCAGGTTCTTTATGAACTTTCTCAAATTCTATATAATATTTGCCATCAGGAGAAAAGCATTTTTCGGTTAAAATTAATTCACTTGATATTGATTTTGTGAATGAAACTTTATTATCTATGAGATTAACAACTGAGAGAGATTCTCCATTAGAGGTTTAAATGGATACAACAGCAATTTACAAATCCTAATTCAAATAGTAAACATCATTCAAAATACATCCTAATTAATCCATATCATTTAAAGGGTCTAAGACATTTAAATCAATGCATCTCAGTCTTTTATTTCCTACCCAGTCTACTATTAACACAGCTGGCTGAGACTTATTAACCCAAAAAGTTACCTATAGAGTTTTGTAATTTGATAGTTAATAAATTAAAAAAGACATTTGTATGCTATAGATTTTTGTTAGAATATATTAAAAATTAAAAAAGTATACCTCTCTATCATTTATTGGATAAGCAGCAATGATATCACAAGTAATTTTCTGATCTAATCTTTTGAATTAATTAAAAATATAGTTATTTTAAATACTCATAAACACTTTTAAATATGATTCGATTATATATTCGAAAAGAATTAATTACTTAACAACACTGAAACCTTTGTCTCCTTAGAAAACATTGCAAATAAACATTTCGAATAATTCATCTGATTAGTGAGCTCCCCATATCATTACTGTATCTACTTAATTAAGAGGAGTAATGAAGAGAGATTTTTATTTCTCATCAGGAATAATAATCTAGTTGAGATGAGAAGGCTGCTAAAAGTGAAAAGTAGTTAGGACGCATTCATTTACTGAACATATTATATTCTTTTATTCTAAGACTATTACCATTTTGCTTTACTAAAGTACATGGATTGTCAACCCACTGCTTATTAAATCATCTATTTTTCTTGGCTTTCTTTCTGCTAATTACCAATTTATTTCAGAAGGTACTTTAGGATGATTAGTAGAAACTACTTTTCCAGTGTAGATATCTAATAGTTGCAAAACATACTTTTCCGTGTTTAAAAAAAGTACAGTATTATCATCATAATATTTAAACTAAGTCATTTTTGGAGGGATTTAGAATTTGCTTAGTACTTATTTGGTGTTTAAATCATAAGATTGGCATTTTCCATTTATGAAGTAAATAAATATTTTGCTATTTTTAAAGGCTACAATGTGAGAGACTTCACATGTGAAATCTGTTTAAATTGAGATTAACCTCTCTGCTATTCTATTATGTTTGACATTAGTAGTAATATTTGCTTCAGTATTTGAATTGTTTTCAAATGATATTCCTTCATTTGAGCCTAAAGATTAAACCTATTCCATATCTAATTTTATTAATGATTTGTTTCTAATTATATTCTGAAAATTAATAATTATTTTAAAATCTAATTATTAAAGATTTTTCAATCGTTGATGAATTAGAAGATTTGTTATGAATTTAATTATTTAGATATTATTAATAATTATTATCTTGTCAATCCACTCATAATAATAGACCATTTTTCAAAAGCATTTAAATAATTCTAAAGAATTACTATCTCAATCCTTTTCTCTTTAACATCTATTCTTTGGCGGTATAGAATATAATCTCTTAACTTCAAAAGAAATAGAATTGATTTTATAATATGTTAATAATTTAAAATTAATATTCCAAATTATAGTAGATTATAAATTGTTACAAAATTTGCTTCAAATACTTGCAATTTAAAAATAATTAAAACTATGGCGATTTTCATAAAATAAATCATGTTATAGATTCAGAATAAATTAAACAAAATTTCTTTTTTTTTCTTTTTTGTAAGTTAAATTTTAAATTGTAAATTCTTTAATAAAAAATACATATCTATTTTAAATAAAAATTCTTGATTTAAAGTTTTAATTAAAAATAGGGAGGAGTTTATCTTAATAATAGAGGTTTAGGTATATTAAAACATACATCTGATAGAAGGTAATTACAAATTATAATATTGTAAGGAATTAGATAAAATTATATTTAAATTAAGAAGCAATTTCAATTTAGTAGTATACTGATTATAAAGATATAGATGGAAAATATACTAATAAAATAATTCTCTTAATCTTCAATAATTAAAAGCTAGGAATAAAGAGCTATTTCCCAAATATTAAAAACATTTAATGATAATTACAAAGAGGATTTTATTCTGTTAGAGAGTATAGATAGATAGCATAAGTAGTGAGATATGGAAAATTATAATAAAATAAATCAATTTTACAGTTGTCCATTTAGGTATGATATAATACATATTTTGGATAAGAAGAATTGTTTCATTTGTTAAGAAGTTGTTTATATTTTTCTTATAATTTATTCAAATCGAGTTGATAAATATCATTAAATGACATATTATGTCTATCACCACCAAATAATAGAATCTTATCTTCGCCAATGCTTACAATACGATGGCCATCTCTTGCACAAGGTTTTTTTCCTTAACGAACACTATTAGAGTCATTTAAAGGTTCTAAGAATCTACTTACTGTAACTCTACCAAAATCAGTTAACTTTCCTTATCTAATCTTTAAATGAGGCATAGGATTTCCAATTACTATAAAATGAATTACAAGAAAAATAAATAAGGTTTTAGATATTTGAATTGATTTATTTACCAAACAGAGAGTTTTTCATAGCTTCTGAAGTTGGAGATAAATCTCTAAATTTATCTTAATCTTTACCATTCACTTCAAACATTGATAACATATTTGCTTTTTGCTACTAAAATTCTTTACGTTTCTTTTCTAATAACTTAGTAGGACTTCCTAATCCAGGAGAGCCTGAAGCCTTGGAATCATCATCATTTCCCATATCTTTATCAAAATAAGTAAAGGTACCAGTCCTTTGATAAGATTTTCTTTAAGGGCTGTTTGTAGATTCTTTTTTAAATAAAGTATATTTATCTACTTATAATTAATTTTAGCAAAAATAACTTACATCTCTTTGGAGAAGAAACAAATGAAGTTTATCCTCTTCTTTTAGATCTATTTCTGAAATTCTTAGCTTCTCCAGAATTCTTTTTCTGACTATCAGGAGATAATGATGATTAATTAACAATTTCTCTTCTTCTTGCAGAATCTTAATCAACTTATACCCATGATTAAGTTTTTATATCAAAAATACAAAGGTCATCCAATTCCCAAGTTATATCATGAATGCCACCAAGTAAAACGATTTCGTTTTGAGTGCCGAATAATTGGTGACCACTTCTTATCTAATTCATTTATATAAATATATATTTCATTATTTATATTTCGCATTTTTATCATAACAAATTACCTTTGGCATTACCTATCCTTTTGGTTGAATTAGTTAAAAGGTATTAGATTAGATATTGAACATCCACAAATCATTAAGGCGATTAAATCCATCGCTACCACCGAATGCATAAATTAATTGAGGTTATGATTTTATGTATGCTATGGCAGACTCTAATCTACCTTTGGGAATAGTCCCTGATTTTTTTTCATCAGTTAAGACTTAGGGTTAATGTTTGAATTTATTACTCCAACACATTGTATCAAAATTGAATTCATAGACTGCATTTGAAAGCTATCCGTAATCGCTGAAGTAACCGAACATTATATACATTTTGTTGCCTATTAAAATACTACTATGAGAATCTACACTAGGAGGAGCTTGTTCTTACTTTCCAAGGTTGACAACTACAGACCATGTTTCATTTTTAAAATCAAAACTCCACATCTCATTGCTACTCAATGAAGCTCCATGCTAACCTCCAAATAAGTACATTTTATTATTGTAAACTTCACAAGTATGTCTGCTCTTAAGTCCTATGTAGATTAAAATAAAATGGTAATGGTTTGGTTGGATATTTAAATTTGAAAATAGAAAATTAGAGAGAATAATTTGCAAAACGTTGGAAATAAGGTGAAGTGTAGACTACCTTTACTCAAAAAAATTGATTTAAATTAGATTAAAATAGAAATCATGTAAGTAAAACCAAAGTATTGTATCAATAACCAACACACTATTAGTGTTTTTATTAATTACAATATTTAATTCAAGCACAAAATTTGATTTTTTAATGCATTTCAATCAATCAATCCAATCGTTTGATCTAAAATCATAAAAAAAAGGGGTAAATCAAAAACAAACAATTTAGTCCTAACTCGATTAATAATTAAGAAAAAAAGATTTTTTTTTAAAAAATAAAGAATGATGTACCTGGATTAACTTTGCCTTTTACTTTCACCTTTTCCCAAATATATTATTCAGATTGAAGATTAATTTTCCAAAAGTCGCCAAGAGGACCAGCAGTTAACTCATATCCCCCATAAACGTATAAGCTAAATTGATTTTATAAATAAAAGACTTAATAAACAAGTTACAAAGAAATTTCAAAGTGTTTGCGAGTAATAAGTTTATCTTAAAGTAGTAGTACTAGCAAATAATATATGAAAGATAATTAAAACTTACTATCCATTGTGCATGCAAATTGAAGAACGAGAACGAGATTGAATGTTGCTGCCAATAATCTTACATTCCGCCCATTTTGGATCCTTATGTTCCATCATACTAGAATTCTTCAACTCGAATTTTCTGTCAATTTATATATATAAACCTTTATTTTCATTGTGATGATTACTACCATTCTCATGAGTGGCTTCATTTTCAAAAATAGCTGTTTTCATGAGTCTTAGGCGCTTCATAGTACTACCTTTTTGATTATTATTTGGAGAAGCATTCAAACTAGCATTATGACTTTGTACTGCAGCTGAAAATTGATCCTAACTTGGTTATCTAGAATTAGTAACCCTTGTAGAAGTCTGATGATTTGTGCCATATTAATCAGTGCTACTCATGTGCTTTTAGTTGCTATTGTTATAATACTTGCTTCCCGTTGTGTTCCGTTAGTTAGTCAACTATGACATTGCTGCCTCTGAAATGTACACTTCTTTCTTTTCTTTTTTTTAATTAAAACTATCAAACCTTGGTCTATTTCTGCCCTACTGCGCAGAATCTAGAGTAGATGATTCTTATCCTTGCATGATTTTGTTACTTAATTAATATTAACTCTTTTTTTTCTATTGATTTTTTAATATAGTCTTATCAATTAATTAATATTTATTTTGGAAATCCTCAGTATAGTTAACTAATTTACTACATTTCGCTTTATCAACTTAAAATTTATTGTATTTTTAACTAGTTGTCTTATAATTAAATTCCATTTAATTTTTTTGTTTGAATGGTCCTCATATATACTGATTCATTACTAAACCATTATTTTTTAATTAATAAATCTGATTGACCCCTATCCATAATCTCTCTACCACTCATTCCTCTCCTACTCCTATTATCTTTAAAAATATTATCTTAGATTTGAATATTTCTTTACCTTACTTTACTAAATGAATTCATGTGATTTATCATCAGCTAGGGATAATTTTTCATTTCTTTACACAAAAAGCTTCTCATAGTATATATTCTTTAGTAAAATAAAATTCATCCATCAATCTCAAAGATAATTATATTTTTAACTCATTCTAATCAGAAGTGAGAAAGTATAAAATCAAATAAAGGTATTTTAAATTTTTAAGAAAATAAATGGTAATTTATTTAGTAAGAAAGAAAAATAATAAGTAAATTTTTAAACTTAAAAGTTTAACTCAAGATAGTGTTAAATAATAAACTTCTCATCTATTTTAAATATACAAAACAAACCAAAAAATTGAATCTTTATAATTTTTTTACATCTGAATATACACTTAAATTTGCACCATTGGTTCATTGGTTGGTTTAAAGATAAAGGATTATTCAAGATAAATTAATTAATGAGGCTTATTTACAGAAATATCAATAATTTTTTATTCAAAATTTAAAAAATTAGCAAATTTGTTGAAAGGTTATTAATAATTTACAGATTAATTTATTTTCTTAATTGAATGATAAATTTGTTTTTGTAAATAATACACAAATTTATAAATTTAGTAAAATGGGTAGATTATACAATAAATAAATATTTATTTATTATTAAAATGAATATGCATTAATTAAATAATAATTAAAATATTAAACTTAAATATTTATTAATTACTTATTTTATTATTTTATTTTTTAACAACTACCTAAACAAGTATTTACAAATAGAAATTCAATAAAATAATAAATTACTGAACATTTAATCTTAGAATTAAGTAAGTAATAATTGATGTTATTTGCGCGGTTCTGTATTGCGCGCAATCTGATATCGTTAAAACTTAAACCCGCACAAAATATTAAAGAAATTATAAACACTCTAAAGGAAAAGATTTAAAAATATTTTGGAAGCAAAAGATTTCTTATAATTTATAATAAAATTGAGTAAAACATTAGAGGATACGCAATTTATAACTAAATAAAGAAAGAGTTAATCAAAGATATCCCATATAAGAAAAACATAGATAAAAATGTAAATAGATTAAAGAAAAAAGCTTGAGCTACTTGATTATAGAATGCGCCATCCATCAGCTTCACCTATAAAAAGCATAAATAATTTTGTTAATATTAAACAAAAGATTAATGGGTTTGATATGTATAAAGAAACCAACTAAGGATAGCGTAATAATATCCAAATCGAAGAAGACTAAGAAGATGAAAGAAATGAACACAATTACTTAAATTTTGAAGATCATTAAAATAATTAGGGAAGTTTAGATTTTATGAATAAAAATCTAACAGAATTTAATGGAGATAATTATATTTATTGTACACCTCCAGTTAAGGGAGGTAATAACTATGGAATCAATGCAAGTAATTTGATGAATAATCTTCGCCTTAATAAGAATGATTCTTAAGATAATGAAGATGACTAAGATGAAGGTTAACAAAAATTAAATAGTTAGGAATCTGAAGATGACGAACCTGAAGATGAAGAATGTAGTGAAGAAAATGAGATTTAAGAAGAAGACAGTGATTAGGAAAATAATGATAAAACTGGTTCATAGCATTCAACAAGCAAAGACATGATAGCCTACCACCATGATTTATAATTTGAAAAACCAAAATAATAAGCACCCCCTTAAAAAATTGATTCTTTTGAACCTTCAGTCAAAAAGGGGAGGATTTTAAATTCTTAAAAGATTCTTTTCTAAGAAAATACAGTTCCTAACGAGGGAGAGAAGATTTAAAACTAACCTAAGGGAACAAACATTGAAAGTAATAAGAAAAGTGATGACGTAAAAGGGATCATAATAAATTAGATTACCTAAATATAAAATAAGACCATTTCTAAAATTAATAATAAACAGTAAAAGAAAATTTCTAAAATTACTGACTATTTAAACTCAGATCTTATGCAAAATAAAAATGGGAATAATAACAATAATGCAGCCACCAAGAGCACTGGAAACTCCAACAATACCGATAACGAATTAATATATTAGCTTTAAAAGGAATTGAAGTAAAGAGATTAGCTTTTAAATTAAAAGTAGAAGTAGATAGAAAATCTAGAAAATCAACTGAATAAAAATAAATCTAGTTAAGTTCAATCCAAATCAGTAGTCAATAGTGGATAGAATTCAATTAACACTGCATCATACGACCACTCTAAGATAAAGAAAATTATCTCAAGAATGTTTGTTGAAAACTCCATTCTTAATAGAAAATTAATAAAAATGCAATTGCAACAATCTAAATAAAGGCTAGGTGAATACATTGTAGATTTATCAAACTTTAAAGAGTAGTGGATAGATGGCTTTGAAGTATAGGAGTTATATAATTAATTGGTAAGCATTTTAGCATATTTTTTAAAAAATTAAATTTTTGTTTTTAATTAATAGAAATAAGTTGAGAAAAGGATTTAGTATTATGAAGGAGTATTATAAAATTTAAAGAATTAAAAATCTAAGAAGAAAGTTTAATTCAATATTAAACAATAGAAATAACTAACTCTTCCAAGCTCTTTAAATGATCCTAGTAACTAAACTTAATCAAATTAAGATAGCAATTCAAAAAGTATTTATGATGATGATGAAGAATTTGATACATCTATCTATCCTAACTTAGCAGTCGCTCATGAAGAATAAAAGAGACTCACTTCTTTTTAGATTTCTCTCCTAGAAAAATAGAAGGAAGTTATTGTTCAAAATCTTGAACAAAAGAAAAAAGAAGTCAAGGAGATCATTAAAAAGTATTAACTACAATACTTAGAAGAAAAGTAAATAAATTATTCGTTCGACAGAAAATTTTAATTAACTCATCCTTTTTAATTAATAATTATAGCTCTAGATTCGGTGGTCTACAAGTAGAAGACCCTTGGCCAATACTTGGTGCTAGATATTAGCTTTTAAGTTTGCTTGGAAAAGGTGGATTCAGTGAAGTCTATAAGGTATAATTTTTATTTATTTATTTTAATAATCTTTATTCAATTTAAATTTTAAATAAAGGCTATTGACCTTGAAGAATTTCGTGAAGTAGCTGTTAAAATTCACTACATAGATAAGAATTGGAGTAACAGCACAAAATAAAATTATTTGAAGCATGCATTTAGAGAGCATGGGATTCAAAAAGAATTAGATCATCCTAATATAGTTAAATTATACGATTATATTGAGATAGATAACACTTCTTTTGCTTCAGTATTGCAATTTTGTGAAGGACCTGATCTATCTCAACACTTAAAAATACACACTACTATTATAGAATTAGATGCAAAATATATTGTTAAAAAGATACTTGAATGTTTAGAGTATCTAAATTCATTCTAGAGCAAAGTTATTCATTATGATCTGAAACCTTAAAATATTATCTTCCATAGAGGATAAATCAAAATTACTGATTTTGGTCTCTCTAAGATTATTGAAGATAATGCTACTCGTTTAGAATTAACAAGTTAAGGTGTTGGTACATATTGGTATTTACCTCCTGAATGCTTTGAAAGTTTTGGTTGTGATGAAGAATAAGCTCCTAAAATATCTAGTAAAGTAGATATCTGGAGTGTTGGAGTAATCTTTTTTGAAATGCTCTTTGGATAAAAGCCATTTGGTAATAAAATGAGCTAATAATAGATATTATAATAAAACACAATTCTAAATAGTAAAGAAGTTAAATTCCCAAAAAAGCCAACCATTTCTAAGGAAGCTCAATCTTTCATTGTAGGTTGTTTAAAGCACAACTAAGAAGAGAGATTTGATATTAAGTAAGCTCTTAATCATCCTTACTTTAAAAAAATTTGACAAACTAAATTGATAGTTGCAAAATCTAAAATCTACTATTGAAAAAAAATATTTATTGTGAATCACAAGATGAAAAAAATAAAATAATACTTACATTTTAATTATTTAAACAAAAAATTACTAATTAATCTTAAAAACGAATGCATACTCATATTCTAAAATTAATTAACCCTTTCTTCTAATAATTAGAGATAATTAATTGTAAATACAATTACAAAATTATGCAATAATTTGAAATTTTAAATGAAAAACATGGAAATCTCTAACAAAGAAATAGAGAGAAATAAATAATTATTGAAAGGTGAATTAATCTAATCGAATGTGTTGATTGTTAACAAAAACTATACTGCTACAAACAAACAAATAAATAAATAAACTATATACATATCATCAATAAATTATATAAATATATAATAAATTATCAACTTTTTATATTAAAAATGCATATATATATTTATTCATACTTACCTATTGATTTAATCATATCTTATTATTATTATTCATTCTTACTTATTTACTTGTAACTTAGTATCTTCTATAAATTAATTTTCTTTTCACCTTTTTTAACTTAATTTTGAAATTTTACATTTTTCAAAATTTTTAAATTAATATTAAAAAATTTAAATAATTTTGAATTAATTAACATATTTAATCATCCATTTTTGATTTCCATCTATAGGTTTTTTAAATTAGTTAAATAGAGATTATATATATAACCTTCGTATTAGAAATCAGAGTAAATAAATAATCATTAATAACTTATAAAGTGCTTTAATAATATTAAAATAAAATAATTTTACAAAATTTGTTCAAGGTAAATTATTTTTTATTAAAGGTAAAATTTTTTAATTTATTTTCCATTTAAAGATAGTATATTGGAAAAATTAATTTGAAATTGGATAAGTTATTTCAAAAGATAGATGATTATGAAAAATAAATGAAATGGTAAATAAAAAAAGATAATATTTTATAGGGTGAAAGAATCTAACTATTTCATACATACATACTTATTTATAAAATGATTATTTAATTAAGATATTGTGTTAATTTATTTGTTTATATGATTAAGATCCACTTAGAATTAATATAACGATTAATTATAGTTATAAAATATAGATAGATAGTAAGTAAATAGGGATCAGTGGATAAGATGTTTCAAAAATGATAATGTATATTAATTAAATCATTTTAATTATGTTAAAGAATAGATCAAATTTAGCTGATTTTATTATTAATTATAAGGAAGAAATCAAGCACTTCATCAATAGATTATTATTTTATATTTATTTTCCTAAGATGAGTTAATTATTAATTAGATTATTAAGAATGCATTTTTTAAATAATTGATTATTTCATTTCTATTCAACATAGTTATTGCTTCCTGTATTACTATTAGCATTTATACTAGGTCTGTTGTTTACATCCCCTAGTCTTTTTCCCTGTTCCCATATACCTTCCTTCACATGTCCACTGCTCATGTGAAATTAGCCTTTGCCATGTTATTTATCGCTTTTCCATTCTCCAACATATTTTCTTCCATCATTAAAAGAAAGAACACCAAACCCATGTTTTTAGTCTTTATAAAATTCTCCAGAATATTTTCTACCATCCGGCCATTCAAAAATACCTTTTCCGTGCCTCTTATTTTCTACCCATTCTCCTTCATATTATTTTCCATCATTCCATCTATATTTGCCATTTCCTTCTATATTATTTTGTTTAAAATCTCCTTCGTAAGATGACCCATCTGCCCAAGTAAATTTTCCTTTTCCATTTTTTTTACCTTATTTATATTAACCTTCATAGATAGATCCATCTGGCCACCTTTCAATTCCCTCTCCTTCTTAAAGATCGTTTATCCAAGTTCCTTCATAAGTAGCTCCATCTAAATGTGTATAAATACCATACCCATGTGCCTTATCATCCTAATTTATAATTTAAAATTGTAAATATTAAGAATTTAAAAATTATTTCAATCTGTCTTCGCTATTTTTGTTATATTATCATATATAGTTAGCCATAAATATAATCATTTTACTTTCCATTCACCTTCATATATCTCACCATTAGCGTGAACAAGTCTTCCTCTTCCGTTTGCTTTATTATTTTTAAAGTACCCTTCAAATTTAGAGCCATCCTGCCATGTCATAATTCCTTTTCCATACCTTACATCTGCTATCCATTCACCAAAATAGATAGCTCCATTATCTAATTCTGTTGAACCTCTAAATTCTTTTAAATGGCTTTGAGGATCATCTTAATCATCAAACCCGTAAAAGAATGGGGATATACTGCGTGAGTTAAAATTCAAAATAGTTGAACTATATGTTGTTAGTTGTTCATTAACCTTCTCATTATATTTTCTTTTTTTAATAGAATTTACTCTTCTTCTTGCTAAAAATCCTTTTATAAAAGCTTAAATTTTAATGATCTCTTTCGTCATTGATTGTATGATTAAGAAATGTTTATCTTTTAATTCTATTTAATATGCTTTATTTGTTCCAATGATTGATTCGAATTCAGTGGTATTACTCTCTCGTAAACAACTACAATTATTTCCCATCACGATTTGCTTAATAAAATTATTTTTTATTAAGTTAATTATCTTTTTTTAAATTTAGCAAGCCTATTTTTCTTTTATTTTTTCAAAACTTTAATAATTCCTAATCGAGTCGTTGAAAAAACAATTATTGGAAAGAGACTTACTTTCTAAATTTCTATTGTTAATTAAACTCCAGATTTCAATTAATATATATTTGACAATGTTTGTGCTAAAAGAAAATTTAGTTTAAAGTGTATATTAATCCTAGTTATGAATTAATGAATGTATCAATCAATGACTGGATATAATAACTAATTTTTTCAATTAACATTTCAAACAATCTATTGAATCCTATTTAACCCAAAATCATTGGATATGCTCTAATATAAATTGGGGTAGAAAAAAAATATTCTTTAAAATAGTTTTTTATTCAAAGTTGTTGTTATTTTATCAAAAAGGGAGTTTATTATATTAATATTGAAAAGAATTAAATAATCTTAAAATTGATAAAGGATTAATAAATATTATTTTTGAATTAGTTTAATATTCATAAGTATCTACTTATATATAACCTTGTAATTCATTTAGCTCTAACTACTATAAAAACGTATAATCACTTTCATTCTGTTACATTAATTGCTTTGTATTAATGTGATAATTTTAAATATTTCTTTTTAAATTTATTAAGAATAAAAAGCTTTGATATAAATTTGAAATCAAAGAATTGAAGTAAGTAATCATTCTAATCTTTAGTCTAGAACTAAAAAATGATCTAGAATTTTAAAATATTTATAAAAATATCCATGTATAAGTTTGATGCAATATTAGAGTGGAAAAACTGACTGATGATTTCTATGCAATGACACTTTGGCCGAGTGGTTAAGGCGGCGGCCTGCTAAGCCGTTTCCCTTTGGGAGCGTGAGTTCAATTCTCACAGGTGTCGGATTTTTTAACTTTTTTTTTTTTGATATAGACATAATATTAATTATATTAAGATCTGATTTTAGTTTAATTGATCTAAGTGTAGAAGATATAACTTGCATGAAGGACACTTTGGCCGAGTGGTTAAGGCGGCGGCCTGCTAAGCCGTTTCCCTCTGGGAGCGTGAGTTCAATTCTCACAGGTGTCGAATTTTTTATTTTTTATGTTTTTAATGAAAAATGATATGGTCTTTAAGAGTTATATATATAAAGAAGAATAAGATTTTAAAGATACCAATTAAAAATTCTATTTTATTTGGTTTAGGAAAGATTAAATGATGGTAATTTTAAATTTAATTTAGGTATACTTATTTTTAATTTGATTCTAATCAAAGTAAATCAAATTAAGAATGTAAATTATGTATTAAAAAATATCTTAGAAAACTTAAGATTTTTCTAAATTAATAAATAGCCTTAATAGATGTAGAAATTAGTTTAATAATTATTTAAGTAGACATAAAGATAATCCTATAGATTCTTATAATCTTAGATAGGATTAAACAAAGTCATTGTATAGAAGTTCACCTCTGTCAACAATAGTAAATTGAATTTCATTTATAATAAACGAAATAGTGATTAAATTTATCAATAGATGATAATATAAATGACAACGATACGAAATATAGCAGCAAATACTAAGAAAAATAAGATAAAAATTCGTCTATTTTCGACATTCATGAAAATGAATAGGAAGATATAAATTCAGAATCTATAGAAGTAATGATTGAATAAGACGAAGATTAGATTAGACGCCTGAATGATATATATTATGAAGAATTAGAAGATAAATCAGAAATATTTGATGCTGATGAGAGTGAATCCAAGAACGAAGAGTAGGCAGCTTATAGAAAAGAAAAGGTTTCTTAAATGTAGGAAGAAGATGAAGATGATAAAATAGATCCTGAAAAGTTAAATGAATTTGATAGAAAATTTTATGATTTCTTTGAAAATTATAAGCTAAGCTAGTTCTAAACATTAAATGAAGAGGAGTTAAAAAAAATTGGAGAGGAATATAGCACTTTAATAGATGGTCTACTAGAAAAGAATTTAGATGAAATATATCAATATATTAATGAGACCTAACTACTTGCATTTAGACTCTATGCTGATTGGATCAGTGTTATGCTTAAAAAGGACTATATAAGCTAAAATGATCCTGTAATTAAAAGAAATATGACATTTTTATAAGAAAATTTATTTACTTTCCTTTCACCCACCCCCAGCAGTCACCCAAAATAATATTTCTCTTGTATCCATAACTATGCTATTAAAGTATTTACTCCAGACCAATTAGAATAAGTCATACCTATAATCAAAAAGAACTTATAAAAAATACCTATTGTTGAACTATCAAGATTTGGTGTTTTATTCTAAAAGAATAAGGATTTTTTTAAACAAATTATTAGTGAAATTATGAGAAAGTTCCCTAAAGCAACCATATTAGAATTTAGTCATGCCTTAGATCTTTTTAAAATCTCTGACATATAATAAAACTTTGTTTTCACAGATTAATTCTTGCACTTCTATTCTAAGTAGTGGTAGAACTTGAATATTCACTAGGTGATGAGTTTAACTAAAGTACTAGTTTATTTCAAAGAAAGTGATTTTAATAAATATTTTTATATGTTTGAAGAGACAATTCGTAGAAATATTTTTAAGTTTAAGATTTATTAGATTAGGAATTTAGTAAAGTTCTATCATTCTTTATAAAAACAAGCTAAAACTGTTTATCAAAATCCTATTACATATGAATTAAATAAGAGATAGACTGCTTTATTAATTAAAAAGGCGATGTTTAATGTGGAAAAGTTATAGCCTAAAGGTACAAAACCTTTAATTCCAAGATCTATCCTAACAAAAATTAAAGAATATTATTACATTTATTCAGAAATTTAATACTTTAGATAGTGTCCAGGTCTTCCTAAATCTTAAGCAGAGAAGTAAGCTAATTAGCAAAATATAATCTTCTAATTTACATAATAAACCTCCTTAAAATGTTTATTATTTAAAAAATAATTTATTTAAATTAAATCTCCTTCTTAATTCAATAAAGCTTATATATTTATTTTTTAAAATCTAAAATAGTATTATCACCGAAATAATTTAAAAGAATCCTTAGTATGAATAATTAAGGAATGAAATAAAGGGATAAAAGATCCATAGCTTTGTTGCATTTAGCAGTCTTATTAAGCAGCTGCAAATTTAAGATAAAGAAATTATTTCAGCCATTAGTGATTAGTATGAAAAATCATATGGATCTCTTGAATAGACTCTTGATTAAGAAATAACAGTTTTCAAGAATTTCTAATAATTTAATCTTTACTACCCTTTTATTAAAGAAGTTCAATAAAAATTACTTGAAAATATAGACACATACGATTTTACAAATATTTCAAAATCATTCTTAGCCTATGAGCTGGTTTGTTTGAGCTCATTATATGCTCCAAACAAATAATTAATTGAAGCCATCGAATAGAAATTTTTAGAGCATTTTTTGAATTAAATATAAAAAGAATCATCAAATATCTTAAAGCTTGCTACTTATCTACCTCCTAATACTTTCAAATAGTTTATAAATGGTATTATCCATAAACCTAGTCTAACTTTTGTGAAGTAAAGTTTTTATAGATATATAGTTACTCTTACCAAATAAGGAAAAGTTGATCCTTAACTATTCATGTCAAATCTATAGGCAGTTAACTTATTTAAGTAATCATAGTAGATCTTCTATAAATTCATGAAGGTATTGGGCCAAAACTAATTTTATTCCTAAATGGATTAAGAATTATTAGTTACTTTAAATTGCATTTCTTCTAGATATTTTTCCGATAAAAATTTAAAAATTATTGCAAAAAAACACTGTATCGAAAACCAAACAATAAAATTTTTGGTTTAAAACTCGGAAAAAACATTACACATTAATCTTGTTTCTAAAGAAAGCCTGTTTATTAATAAGCTAGATACTGTTACACCAAATGAATAGTTTAAAAATATTTATCTTAAATAATACCTTAATTATGAATATATCACTTATTTAGAGTTCTGCACAAAGGATCGTTAGTAATTAGTTAAAGATCTTCTTACAAAGTATTTCAGAAATTGAATTGATTGATAGATTGAATATTTTTTTCTTCAAAAAAAACAAATAAATAAATAAATATATTTGATGAAATAATGATGATAAAAATGTTTTTATTTCAATTAATAATTTATCATTTTTCATTGTAAAATAGGTATTATGTATAATTTATTTGTAAATCCATAATTTAATTTAAAAATTATCTTTATATTCTTTCTTATTTGAAGATTATCTTTATAAATATAATAATTCAATTGAAATATAACTTTTTATCTCTACTCATATTAATCGCCTATTTATTTACCTCACTTATTTTATCAATTCAAAACGGTAAATGGATTTTTAATTTTATAAAGCAAAAGATAGCTAATTTAATTTAATAAATTGAGAAAATCATATTTTTAATTACTCTAAACTAAATAAATTAATTATTTTTAAAGAGATAAATCTGTATATATTATAGTTTATAGCAAGTTCTTATATAAAAAATTATTTCTTCAAGAATTTAGCTATTTTCAATTTAAAATAAAATTTATTTTGGAAATTATCAATTTTTTATTGTTTAAATACGCAATTTGTACCCTTCCTGATAAATATCTGATATTAGAAATAGATCATTATCCAGTGTCTGTCTATTATTAATAGATTTCTTTTGAATAGCATCTAATAATCACTGAATTTTAAATTTCGGTTTTTATTTTAAAACTAATTTTTTATCTTAAAATACTACAATATTGATAAGATACAATTGTATTCATATTATATTTCTCCATATTCTTTTTCACAATAAGAGGAATTATCTATTTATAAAGCTATTGCATTAAATCATAATTATATTTCCATTTTATTTACAATATTTTGCATGATTGTATCTATTATTATCAAATATAATTTAGTTAGTGAAATTTTAACAATTTTTATGATAGTTCAATTACTAATCATTAAACTCGCTATTAAAAACCTCTCATATACATATAAAGAAGTCAACAATAGAATTAAATTTAATAATTATGATTCTATTTTATTGTATGTTTCTCATTTTTATTTTTCTTCTATTTTAAGAAATGAAGCAAATGAGTAAAAGTTAATAAGATCCCCCAAAATTTTCTAATTTAAAAAGTGTCGATTTGTGATAAATATATCAGTAGAACGGCCTTGTGGCGCAATGGTAGCGCAGTGGATTTCGGCTCCAAAGGTTTAGGGTTCGAGTCCCTACGGGGTCGTAATTTTTTAAAAATAATTAGATAAATTAGAGAAATTGTAATTTTGGAAATAAATGTTATAAAAATTAAAATCTAATTATGAAATCTTTTTAGAAGAAAATTCATTGAAAAATAGTGAAAAGAAAGAAAATGTTTGAGGAATTTAAATTTATAATCTAAATCTTAAATTTGTGATTGCTTAACTTTAAAAAATGAAAAGATTAATTAATGGTAATTGAATAATAGGAAAAGAGAGATAAATATGGAAAATAATTATACTTTTGAACGTAAAATATGTACATACATAATATAGCGAGGAATATTTACAATAAATAGATAAAGAGTGGCTTTAGGATACTTATATAATCACTTTGACTTTGCAAAAATGAAAATGTGGAAGGAAAATTTCTAATTAAAGGTAAGATAATATAATTTCATTAATTTTAGATAATCTGTTTACTTTTTTAATCAATTATCAACTGTTTTGTAAGGTGTTGTGCTAATGTATTTTAGATAAGATCTATCTGATTTTTGTATCATTAGAGTTATCCTGCTGTTGATATAATATATAATTAAAATAAATAAAAAATAAAAATATTAATATATTACTTCATCATTATTGATAGATCCATAGTTTTCGTTAGGAGGAGTGTATTGGTGGTGTTAGGCATCATTACTTTACTAAGTGTTAAGATTAATTCCCACTTAATTTAAAATCAATGAATCCTGCTTTAACACCTCAATATTTTCATGTAAAGTATTTGCCTTTTTCAAAATATTTTGATATGGTGTTGATTTTTATTATTTGTTTTCGTTTCCTCGTTTTGAAGAGTTAGCACCTATTTATTTTATTAAATTAATTTTATTCCAAAATTCTATTTATTTTGTTATAAAAGGATCCAATCCTTTTCTCAAATAAAATTAAAAAATAAAACTACCTGAAGCAAATTGGCTGTTACTTGAAGATCTTGGTCTATACACATGATAGTTTTATGAGTTATTTCCATCATAGTGAAGATTTTAAATTTGATTATCAAAAATAAATTCAGTTTCATTATTACTTCTAATTCCACTCCTACTATGGGGTCTTGAATTTTTAGTACTCAATTTATCTCTAATTCCAATTCTCTAACGAGAAATTTCATTTTATAAAAGGATATCTTTTAAAACAGCTTCCATTTCATTGTTCTACTTCTTAAGTTCTTTATTTTTATTTACTAAACTCTTAACAATTTTACCTTAATTTAGAATAATTTTGATTTAAAATATTACAAATATCAATAAAAGAATATATTTACTATATTTAGATTTATCATTTTATTATTTTGCATTTTCTTTTTCACCAGCTAAATTATCTTTTGTTTCATCATTCTCGAAGCTAT
This sequence comes from Tetrahymena borealis, assembly GCA_000260095.1. Lineage (NCBI taxonomy): Eukaryota > Ciliophora > Oligohymenophorea > Hymenostomatida > Tetrahymenidae > Tetrahymena > Tetrahymena borealis. Next base: position 373,184 of record JH651279.1, on the reverse strand, counting down.
TTCCTTCCTTCAATTAATTAAAAAAATATTTCTACTTAATCTTATAATAGAAAACAAGTTAATTTACTTTATTTTTTGGTTGTTAATTGGCAAAAGAACTAATTGTTTTCCACAAATTTTCATTGTCTTATTATAATTTTTAGTTAATTTATGATTGAATTATTTGGTTTTTCTGCATCTCACTGATCATAATTTTAAGTTCAGCAATTTCTTTTAAGCACTCACAATTATTCTTAAATTTTTTATCACTTCTCAAATTATTGGCAGTAGGCTTGTTACTTAAATCAGTGCTATTATTTTCTATAATTTTTTAAGTAGTTAGTGATTAATATTTATTTATAGTCGATTTTAAAGACAATTATTTTATATAAATATTTACCACAATTTATTTAATCATTGCTGTTGTTCAATTCTATTTTAGACCCTTCAATTTTCCAGTCTAAAAGATCCCTAAATTAAGTTTGATAGTTATTCTCATTATTTAAGAATAATTGGTGGCTTCTCGTGCTTGGAAGAGATTATTTATATCTTTAGTTATTTTGGAATGTTTGGGAAACACCGTTAGAATTAGATGTTTCTTATGGAATTACGCTCTAATCACAATTTTAAGAGATATCCTTTTAATAAACAACAAAAATTATTTGATTGGGTCTAAATAAAAGCAGAAATTAATTAATAAGTTTTTAGGGTATGCGAATTTTTTTGATTGATACTAAAATTTAACTGTAATTTTATATTCAAAATATTGTAAGTTAATTACATAGTCTTCCTATTTCTTGGTGAAAAGAGAAAATGGTCTAGATCTACTGTTATTGTTATTGCTATTTAAATCGTTCAAACATTTTGTAGATATTTAATAGTTATCTACATTACGCAAATGCTACTATCCCTCTTAATCAAGTTCTTTTGTGGTACTTAGGTTATCTGATTGAGTTGGTATCTTATTTTCTAAATTGTAATATATGTAATTGGTTCGTTCACTAGTATTCTTCCTTTCTGATTATGTTGAAACCAGATGAGATTACGTTCTTGGATCGATATTTTCAGAATTCTTAAATAATAAACTTTAGCGATGGGGTTAAAGAGTGTACTCGAGGCCAGAAAATTCTTTCTATTATTGTTTATTTGGAACAGAAGAGTATTAGTTCTTGTTAACAGAATTATTATTAGATGATGGTACTGCGTACATTTAAGAATTTTGGTTACCTACCATATTAGTAGTATCTCTTAAAACGAATGGGTCTTTAGATTTGACAACACTTGAATGTAGAAAATTAGTTCCACTAATGGCAGTTGTTGCTCCTTTTTTGGTATTGGAATTATTGTTGTTTTGATTTAATTAAGGATTTGTAGAATATCCTAAAGCATTGCAAGAAGGTGTATAGATTGCAGAATCATTAACTGTAGAACAGCCGAGAGTATTTACTTATTAGTTAACATAACCACTAACATTGTTTTGGTTGTTTTGAGTACTTTAATTGTTCTAATATATATTACTGGTATTATTACTTATGTTATTAACTGTACTAGAAACTGTTTGAGGGTTATTGTTGCTGCTAGTCAAACTAGAATTTCTATCTTTAGATTTGGAAAATTGTTTTTTTATTACTTTCTATTAAGGAGTATTTATGCTATTGCAGTTGCTTATTCTCTTCACTTATTAGATTCCACTATTTGTTATGTTCTGCTATTAATTATTAATGGGAGTTGAGCTTCCTTAAAGATTTTAAACTCCTGCATGAGAGTGATGTATGAAGAAATTATCTCTTAATTCGCTACCATTAGATTATTCTTCATTATTTTTTTGGTTAGCTGCAAAAATACTTGGATTATCCATCACTTTTCCTGCACTTTGTATCATATTAGAATCAACTATTTATTATTTTATTAATTTTTTTTCTCTTTATTTATATTGATAACTTATAACTAGTTTTGAAGTGTTTTTCTAATTAATTATTTTTCATGCTTTTTTATTATCTATTAAATTTCTTAAAATCTCAAACTGATAGTTTTTTTTCTGTTGAAGTGTACTAAAATACTGAACAGCTTAGAATACACTGTTTACTGTATTGAATCTTTAACTAATGCAAAGTTAAAGTATTTACTAGCTTAGAAGGAATTTAGTTACTTCTATTATATTTATTAAAATCAAGATATGGATCAATCATTTCATCAAATTTTAACGAATAATTCTCTACAGTATTTTCTACAAATATGCTTACATAGAAATCAGAAAATTTGATTCCATGATAATTAGCTAGCTATCTATCTATCCTAAGCTTCTTTAAAATCACCTTCTTTTATTTTCTAATATTTTTGATTAATTCGTATCATAGAAAACAGATATCAGTGATTATAATCTAACTTACGTAAGTTATTTTCTAATTTTAGATGTGGAATTTTTTAAAGAATATTAGAAAATTGAGAATATTATTTTTTAAAGTATAGTATTCATTCCAATTATTTTAATGTGATTGCAATTAGAATCAAAATAAAATTAGGGAATTTAACTTAATGAAGGAGAATTTACATAAATAAATCTAGTATAAAGGTAGTAAATTTATATTTTTTTACTTTTAGTTTGCATAATTATGTTTCTCCTATTCTAATTTCTAATGAAAGTATAGACAGATAGACTATTTGATGATCCAATTTTGTTGAACTTAAAATTATAAATTTGGAATTAAAAAATGTAATAGAGTAAAATGTATTAGTTTTAGAGCAATTATAAAGGTATTTATAATGATTGATTGCAATTTATAAGGAATGATATGTCTGAGTTAAGGTAGCTAAAAAGGATGCATGCAATTGGTAATTATCATGTAGTTGGCTGAATGTTAGATAAAGATAAAATAGGAATACATTAAAACTTATTTGAGTGATATGTGACTGCTTAAAATTATATATGCAAAAGAAGGCAAAGATAAGGAAAAAAAAATAAAGAAAAAAAGATTCTAAGTAAACATTAAAAAAGTAAGAAAATATTAAAATTAAAATTGTGATTTATAAAACAAGCACACAAGCTGCCAAAAGGATATATATATTTAGATTATGACAAATTCAAAAGTAGAATAAGTTTTAATAGATAATAATTTAGTGATATGCAAGACATCAGAGGTAATTATTTTTATTTTACAGAGCAAAAGTACCATTAGACTAATTTAGAAAAGCATGGCTACAATAAACGCAGGATACCTAGCAGAGTTTTATTTGACATCCATTTACTAATTTCTTTATTTATACAACATTGCATAGGGATAAAATAACTTAATGAAGTCAGTTTCTCTCGCTCTCTTCGACACAGTAGACAATTATGAAAAAATATAGCAATTTTGTAAAAAGCACATCAAGCATTTGATTGAATAAAAGGTATAGTTTAATTAGTTCATTTTAGTTATAGTGTGTTTCATTTAGAATTTGCATAAAGAAGTACATAATAGATACATGATGTTGTTGTATATAACCCTCATAAAAGAAAAAATAGAAGGAGACAAAAAATTAAATTAAAATATCAAAATTTTAAGATGATTATGCAAATAAGTATTCAATTCACCTTTGCTAGTGAGCAAATAGAATTCAATTAAAATTGTACCTATTCAACATAATATTTACTAACCTTATTTTGTATATCAACAGCTACTCTCTAAGAAGCTTGAGAGTTTTATAGAAAATGAAAGATGGGTCACTGACTACTTTACTAATCCTACCCTTAAGTGCTTTGAAAGAGTAAAAAATATCTACTTTTTTCTTCCTTATTTTTATTTACTTTGTTTCTCCTTTTTGCCTTGCTTTTATTTCTCAAAGAAAGTTACGTGTTCGCCCACATAAAATGAAAGATATAAAGAAGGCCTAATTCAAGAGCAAGAAAGGGATTAAAGAATGCAAAATATTTCAATAGAATAAAAATATTTGTGGATAAAATTTTTGAATCATGACAATTTTCTAAATTGAAATATTTAACTTGATATAAAAAACATTGCTAATTTAAATCATTAAAGCTACCAACTAAAATTCAAAATGGTTTATTAAAAATCCCTCATTGCCTTCCTTTGAGTCCTACATACAACATTTATTCAATAATGATATACTTAATTTTTTCTATATTTAAATTAGTTGAATTTCTCTCAAAAAATTTATTTTTCTTCTAACTTTATTTTATGCTTCTTTTACTGGCAACAGTATAATAAATCTAAGTTGTATTACACCCCAAATAAATTATAAATTAAAAAGTATGTAGTTAAGTCTAGCTTTCTTTAGCTTGCATCCCCATCTATAACCAGTCTACATTTAATTTTCCTTTTGCATAAATTCGAATTTTATTTTACTTTAAATTTTCTTGGTGTCAATAACTTTTCACAATTCCTTTTCGCATTTTATTTTAAAAATTAAGACATTTTTTATTCTTGTCAATATCCTTGATTGACTTTAAATGTAATAAAAATGATATTTTATAAATAATAGCTTAACTTGGAGTTGTTGTCTCATATATTTAAAACAAAAATTACTATCTATTCCATCAGCTAAGAGCAATCACTCTTGAAATCTATAATTTACAACAATGGATTTGACACCAGTATTATTAATCTCTACCAACCTGATTAGAAGCACTACAATGTGGTTAGACATAAAAATTCTCCCTTTTAGCCTTAATTAGACCAAGCTCTTGTGAATGAAGTAAGTTAGATAATTTAGGATTTTTCTGATATTATTATTTAAATTAGAGGAAAATTTGAAAAAAGGAGGGGGACTCCTTTCCTAAATTTCCTTATAAATATTCAAGTTTTATTAATTTTGTTTAATGTAATAAAATTGAATAGATTTTGGGCGAAGTAAAAGAATAAACTTACGGAGCTATTATTAAAGAAGCTAAGGAAGAGTAATCTATAAATAATTATGTAAATATTTTTGTTGATTCTTTATTTAAAATCTCCCCTTTCTCAATACAAAAAAATTAAATTCGAACTGTCATTGCAAGGAATAAAATAAGAGATTAAAAATAGAAAAAAAATACTGAATTATTTTATTATAATTTGATATGTTTTCTTCAAGAAACTTTCATATCTCTAACAGTAGTTTTACGGAGTCACAGAATCGCCCCAAATTCCAGGATAAAAGAGACTATCTTTCCATAGAAAGCATAAGAAATCCCTCTCAGACACATTCAATCCTTTCTAGGTTAGAGTGCCTAATGATTTCCTAGATTTATTTAAAGGATCAAATGACTACTCAAATAATACTTAGTTTTTGAGTTTAATTAATCATCACAATAGTAATACTTCTAACACTAATCACAATGACTCATCTCATCATGAAACAGTACAACCTATTGAAAATAGTTCTCGTAGAATGAAATAGTATCAAAATCACATTGATGAGGCTGAAGAGACTCTCAACACAGTTAATAATATTTCTCTTGCTAAATAAAATCCCAAATCAAGCGAAAGTACTTCTTCCTCTAACTCTTACAATTTGACCCATTCTCTTTAGAATCCAGAATAGCAATAGCTTATCAATCCTTCCTAATTACTCAACCCTGAAAAGATAAATGAAGATACATAAGCCACTAAAATTAACAATCAAAATGGTTAAATTAATGGATTTTAATAGAATTATTAACAAAATTAAAGTAGTAACTCTAGTGTATTAGCAGGTCAACACTAGAAAAGTTAATCTAATACTAATGTTAAATCCGAAATACTTTCTAACATGAATAGCTAAATTAATTAACAGAATAATGGAGCTAATTAATTATCAAATTTACAGTAGAATAATACTTCAATTAATAATTAAAGTAATAACAATAGCTCTTCAATAGTGAAGTAATCCGGATAATTGGCAGAAAATATTCCTTTACATTCTTAAAGCAGTAACGATAGTTAGGGTAGTAATCAAATGGCCTCTCCTAATGGATAAGAATAGCAATCATAGTAATTTTAATAAAATTAAACTACTCCTATCCAATAAAATCCTCCTACTCCTAATTTACTTGCTCCTTCACCTATTGATTTCATTCAAAACTCTCAGATGTTCCCAAATTAATTACAAAATATAGTTCCTCTACCCTCTATTTAAACACCTAATTTACTTACTCATCCTTTTATCTCCTCTCCTGCTACAATCAATTTGCTAAATCCTAACTTTGAATAAATGTAAAAACTCCCATAAAACCAAATTTCAAAATCTATGAGTTACTCTCATCCTCCTAATACTTAAGCATTATAGCAACAATAATAGTAGTAATAGCAATAATAACAATAGCAGTTATAATAATAATAGCAATAACAGTAATAATAACAATAGCAATAGTAGCAATAGCAATAACAACAATAAGCTTAGTAGTAATAGTAATTGTAGTAGTAAACTTAAGGTTCATAAGTTAATTTATCAATAAATGAGAGCTTGAGAAGATATATGGGTAGTTTAAAATTCTTTGATGAAAATAAGAACTACGGATTCATAGTGATGGATGATGACAATAGAGATATATTTGTACACTATGACGATTTACAAAAGGCAGGAATCACTAAGGAATTTTTAAAGAGTTCAAAGCAAGGAAATGTGATTCGTTTCTCATTCTCATGCATGCAATATATTGGTAAATACAAACAATCTAAGAAAGCTGTTGAATTACAAGTAATGCCTTATAACCCAGCTTTAAGCGCCCTAAGAAGATAGTAGTAATTTAGCTACATTTCAGCTACTCCTTCAAATTCTACGAATAACAACTCTCAAAATATTATAAACAATAATAACTCTACTAATATGATAAATAATAACAATATTAATAGCACTAATTCTCTCAACACTTCCATACTTAATAACAGCAATAACAACAACAATAATTGAAGCATTAACAAAAAATGAATGATAAAATAATTTTATGAAAATAAAACTTGATCTATTAGACAGGCAGACAAACAGACCCATTTAATTATTTTTCATTCTTATAAAATTCAAAAACATTTACAACTCACCACAACAAACAAACATCCTCACTCCTATAGTCAAATACTTGCTATTTGATATTAATTAATTATTATTTTTCTCACCAAAAGATCAATTAAAGAAGGAAGAAGAAGTAAAGCTAGATTTACTTGTTTAATTGAGAGAATCAAATACCCTTTGATCTTATACTTCTTTTAAATTTAAATTTTTTTAAATCAGTTTTAAATTGTAAAAATAATTTTAACTAGAATAACAACTACCACATATAAGAAAATAAATAGTATATTAGAGCAACTGACAAACTAATTTAAACTACTATAGATAAAATAGAAAAATCACTAAACAAACATACAAACAAACAAACAAAACACAACAAGCTAAGCTGAGCAGAGCTGAAATCTTAAGAATAAGCTATTTTTGAATCAGCTGAGACATTATAATAATCTATATAATTATATAATTTACTATTCTATATAAATTACCTCTATTTAGAATAAATACTCCTTCAATCCTATATAAATCTATTCTTCCTTCTATTTCATCCACTCACTCCTCAACCAAATAATCATACTTTAGTTTAGAGACTCCCAGTAATAATAATTAATAAGAAAGAAAGATACTCACTCAATTTGTATATTATTTTTATGTTATTTTTGTTATTTTTTCAACACCATTTAATCACTCATCAAACGTTTTTCAATATATATTTTTTAGTTAGAAAATTTTAATTGATTTTTGGGTTATTAACCATTTCTAAAGTAAATAGGGTATTTTACTAACTTTTCAAGCAAAGAAATTGAGAATTTAAATATTTTAGATTATTGAGTAAAGTAAATAGGTATTGTTTCCTTATTTGATTAAGAATAAGAATATAAACAAAAACATGAAAGAAAGATGGTAAAATAAATGTGTAATTATATGATAAATACTATAATAAATAATTGAGAATATATTGATCACTCAATATGATCCATTTCTTATACAGCCAATAGGAAGGAACTACATGAAACTTTATTATCTTAGCTGTTTTCCTATTATATTGATTGAAATCAAAATCATTTTAAAATGAAAATTCCAAATTAAAAATAAAAAAGTTACAATTTCAAGAGCACGTCTGAAGATACCTTCAAATTTACCAAGTTTATATTTGTAACCAATCTTCTCAAAGATATCCTTAACCTGAAATATAAATGATGATTAAATTTGTAAACTACTTACTAAACTTATAAATGAATTAATTACTTCATATTTGTGTCTTCTTATTTTAAAGTCGTCTTATTCAACTCCCATATAATCATACTTATTTGGGAACAAAAGATTAACAGCTGGCTTTTCATCTCCATAATTCTAATTTATAAAATTCCAACCAATTAAAAAGAAGTTATTAAGTTTGCTAATTTTACATTTGGATCTGCAATAGATTTCATGTTAGGCTTATAAATATCATTTCTAATAGTTGGAACACCAAAAACTCTATTTTCATCTCCAGACTTAGTAACATTTCTAAAACCAAATCTATTAGTCTTACCTAAATCTCTATCAGCTTAAACTTCTTTTAAGGTTCCTTCTCCAGATATACATTTACCTTTTTTATTTATTAGATAACTAATTTGTGATCTAATTTTTACATTAAAAAAATTACCTGCATTCCACTCATCAGGACCACCTAAACGTGCTCCAAATACCATATCAGGGTTATTTTTTGCATTTGTTTATCCTAAATTCTTTGGTAAACCTAAGTGATCTTCCTTGAAATTTCTAAAATCTTCTTACTTCTTTTACACGATTGTAGTTTTAGGGAATCTATAACATTGTATTAATTGAAATATTTATTTAAGATTCTTAAATAAATTACTGATCTGATTAAGCATCTTGTTTGAGACATTAAACAACTTCATTTTATACAGCTTTCTCTGTTTTACCAAAACGGTGTTCCTATGGGTTTACTTTCCAATTATAACCTCTATTCTTTTACTCACCGGCTTCATAATTGCCGTGAGAACGGATATATTATTCATGAGCAGCCTAGTCATTTACAGAAGGTTTTTAAGGGAACATTACTTCTTTTGCTGTATTTTCACTATTGATAGTAGGATTACCAAATTTAAAATCGCCTTTATGTACTTCTTCAGGGAATTCGTAATTTCTTTCCATTCTTCTTCCCAAAGGTTCTCTTGATAAATAATAAATAAAATTATAAATTTGAAGATTTATCAGAAAAACAAATTGTTCAATCATCAATCACATTTTTCAATAATTATTCATCAAAAATATCTATTACAATTATCTTGATTGATATTTAGCCTCATTAATTTCATTTATCAATTGCCTAACACCTTCAGTCTTTCCACTCTCCATAACTTATTATACCTAAATTAATGACATTTTTATTACAATAAAGATTATTAACAAAAAACAAATTATATCATCATTTAATATTTTTTAAGAAGGTTAAATATAAAATATTACATGGTCAGATCCTTAAATTTTTTTACCATATGTGAAGTGTTCATTAGGCTTTTCATCATCGTAAACACCATAATGAAGCTGTATTTTATTTTTATTAAAATATAATTATTTAATGATCTCCAAATTGACTAAACTAACGAAATTTATACAATTGTTTATCCAGGTTGATGCTTATAGGATTTTCTGTATTTCTTGATGTGCTCAGGAGTACCTGGATTCTTTATTTTAATAATCATTTTTATATTTTTTTTCTTTCTTATTGTAGAAAATTTACTAAATTATCCTTGGGTTTAATGCAATTTGAAGCAGATTCATTAGGTAAATTAGTTGTAACACCTGCCTATTATTTTAAGTAATGCAAAAAAAAATTAAAAATATGACAGTCTATCACCCTTTTTATTATAATTTGAAATTACTGATTTGAATCCTGGAAATAAATCTCTAGTTCTATTTGCAGCCATATTTGATGTTTTGCTTAAATTCTTATATTGTGGTTATAATTTATGTATGTTTGATTTATGAATTTAATTAATTCAAAAGATAATAAATTTTCTCTTAGATTTTATATTGACTGATTGAAACTATATCTTATATCCATGATTAAAAACAATCAAAAACTTTAAAAATTTAATTTTTTGTTTTGTTTTTTTACCAAGTAGTTTCAAATAATTGATTTTAATGAATATCTATCCAAATAGTTGAAATTCATTCCTTTTAAGCTAAAGCGACCATAGTTCTTTCTGTTAAGAGCTTATAAATCAAGTAATTTTATTTGCAGTTTATAATTTATAATTGAATTCAATGTAATTATTAATTTTACCACTAATACTAACTAACCTATAAAATCTACAAATAGAATAATAAAATAATTAAGATGCCTTAAACAAATAAGATTATTACTTATCTTAATAAATATGATGTTTTTCTTGGCTAAAAGATAATAATAATTGAAATAAACAATAAGCACCAAATCATTTTTAAGATTATTTTAAAATAAAAAATATTTGAGAAAAATATTAAATTATATTTTCATAAAAAGTTAATTAAAATATTTCTAAATTACTTAATTAATAAGATGAGTTTAATAGCAATATATAAATAATTAAATTTTTAATAGAATAAACAAGAATACATGCTTGAATATAGCTTAAACTACAAACTTACCTTTAATTATCAATGAATTATAATTGTATTTAAAATTACTTTAATTAATATTCTTAATTCACTTAATAATAACAAGATGTGGTATTTTTTAATTAAGGAGTTAGAATTCATTAATACCAACTAACACACTTTGTAAAAATTAATAAAAAGTAAAATTTACTGTTTTGATAAATTTATTAGAAAGTAGGAATAATCCTAAATACTATTTAATATTTATTGGATTACAAAACAAAAAAAATAGACAAATATGAATTTGTTAGATCAAATCTTCTCCTAAAATTAGTAGAAAGGATAAAGAAGAGTAAGCATTCGAAATGATCATTTTAAATTGAAAGATTTAGCCAAAGAATATGCTAGTAAGGGAGAGATATAGAGCATTAAAGAAGTAGAAGATGATTAAAATAAGAAATCAGTTAAAGAGTATTTAAGAACTGATGCTCTTATTTATTCGTAAGCATTTGAAGATATGATTAAACAACTAAAGAAAGAAAAAGAGGCTAACCCATTATAATAAGTAAGCAACTTGTAGGTATCAAAAATGATAGATTAAGTTGAAAAAAATAACACAAAACTTGATTCTCCAGAAGTGCTTTAGGTAGTTTATTTAGAAAATTTTGATATTTAACCAATAGTAGAACTATTGTAAATTAATGAAAAATAAAATAAATTCCCAAAAAGATTAAAGTATTTCTAACAAATTTAATGCAAAATTATTCAAATTAATATTCAAATTATTATCATGTATGTTTTAATAAGTATTTTCTCAAATAAAATATTATTCTAGATACTTAAGCTTATTATGAAGAAGCCTAATTACCGCAGAACAGAAAAGGAACAAAAATTTATTTGGAAATACATGTAAAGTAACCCTTATTTCTAATCACTATAAAAGTTTTATCCTGATAATGTGATGCTGGAATTGTGTAGAAATATGTAAGTAGAAGAATATAATTCAACCTAAAGAGTATTTTCATAAGGTAAATCATTTTATCTTAACTATTTTTAGGTCTAGTTAACATTAAAATTTACTTAAAACTAAACTTATATAAAAAGGTGAAATAGGAAAGAAATTTTATGTAGTACTGGAAGGATAAACTGCTTGCTTTTCAAAAGTAAAAAAAATAGAAAAGGAGAGTCTATTTTCTGTTGCTATATCAAGAATGCTATTCTAAATAATAAAGCAAGAATTCGAAATAAGTCCTCTTTAATTTCCTGATGTTTCTCCTATTAAAAAAATATTATATATGTATCCTGATTAAATACTGATTGGCTCACATAACAAAGGACAATACTTTGGTGAAATTGCTTTAAGAAATGATTGTCCAAGAACTGCATCTATTTTTGCAAAAACTAACATTATCCTTGCTGTTATTAATGCTGCAGATTACAGAGTAAAACTAAAATTATTTTAATATCTATTAAAATATTTTTTAAACAGAAAATTATACAAAGCTTTGAAGATCTATAATTATAAAAAAGTATTGGCTTTCTTAAAAATCTAAGCATCTTTTCTTAGTTTGAACAAACTAATTTATAAGAAATTTGGTATTTATGTACAGAAAAAAAGTATGAAAAAGGATAAGATGTTTATATTGAAGATTAATTAGCTACTCACATATATTTGATTAGAGAGGGAGAAGTCTCTGTAAAGTTATTTTTGTTCTAAAATAATACTTAATTTAATTATTTTGTATAATTAAAGATATCTAGAATAGCAGAGAATAATTTGAAAGATACCAAAAAAACAGCAAACTAGCCAGAAAAAATCATTTTAAAAAATGGATAATGGTAATAAGATCTCTTTTAAAAGAAAAAAGAAAAAATAATAATTGCTAGATTAGGAGAGAATTAGTACTTTGGAGAATTAGAGCTACAATAAAATAAAAATAGTAAGAGATTTACAAGAGCTACCTGCGAATGCTATTCCATAATTTATTCAATTCCAAAAAAGGTAAATCCTACATTATTAAACCCTTTCTAATTAAATCTTTTAAATATTTTTAGCAATTGATTCATTTGTTTTCATAACATGGATTCTCCTAAGAATTATAATAAATATTTACACTAAGAGAGAATTAGTACAATGAACATACATAAAAGGCTCTTCAAGAGCGAAATAAACAGAAAATTTTTAAATTAGAAGATAAGATAGATGTAACAGTTTAAGATATTTTTTTAATTTAAATTATTTGTGTTTTTAAAAATAGCTGAATGGGTAGAATAAAGAGAGTATAAAACTGAGCTTTAACAAGTTAAGATTATTTTCATAGAAATGTTAATTTTCAAAACAGCATATGGAAAAATTATTTAACATAACAAATGATGAAAGTAAATAAGTTGAACAAGAAGTATAATAAATAAATCCGCAATAAGTTATTTGGTAAGATAACCCAGAAAAAGAATCATTTTAAACATTTTTAAGTAGTAATTTGGTCTCTCAAATGATGGAATTTTTTAAGGATTATGTAAGCTTACTCTTTTAAAAATTAATGTATAATTTAACATAGTTTTTGTTTTTATTAATGAAGAACTTTGGGCAGACCAATAATATAGATACGACTTTTCTAACAGATTTCTTGAAAAAGACAAGAAATCATCACTTGATTAGATTATAAATTATGTGGAGATAATTGAAAAAAAGAAAACCTAATCTAAAAGATTCAATGGGTCTTTAATTTGAAAAGCATATAAAAAGCAAAGAAAGTATTGATATCCTTAAAAATAGTAAAAATGAAAAAGAGATTTATAATTATAAATAAGACCTCATCAAATTATTGAAAAAGCAAAATATTATATCCAAATAAGATACAATAGAAAGCTTAGAATCAAGTAAACTTAGTAGCAGCTACTTTAGAAGAACTAATTAGACTTATGATATAAATGCTGGCTTCGATTAAATCATCACTCCAGAATAAGCCACCACTCCTATGGAAAAAGAGAGAAAAATCTCTATTTTTCAAAATACATAAATCTCTAGCTAGGAATCTCCTCGTTTAAGTAAAGATTCTAAGATGATAAATCTAGACTAAGAATAATTTGTAATACCTTGTTGCTACAATTATGGAATTAATACAAATAATGTACCATAATTGCAAAAAAAACATTATAGTAGTGTATAATAACAAAATTAATCTAACTCAAGAGATACTTCAATTTCAAACAAAACTAATATGATAACTAATGGAAATGGTACTAATTTTACTTTACCTTAGCTGAAAAAGAATTAATCTTCACCACATTTTGTAAAGGCTCAGAAAAAGGCTATTTCAAATAAAGAATTTAATAAGAGCATTTAGATAAAAAATAAACTCTAAATAATTTGAGATATTTTATAAAAATCTAAGTAACTTTTTGTTAATTTCAACTTATTTTCACAAATTTAATAGGTTAATATTTCTAATTTCTATAGCTTCCTCTATATTTAAATAATTTAAGGAAATTTGAAATGTAATGTCACAATGAAATTGATGGTTGATTGATTGATTCATTATCTGCATATAAATATAAATTGAATATATATGATAATATTCTTAATCTAACTATCTAGCACACTCTAAAACTCCTATCAAATTTATTAATAAATTTTACATTAATTTCATCAAATACATATTAAATTTTACATAAATTTTATTAATTACTCAACACATTTAAAAATTTATATTTAACCGAGGTCAACTCCAGATATTTATAATGATTCCTTTATTTTTAACGTTATATTTACTATCTGCTTGATTCCAAAAAAACTTAAAAAAATTTTTCGAGACCCCCCCCCTTAATAATTAATTATAATTACCTCATTATTAAAATAGAAAGTTTGATTTTTAAAATAAACATTTTATACAAAAATGCATGAATTTACGTTTATAACTTCTAAATATTTTATATTTTAAATAATTTCATATCTTGCAGATTATTATTTATACTGATTTAAAAGATTTATCTTTATTGTTTACCATATAAAAAAATGCCAGTAAGGTTATTTAGAAAGATTTTTGACAAAAATAATAAATAAAGTTGCTTATTTTATTAGAATTACGTTTTTTGATAAAAAGATTATATATGAAATGAAATACTAAGCAATATTTCGATTTAATTATATCATCATTTTATATTTATTAATTATTTTTAAAAAATTTTTTAAATCAAGAATCTAATTTCTCAATTCTTAGTAAAAGACTATAATTTAGAAGAATATATTAGCTCAAAATATTTTTATAGAACAAATTATAATTATTTTAATCCAAAGAAGGACAAAAATAAAATGAGTAATAAATAATACATTGCAATAGGTGCTATTGCTGGATTTTTATTATGCTTATTTACTATGCAAACCATTAACAACTTTAATTCTAACGCTGAAAAAATAAAGAAAATAGATTATAAAGCCTTAGCTTTTGATAAATATTTCTCATCTGTTATCCCTGATGAATGGGGTGGTGGTAAAACTGATCCTTATACCTTTAATATAAATGATGGAGAGCCTGAAGATGAGCAAGAAAAGTAAAAAAAAATAGAAGAGGAAAACAAATTAGCAGAAAAGGGAGAGAAAAAGAAAAATGAATATGGTAAAATATATTGAAATTGTGATAAAAAAATAATAGAAAAAATATTATTGAAATAGAATAGCATTATAACATAACAAGAGAAGAACTTGGTAATAGCGGCTGGATGGTTTTACATATGATTTCTGCTACTTATCCTCTTGAAGTTAGCAAAGAATTTGTTGATAAGACTAATCTTTTTTTGAATTTATTGTAAGCCTTTTACTATTTTTAAATGCTTTGAGTTCATAGATATTTTGTTATTAAAAGCGAATACGTTTTAATAATGTTCAATAAGAAATTAAATATTTAAAATATATAATAAATTTTATAAATTATTATAATAGCGGACAATTCTATCCTTGTAAAGAATGCTCTAAACATTTCTTATAAATGACAAGTAATTAATAATTCAAAGGACGTACCAGATAAGATTTTATGGAGTATTTATGTGGACTACACAATTAAGTCAATAAACGCTTAGGAAAAGAAGTATATGATTGTAAAACATATCCTATGGAAAAGTGGGGAGGAAATTGTGGTTGCTCAAGTACTTCAGCTCCTAGTAAAGAAGAAGGAAAATGAAAATAAATAGAAGGCTGATGTCTAAAAAATATACAAGATTAATTAATATTAAATGATTTGGCCACAGTTAATGAGTATAGAGAGTATTTTATATATAATTAACTTTAAATCAGCAGCATTTGGATGATATATTCTCATTTTTATTCTTTTACTTTTTTAAAATTACTATTTTTTAAGAATTGCCTTCAGATTATTCATGAAACTTTTTATATTTTTCTTATTACTATAATTATTCTTATATTAATTTATCTTGGTTTCGTTAAGAACTATTACTTTCTTCCCTGCCCCTCTATATTCTTAGAATACTCTACTACTACTACTCTTACTCTCCTGTTATGTTCTTGGAATCTTATGATTCTTCTTGGTTATTTTATAATTGTGAATTAGCAAGATTCTCTTTCTATTCCTTTCCCGAGCTAATTTATGATTGTCGCAATTACTATTATTAATAATGATTAAACTCTTCTACTTCATTTCTTTATATTAATTTATGTTGACTTTATTGAGAACTATTACTTTCTTCCCTGTCCCTCATTATTCTTAGAATACTTTATTACTCTCCAATTATGTTCTATGTATCTTCAGATTATTATGGTTAGCTATAGATAGAGGTATATATTTTGGTTTGGTTACTTTATTCTTCCGAATTAGTAAGATTCACCTTCTACACCTCTCCCTAACTAATTTATGACTGTCTCAATTATTATTATTATTAATAATAAAGATTAAACTCTTCCTCTTCTTCAATTTTTGATATAAATATATTCTTTTTATTTTTAAAGCTTTCCATATAATATCTTGTATCGGCTATAAATTCTAAGTACACACCTTAGAAAACATCTTCAAATAGCTAAATAATAAAATGAATTGATAAATAATTACTTAATTTAAGAAAATAAAATATCTACTTGTTCAATATTTTTGGTTGGATTGTAAGTAGAAGTTTCTATGTAATATATCTTTTTTACCTATGAAAGCTTTTGGAATAGCTTCTTTCTTCTTAGATAATACCTTTTAATTGATATAAAATTTTAATTGAGAGATTAAGTAAAAAAATAATTTTACTCCTATTTTTGATTTTCATCAAGAAGATCCCATTTATTACCAACAAAAAATACTAAAGGAGTTATCTAATGTAAATTCTCTTATTCATTTGTTGAATAAGTATACCAAAACTCAACTTATTTCAAGCACTCTTCCTCATCAGTGACAAAGCTTTTAATTTTATTTTATATTAATTGATTAATACTCTACATTAAATCACACCTTAAATTATATTACAAACTTAAATCAAATACTATTATTATCGCTAAGGTATTCCTAAAAAATAATCTAACAAATGATCTTTGTTTTTCTTATCCTGCCTTTTTAAATAATTAATTAATTATTTCAATTTTTATTGATAGATCAAGTGCTATGATGCAAAAAAAATACAAATAAATGAAATCCTATTTGAAATTATTTTAATTACTGTATCGTAGAATGTAAGTTCTATCTATTTATCCTTTGTATCTTTAGTTTTGAAGGAAACTTTCTTACAATCTGCAACTTATGTTTGCTTTCTCATATTATTTTCAATGCTGCAATCTTTATCCATGTATTTTGCTAAGATAGATGTTTTGCCTATCCCTATATTTATGATAAAAATAAGCTTATAGCTTAGTAAAATACATATAGGTTACCATCTTCTCCTATAATAACTACTCTATTATTCTTTTTTTGTTTTGAATTGTTTTCGCTATTACTCATTTACAGCTTCAGGTTTTTTCTTTCTTTTTTTAGATTAAAAAATAATTGTAATGCTAAATTAATTTGTTAATCTTTGCTATTAATAAATTAATAAATAAGTAGTATATGGATTTATGAGATATTTTTGTAACCACATTTAAAAAATGATGTTAAATTTATAAGAGAATAAAATGGTATTAGTATGTTAGTTTTTAACATTTATTTAAGAATTATTATTTATTTACAAAAATATTTTACTTAATTCGATAAAATAAAATAGAAATAAAATGTAGTAGGTAGGAAGTTCATGTATTCAAATTCTGAATGTAATACAATTGAAAATATCTTACTTATCCCATGGAAATGAATCTATGGCTGCAATTTCATTTTAATGCATTATAAGAAAGCTTTGATTTCAATTTTCTTAAGCTGAATTATTGGTATTATAAAAGAAATCTTTTGTATTTTAATATAATTCAATGGAGTTTAATAAAAATAAATGGAATTAATTTAATAAAAATAAATGTAATTTATTTATTCATTCTTTTATTGTTTTTTGTTTGATGGTAGTCATATTAATATATATTCTAGTTTTCAATTCAATTAATCAATTCCGTATTGCAAATTCACTCTTAAAGAAATTAATTGAGTTTTGCAATTTAGAAAGCTATCTATCTATCCATGTAAAATTTTAGAATCTATTAATTTTCTTTCATTTAAAGCTAATAATAATTTAGCTGCTATCTTAAAGACTTTTGAACATAAAGAAGATTAAGAATTAAACTAATACTTTAAATCAAGTCATAAGAAGTAAATACTAATAATACGCTTCTCATGCAGCAAAGATCAGAAACTTACGAAGACTCTGAGTCTGTTGACCATATTTAGTATGAGTTGTTTAATGCTGTAGTAAACAATGAATTAAGGAGATTAAAATAGATCTTAAAGGACTTTAATTACTTGAATTTGATTGAAATTACCAATACTCAAAAATTAGAAACCTGTACAACTAAATTGATTTTTATTCATTATGTTAATTCTTTTAAGGGAACTTCTAGTATGGGAAGGAATAAATCCTAAATAATTTTAAGACAAAACATAAATATGATCCCATAGATAGAAATATATTAAAGTTTTTATGTCAATACAATTGTTCCTGAATAATTTATCTAACATTTTTTTATTTAAATCATTGTTTTTAGTATTGCATGCAGCTTGTCAGTATTCGAGTATGACTGTAATTGAAATGATTCTTGAATATTTTGAAAAATCACCTCATTCTCATATGCTCAAGCATTTTATCAACATGAGAAATTACGAAGGATATACCAGTATTCATCTTGCATCTTTTGCAGGAAAGCTTGTAAATATTTATTCCATATTAAAAGTAGTAAAAAATAAATAGAATACTCACCTTATTTCATAAATTATTATCTTAGTAAGCAGTGGAATATTTACATAGCAAAGGAGCTAATTTATCACTATCTAATGTCGCAGGTAAATGCATTCTCTAATTCAAAATAAATATATATTTCTTAGATTCTTTACATCCACTACTTTATACAACAATTACTCTACAAGTATAAATTGTCCAACTATCAATTAAAATTTGTAAAATTTAATTTTCTCATACTTTTTTCTCTTTAATTAAAAGGCTTGACACCAATGCACACTGCTGCTTAAGGAGATTCTATTAGTGTGATGGTAAAAAAACAAATTAAATTAATTAAATTTGCACTTCTTTATTATTTTGATTGAGAATGATAGCACAACGAATTTACAAATTTTAATATAGATTTTTACAATTTAAAAAATAATGACCAAGCAAGAGATAGTTTATAATTAAATTAATAAAACAATTTTTATTTTTTAATTAATATTTAAACTTTTTAATGATGGATATCGAATTTCCGGATATTCTTTAATCTACCAAATAAATTTATCAAAACATATTAGAGAACCTCTAAATAGCCTATGAAAATCGTGAAGTTAACTTACTTACTTACTTTTTTACATCAATTATAAATTTAGTGCTATTTAAAGATGAATGGTTTGTCTATTGACTAAAAAGACTCTAATGGAAGAACTCCTTTACACTGGGCTGCTTACTAAAGGTAAAATATCTCATCGTTCTTTAAAATTAGTTAAAATAACTTTTAGAAATGGTTCTTTCATAATCTGAGAATAATTAAATGTAACTTGAAAGCATGAATTGAATTACTATTATTTAAGAATTTGGAAAATGAAATGAAATTAAAATTTAATAATTAAATTAAAAGTGCTACAAGCGCTGTTGCTTTTCTTCTAGCTTGGGGTGCAGAGTTTGATGTCTAAGATAATGATAATAAAATGACACCACTCCACTATGCAGTAATTTCTGGAAGTATCTAAATTGTGAGAAAACTCCTTCTTGCAGGAGCTGACAGAAATGCTAAGGATTTTGAAGGCTTAACTCCTTATTCTCATGCAGTAGAAAAGAAACAAGAAATAATTGGATAGATTTTGGTAAATTTATTATTCTTCATAAATATATATTAATAAATTATTAAAATCACTTTCATTTAGAGTTCTAAACCGGGCTTAGCTGAAGCATGCAACCTTTAAGTTCCTTTTGAAAAACTAAGAAAGAAAAAGAGATTATTGGTAATATTTGTAATCCTATACTTATCTTCCTTTATAGGATCCCTTCTCTTTGTTATTCCATGTAGATTGTTTATTTTACTTAAAATGAATCTCATAACTTAATTAATTAATAAACAAATAGATGTTGCAAGCATTGAAGTTTTCTCTATTTTTGTTGCACTCTCAGCTCTAACTTTCATGTTTTTCCTCGGTGCCTGGCTTGGTAATCCAGGATACATAGAATAGAAAGGAAAGTGTGATGAACATTT
The DNA here is from genome assembly GCA_000260095.1 of Tetrahymena borealis. NCBI lineage: Eukaryota > Ciliophora > Oligohymenophorea > Hymenostomatida > Tetrahymenidae > Tetrahymena > Tetrahymena borealis. Next base: position 352,861 of record JH651279.1, on the reverse strand, counting down.
ATTCTCTATTCTCAAGTAAGTTTCTGATCCCTCTCAAATCTGTGCAAAGTGCTAGGTAAAATTAATGAAATAATAGGTTATGAATAACAATTTTTTATAATTTAATCAAGATCATTTCACCTAAGAGATCAAAACATTGTGATATTTGCAATAAGTGTGTAAAAGTGTATGATCATCATTGCCCTTGGATAAATAATTGTGTTGGCTCAAATAACTACAAATATTTCTTTTCTTTCGTTTTATCTGTTTTCATTTAAATCGTCTTTTAACTAGTTTTCCATGGCTTATGTAAGAATATATTTCATAGATTTTTCTTTATTAATTGATTTCTAAAAATAGATTTCTCTTCTACTGAACCTGTTGAACAATACTTCATTGATATCTTCTAAAATAAGGAAACTATGGAAATATTCCATCTTATAACTTCCGTTTATTGCACCACAATGTGTACTGTTTTCTTGATTTGTGTGGGGTAATAAAAATAAATATTGTATTTTAAATTAACTTCATTCTAATAATAAAAGTATTCTTCTTGGTGTCCAAACATCCAACTTAATCTAAGGTATTACCACAAATGAAAAGTATGGTTTTAAATCAAAGCATAGATAAGAAAAGCAAGTAAAAATTTATTTTTAATTGAGAAATTAATAGTTTATTTTGATCTATTGTAATTAAATATAGCTCGATAATTTGGGAGAAGATGAAAAATACTTCATAAATGCATCTAACGTATCTGAATCAATGTCAACAACAGTTGATAATGAATAATCTTTATTGACAAGCACTGGAGAAGTTAATAAACATAATGGAGTTACAACTAACATTATAGATATGTGCTTTAGAAATAATAGAAATCCTAAATTCGACTTAAGAAATTGATTCTTTTCGGATTTCTCTCTATAAATTTACTTGTAGCATCTACATTACTATTCAAAATAAAATTAAAGAAACAAGAATAATAAAAGTTATCTTGATAGTGAATTTTGAGAGAATTATTGACTGATAAGAGCATAAAATAAATGCTGACTAGCTGACTGACTGACTATCCAAATTATTTCATATTATTAACGGTAATAAGAGCCTAAATAAATTGATCTATCTATATACAGAATGAAGAGGTTGAATTCTATTGGATTGTAGGTGTGTTATGCTCACTTTTATACCATTTATTAACAAATTTAAAAATAAATGCTATTATATTAAAATCTAAAAAAATTATTTTCGATCTCTCATAAATTTTAAGTAATATATAATTATATTTTATGAGATAATATTATTAAACACTTAGTAAATTCTCATTCAATAAATAATCCCTCTCTCACTCATTTCTCTTCTCTCTTACCCTTTACTCCTATTCTATCTATATCATATTTGATAAAAAGCGTTTTATATGTTTCTATTTCTGTCCAAAAAAATTATATTTTAAAATGTGAATCTTTCTAAATATCTATCACATCTATTTGATAATTGATTTATTAAAAATCTATAGATTTAATTTAAGAGATTTATTTTAAGATAGCTTTAACTTCGCTCCTACTTGCACTGTATTTCTACTTAGAATAAGAAAATAAATCTTTCAAACTATATTTTAAATGTTTTGACTAGACTATTGTTCTATTTTATCAACTATCTAAAAGAATTTTATGATTTAAAATGTAATTCATTAAAAACAAACAAAAAACAAACAAAAAACAAACAAAAATTTATTATATTTTTGCAAGATTTTTGTAGAAGCAAAGGCCCTAAGAGAAAGAAGAAAAAATAGAAGATATTTATAGAGATTAAGAGAGATTTTTATTAAAAAAATAGAAATTGCCAAAAAAGCATCAGACTAACTAGGACAACCTTATTTTAAAGTTATATAAGCTATTAAATATTGAAGGTATAAGTTAATTGAGAAGTTAATTACTCAATTTCATCCTTAAATTATAATGAACTCTTATGGATCATAATTCAATCAATAAAATGTATACTAATTAGATAAGTTCTTAAAGAAAAGATAAAAATAACTAATAGAATGTTTAATGAGATATTTTATTGTCAAATAACTAAATAGAAAAATTCCATGCAAAGACCATTCAGTGCAGTATACACTCAAGGTGTTTAAAGTAATATCGAAAATGTAGACATACAAACTAGAAATCCTATAAATAGTGGATATTTCAACAGTTAAGGAGATACTTTATAGCGACACTAGTAGAATTATTTTAAATGCACAACCTTAAATATAAATAAATTTTTTAAATAATAATAGATCTGCTAATATAAATAAAAATAGATAAGTTAGACCTTCTAGTAGCACAAATAAATTTATGCAAATATAAACTTCACCATAATAAGATTAATAAAGACTATTCAGTGGTTCATAATCAGTTAAAAATATGAACACACCTTAAATTATGGAAGGTTTTGAGTAAAGTATTTAATTATAAATAATATTAAATTTATTAAAAATCCCTTATTGAATAATTAGTACAAATATTGGAGGAGTACCTTTGTTAAGACCTCCTTCTGCAAATGAAATAAAAAGGAGTGTACCTAAAAATATAAAGAAAGATAAAGTAACTGTTAGAAATTTAATAAATTATAAACTTATGTGATTGTAATTAAAATAGGAAAAACTATGGGAAGAGAATATGCAAATAAAGTACATGTGGAGCCAAGTTTAGAAAGAAAATATAGAATTAAAAACTAAGAACATGACTTTATTAGTATTTTTATTTCATTTGCTTTTGTGGTTGATGATAATTTATTTTAAAATATTAAGAGAGAAAATCAAAAGCTTCAAAAATTGATTGGAGATGTCGAAACATATTTATAATAGAAAACTGGCAATAGTGGAACTAGAGAAGTAAATTTATTTTGAAACAAAATCATTTTAATAATTCATAATCTATTATCTTAGAACTTGTTAATTGTGAACTTAAAGAAGCAAGTTTAAGACTTGAAATTGTAGCTGAACTAGGCAAACACTGAAATTTAAAAATATAAAAGAGACTATAAGCTGAATAGTTTAAAAGAGTTGTAAATTGAGTTAGATTATACTAAGTAGGAATGCATAAGATTAAAAACATTATTCGATTAGTCTATTAGGGATTATGCAGATTTATTATCGTAAGTCTTTTCAAAAAGTTGTAAATAGAATATTTTGCTAATATCCAGTTTTTAAATTAAAGATTTAAGGATTTATCTGAAGCAGAAAAGTATATGTAAATGCAATTCTCAATGGTTAATAAAATTAAATAAGAAAACGAAGAGTAAAAAAAGAATTTTGAAGATTAAGAAAGGACTTTATTAGATAAAGAAGTAATCCCTTTTAAGATAACAAATTACTTATTTAATGACCATTAATTGATTAATTAATAATATAGGCTAAGAGGGTTGAGGTAGTCAAAGAACTTTAAGAAGCCTAAAAAAAATTAACAATAAAGGAAGAGAAGATAGTATAAATGACTGAGAAAATTAAAGAATAGGAGACTGAAATAAAGAGATTAACATAAACTAACTTTGAATTGGATAAGAGAGCCAAAAAAATTACTGAAGAGGATAAAAAATTATAACAAGCGTAATTTTATTATTGAGTATAATTAACTTTAAATTAATTATTTCATTACAGCACTTATAAGATTAAGATGCTAGATAATAAATTATCGGAAAAAGAGGATGAGCTTAAGAAGTAATAGAAGAGTTCTGCAAAGGCTTTGAAAGATGCAGCAGAAAAACTAAATACAGAAATCAAAGATAAAAAGACATATTAAGATCAAATAAATAAATTAAATGAATAGATCGATGAATTAAAAATAAAAATGAATGCCTAGCTAGAAGAGAGGAATAGAATTCATCATCATCATTAAAGAGAGGCTAATTAAAGCATAGGAGATATTATGAATATTCCAAATCAATATTAAAATAAACCAAATGAAATGAATGAAATAAATAGAAAACCCTAATCAGATCAAAATAAACCTCACCGTGCCAAGAGATTACCAACAGTTAAATATGAGGAGGTAGAGAAAATAGGTAACTTTAATATTTAGTATTGTCTAAAATTTATGAATTAATAAATTATGTGTTATTAGGAAAAGAATTAAATTTAAGATGTTCTCTCAAATATCGAAGTTTAGATGAAGTTATTAAAGAATTTTTATCTAAGCTAGATCCTAAATCTAGCTTTATCTCGATAGAAGAAACGGAATAAAAACTTAAAGAGTAAATAAAATAATGAGTTGAATCTAATATTCTAATTAAATTTGTATTTTTAAAAATATTTAGGAGCCCGTTCAATATTTAATAAGATGAATTAGCATAACTTGTAGCTAGATATTTAGTAGAAAATAACTAATCAGATTATGTTGACTACCAAAAAGAAACAAGCACCAACATACAAGTATTTAAAAGTACCCTCCGTAACCTAATAAAAGAATTAAGATATTTCGAAGAGGAAGAAAAGAAAAAGTTACATGATGAAGTAGCTAAGGTAAATAAATTAGATCAATTATTAATATATTAAAATTATAAAAAATACCTTCAATAGACAATAGATTAGTTCTATTTGACAATAAAATAAGGCTTAGAATAAGGACCTTAATCAAATGATAGATAAGGATTTACAATTGAATAATTTGAGAAAGTAAACTAATAATTGTTAGATCCTCCGATGACAAAGGATTAAAGAGATTATTTCTTCTTAAAATTATTTGAGAAATCCTAAACGGTAGAGTCTTTTAAAATAGAAGATGCTTATGAACTATTCTCTAGGAAGAATGATTAATTAAAGAGTAAATTATCACACTATAATTCATTCATTCCTTCATTTATTATTAAGGATACAATAAAAATTTTATTTTAAAATTAAGATCAAAATCAAAAGGGTAAACAGAAATAATAGAAGAAAGAAACTAAACAAGTAGATAGCTATTAAACAAATAATTGAGAGATAGAACAAAATTAATTCTTTGTTTCTTTAAATCAAAAATATTTTAACAAATTCAATTAAATTAGATTAAATAAATATTACAATAAAAATTAATTTTTTAAAAAATGATAATCTTAAGTGGAAGGAAGGTGAGTGTTTATGCCACCTTTTAAAAAAGTTTGTTTAGATGTAAATTATGTATTATTTGCCTATTCATCTATTACGTTTCTTTTTTATCAATTTACCCAACCAAAATCATTTACTTTTAAGTTCACTTATTTTATAGTAATACACCAAAAGATTTGTTCAAATTCTAATATTTATTGTATTAAAAAAAGACAAAAAAGAGATTGTAATTAATTAACTCATTATGGAGACTGATAAGCTCATTTAAAAAGAGCATGAAGATGTCTCAACCAATAATTCTACAACAATTGATGTTCAAGGATAAACTATCGGGCAACATTAATAATAGGTGCCAGATCATCTTTCTGACCATTAGAATCAATCAGATACTTCATTTAACAGAAGAAAAAGAGATGAATAGCTTCACAAAAAAATATTAATAGTAGCAGGAATAGTTTATTTAATAATGGTGATTGCCTTATTAGCCGTATTTACATTTGTTGAGCCATTTAGAATTTGGTATATTGATTTAATTTATCAATTGAAAGAAAATAGTTTCTCTGCATATGTAACAGTGTTTTTTGTAGGGCTGTTCTGTCTTATTGTAGGAATACCCATCTTTATACTTGAAATGGTTATAGGATACACAGTAAAACCTTTAATTTATGGTATATTACTTATTATTGGATTCAAAATGGCAGGGCTTACTATTTGCTTCTTTCTTGGAAGATATATATTTAGAGAGAAATTTAAAACATTAATTTAAGATAATGAATATTTGGAAGCATTTTAAGATCATACTGATGAACATCCTTTTAAGATTATTTTCTTTTTAAGAGTTATCACTATATTCCCTCCAATCATATAAGATTATGGAATGGGTATACTCAGAATATCTTATAAATAATTCTTTTGTCCTGTATTCCTGAGCATTGTAATTTTTGCCATATTTTATGCCTATACTGGAAAACAACTTAAAAATATGTATGATTACTATACAAACCCAGATAAAAATGAAGATTCTAATAAGGATCTGGTCAAAAACCTAATCTTCTTAGCTTTCACAATTATCGTTATTGCATACTTTGTCAGATAAGTATAAAAACGACTAGAAATAGCTAGAGATGAAACCTAAAGCTAAGCTTCAAGAGAGGAACAAGGTAATAGAATTAGAGATATATACTGACTAAGATTTAGAAAGTAGAATAAAATATATTTATGCTAAATGTTTGGGTTGAAATAATTTTATAAATTAGAAGGAACATTTATTTATACTTAATTTGAAATTAAAAAACGTAAGCAAGCAAGCAATCAAACAAGCAAACAAAATAACTAACTAATTACATAGTGAATTTATAAATGTAAAATAAAGTTGATTTATTTATTTTTATTTTTTTTTCTTCTACTAATCTTACTGATTATTATTATTTATTACCTTTTCCATGTTTCTATTATTCAATTTATAATATATAGTTATTTATCAATTTCTACATGTTTTCTCTATTCTATTGTAGTAAATTATAATTTAGTATGCATTTCTTTATATCAGTTCTGCCATTTCTTTTTAACACAATATTACTTACTTTTCAACAACTATTTAGATCTTTTTCATTTTCATTAAAAACTATCTATCTTTTTACAAATTTATTAATGATGTCCTTCTTGAATAATATTATTAATTTAATTTTCTGTCTTACTCATTAAATTAAATTATCTAAAATAATATTCCAAGGTAATTTTTCAAATTAATATAAGAAATTCCAAATTTCCAACAAATAAAAATGAATGTTCTATTCTTTATTCTTGAATATATAATTAATTGTTGATTTTTGAAAAAATTATTTCTTTGAAGAGTAAATATGTAATTTAAATGTAAGAATTAAAAGATCAAAAAGATATATTGTTAAGGTAATGTAAAGGTATGCAGGTAGGTAGATTTATATCTTTTTTTATTAAGTATATTTATAAAGGTATTTATTAATTTATTAATTATTAAATATAAAGAGTTTCCACATTTTAAAGCTAAAAAACAATTCACAGTTATTTTATCATCAAAGCTAGCTCTACCCATCTACGTCCCAAAATAGTATCATAAATAGTTTTAGTATGATTTAATTCATTAATTTTTTCAAGCTAGGCTTTAGATTCAGGTCTTACAGTGCCATCAAAAGTGTAGTAACGACCTGAATATTTCCAACAACAGTTAGAAATAGTAAGATCCTTTATAATAAATTTCCTTTCTCCGCTATTTTATGAATAATAAGGTAACCATAAAATTGTTAAATAAATTTAAGATTCGAATAAATGAAATAATTTACCATTAGAGGCATTATGTATTATTTAATAGATCATTTAAATCAAACACACCATATCCAAGTGCTATATTTCTATTTCTATTATAATCTAAACAATTTGTCTTTCCACAAAATCCCTTTATAACTAACCCACTTAATGTTTACTATTGTGTAGGATTATATTTATTGAATTCACTCATTGCAAATAATTTTTAATCTTGCATATATAATGAAGGAGCTTTAACTTAATTGATCATACTTTTAATATCACATAATAATTCTTCATTATTTTTTACTCTATGCTAATATAAAGTTGATTGAGGTTTCATCGCTTCTTTTTAACCTGATTTATAGAAACTCATCACTGTATTCAATGGATCTAAACCCAGATTCTCGCAAATCTATATTTACAATTCTTTCATGAAAGTATGGACACTCAATCCTTTTATTTATATTGTTTTTTAGCATTTAGGCACTCTAAAGATTAAATCTGTGTTCCAATCATAAACTTTTTTCATTCGCTTTAAATCTTCTTTAGAAAATGTATATTTATATGGTTTATTATTTGTTTCTTATACCCTATGGGATTTGATAACTTAGTTTTGAATTTGAAATAAATAATTTACATCCTGTTAGAATTTATTGATTGAACACTCCTAAGAATTTACTGAATAAAAATTTATCAGGAGATATTTATAGATAATTTTAAATGTTTTTAAAATTTTCTTAAATAGTAGAATTATTTGTAATTATTAATAATTGAAAAATATTTTTAAACTTTCTGAGAATTAATAATAAATAAATAAATAAATAAATAGTATATCTAAATATCTACAATACCAATTTGTTTATTTGTTTATATCTTTCCATTATGATATTAATTCAATTGATTGATAACCTAGCTTGATTATTTAGACATATATTAATTTTATCAAAATTATTAGCTAAAATCTTTAGGTAGAAACAAAATTTAATAAAAAGTAGATATTATTTAGAAATGGCTAATTAAGAAGAACAATTAGTAATTGATTAAAATATTGTCAAACAATAGGAAGAGATCTCAATTTAAATATTAAATCTATAAGATAGAGTAAGATTTATCTTATTTAATAATTGGATATCTAAATAGTAAAAATATTATTATTATTTGCATTAGAGTATTGCATTGGGTCAATAGAGAGATTCAAATAAAACAGCTCAAGGATTATTCACATCAAGCAAACTAAAAGATGGTAATATCAATAATTATATTAGATGATTAAATATATATATTTTACTTATAATAATATTTAAAATTAATATCATTTTTATTATTGTAGAGAAAAAAGTATTCTACTTAGCATCAAATAATTTCATTAAAATGAACAAGCAAGATGCATTCAAAGTATTAGAAAAAGGTAGATTTTGTAAGCATAAATATAGATAAAATAATATGTTATTTTTATTTTTAAAAGATTAATCTAAGATCTTATTTGAGAAGAAAAAGATAGATTCATAGATATAAGAACAATTACAAAAGTTAACAAAGTTAAAACCATATATGGAATTGCTAGATATCGAAATATAATAAATGTTATTTGAGTACATAAAGGAAAATGAAGATATGGAAGATGATTGAAAGTAGTAAGTAAGAAAATTAGAAGGTAAGTATGTAGCTAGTTAGATAGATAGAATAGATATATTGATAGATAAAGAGAGAATATGAGTATGTGAAATATCTATATGAAAATAAATAATTAAATCTATATAAATACTAATTTGTATATAATATATAAATGTGATGAGTCGATTATTAACATAATATTCTAATCAACCAATAAACTAGCCAACCGGCCAACCATTTCTCTATTAATTCATTCATTAATTTAATTATTAAAATTTAAATTTTTTATTTACGAAATTATATTAATAATTATTCTTATTATTTTAAAATTATTGATTATAGTTGATATGAAATAAATATTTATATAATATAATCTGAGTTAATTCAATAGATTTCATTTAAATAAGGATGGAAGGAATTGTTTATATTGTAGGTTAGTTTAGTTGGTTAATTAGTTAGTTAGATATTTTGTTGGTTGGTTGGTTTATTTTATTAGCTGTTTGGTTGGTTGGTTGGTTATTATTTACAATTTACTTTTAGATTGATATTTCCAGGTTTCACTTTTTTGTTAAATATAAAGTATTTTATTAATATAATAATTTAACTATTAGATAAATTTACTACGAATTTGTTCATGTATCCTATCAGTTCTCACAAAAAGGTAGTTTTACTATACATAAATTTACATGAATCCTGATTGACAGGAATATTCTTGCCTTCTTCATCAGGAATCAGCTCTTCTTCATTTTACCTACTTTATCGTTATGAAAATTATGAAAATGAAGTAGGGTTTGGAGTTAATGAAGTTGGAGTCTTTTCTATGATATCATGAATCTATGAAAATTTTATCTCTTTTGAACTCTAAAATTTTATCAAACCTATATCTTCTGGCAAAGGACTAGACTCTCGGGAGGTTAAATTATCTTCACTCTAGCTGACATCTCCTTAAATTATTATTATTTTTTCTGAGCGTGTCATGTTCTTTCTTTATTGTTTCTTTCTGTGATTCACTTCTTAAAGTTCTGGAGATAAACTATCTTGATCAGACTGCTTATAAAAAGAATCTTCTTTTTCTTCTTCGTGATGCTTTTATTTCTTGTCAGTCTCTATACTGGAATCTAAATCTTCATTGGAAGATATTTCTACAAAATTCTTGAGAATGATAGTTTCTCCTATTATAAAATTACATTTTAATTATTTTGCTCTTTAAAATATTTATTATTTTTACTTCTTCTCTATCCTTTTGCTTTTCTTGTTAAAAATTCTCTATGTTACACTCCTTCGTCTTCATCCCCAAAGCTATTACTGCTTCCTAATTAAATTACACAAATTTTATTAGCTAAAGGAAGGAATAACATTTTGAATATACCTTATTTAAAAAATAAAGAACTTCTCTTGCTTTTCCTAGCTGCTTAATTTCTAAATTGGCTATCAATATCTTCTTCAAAATTACAATCTAAATATTGTAAGCTAGGTTTATTACTTTTATCATATTTTTAAATTTAGTTAAGATAGAATATTGTATTAAATTATTATTGATAAAAAATATTGTCTTTCCTGAGGTATAATAATTTTGAAAATATTACCTTAACTAATCCATGGAATTATTTATTTTAGATTGATTCTTTAGAAAACTTTCCTTAAAAAATTAGATGACTTCTTAATATAATTTTTGGTTTCTCATATCATTATGATCTCCACTAACATTATAATACTTTTTTCTTCCTTTATATACCTTAAAATATATAATGATAGTTTAAAATAATTTCCCTTATGATAAATATTACTTTCACGATATCATCAGTGTGCTTTTTATCTATGATTTTATCATTTATTGCATGAATAAAAATAGCACTTATTCTTGATTTTTAGGCAGAATTTATTGGCTAGATAGATCTATTAGTTAAATTATATAAAAGTTTACCAAAAAATTCAATTTGTCTTAATTAATTATACTCTATTTCTAAATTAACTTCTTCCTAAACATATTTAGAAACTTTTTCGTACAATATATCGCCAAATAGATTTGCAATAATTTTAAACTTATCCATAAAATCTTAAATCAATGATTTCAATGAGCGAAAAGGCGAATCTAAACATATTGCACTTATATCCTAATCTATTTCAGTGTAAAGTAGAACTGAAGCTGCTCCCATAGACCTTCCCCACAATCCTATCCTATAACAAATAAGTGTTTAATAGGTGTTCTAATATACAAATTTGTTTTTATTATAAGTAAAAAGAGTTACTATCCAATATAATTGAAAGTTCTCAAATAATTAGTAACCACCTATATATCATATTTTTCATAGTAACCAAGACTTATATATTTCCCTTCAGAGTTTCCGCAACTAGTTATTTAATAATATTTTGTGTTATAAAAATTCATAGTTTTGGATCAATATCTTAAAGATCTCTACAAAAAATAAAAAATGTGTGGAAATTTACCCAGAAAAATCAAATGAGACAGCAATAAATCCGCTTTCTAAAATAATATCTAAACATTCAAATATTGAGCATCTATTTCCTGAATTTCCATGGCAAAATACAATACAGTCATATACCTATAATATTGGTTTAATAAGTAAAAGCTAAATCTAACACTAGATATATGCTAATTTAATTGATTTTAATTAATGTTGTAAACTACCCTTTCTTCTTATCTTGGATATGGCTCAAACACACTGCATTTAATGGTATAACCTCTAGGATTTTTTAACTTTTATATAAAAATGAACTTTATAGCATAGTTAATTAATAAATCAAAATATGCTTTACATTAAAGTCATTTCTAACAAATTCTCTATCTCCTATAGTAAACTCCCTATCTCCTAATTCTTTTTCTTAATAGGAAGCCCTTTGAAATAAAATATTATATTAAAGAATGTCAGTAATTTTATTGTTCATATATACCTCTAGGGTCTAATCAGATATTGTGCAAGCTTTTTAATCATATTCGTTTTGCTTTAGACAACTCTTTTTGCTTAATATCAACTTAGTGCGCAAATTCTAATATCAATATTTTTAATTAATTATTTGTTTTCAGCAATTAAAATTACAATATCAATCTCCACTAACTAGTTAACACTTACTATGTATTTATCAAATTAGTTATTTTACTAAAATATTTGTAATTCAGATTATTTTATAGATAAAAAATGCGGAAGGTTATTTAGAACAATCCTTAAATACTTTTAAAAAAAATACCTAAAGCTATTGTTAGTTATTAGCATATCCATTCATTTTTTGTTTTTTACTTCTTATCTTGTACATTTATTTCCACAATTTTATCTAAAATATTCTTCAATCATAATAGAAAAAATCTGTTATTTTAGAAACAAATAGTTTTATTAGCTATGTAATTAATTACTGTCTAATAATCTATAACTTTCAATTAATTATATGTATCCTTTTATTTCAGGCCAAAAAAAATTTATTATACAAACTCTTTGTTTTTTTAACAAAAATAATAATAAATTAATGTTTTGAAGAGTAGTTTAATTATAAAAAGATTCAGTTCTCATAATTTTAAATTGTTTTGGCTAAAAAAATTATTATTTATTATATAAAAAAATATTATTTCCTAGAAATGAAAATTATAAATAGTAAGTAATTACCTTCTTAATTTAAATTTGGATTTAACTTTAAGGGTTGAATTCCTTTCTTAAAAGATGAGCAACTATATATAGAGATTTATTTAGGAGATTTCCGAAATTAAATCTATTTTTTTTTATATATTATAAAAAGAAATAATCAAACTATTTCAATAAAATCCTTTGTTAAAGATTACATAATATATTTTTTAAATCATTCCTATTATTTTAAATGAAGTAAAAAATCTAAAGGAATACTTTGGTGATATGTTATATTTGATGTATTCATACTTGAAAATGAGATTTATATTCTTTAATCTTTTATTAGGTAGTCAATCATAATATAAATTTGTTTGGATATGGTTTGTTTATACAGATTAACTATCATATAAAGAAAATTGAAAAACAAAATAACAAGTTTTTTAATTTTTAACGATATAAATCATACTTTTCAGATTCTTAATCAACAGAATAAGCAAATAAGAATCTATAATTTTACTACTTCTCAAATACTTACTAATAGAGGAAAAGCCGTATTCAGAAATCATTTTTAATTTATATTGAACATGAATAATAAATTTAGTGTTTACTAAAATCATTCACTCAAACTAAGACCTTAATAAATCCATCGTCTTAAAGAGTTGATTATTCCAAAAAGAAATCTAGATAATCCTCAATCAATTGTTTTTAATACACAATAATCAGATCAAAATGAGGCTAGATTGGATATAAAAGTAAAATATTATTAAAAAATTTTATACTGAGTAATCATTTTAAATAATTTGATAAATATTTAGTTATTTAGTAAGGAATTAGCCAAATTATTAGAATCTAATTAGGAAACTATTGAAGAGGAATTGAGATAAGTAGCGTTGAACAGAAATGTAAATTCCTACTTAGTCTTATAGTAGTTATATCTAAAAATAAATCTTCAATAATTTATAAATAGCTAAACTTTGAGGATTTCAAATAGTTTTAATAAGAGTTTATTTCATAACTTTATACAAATCCAAGTCATCCATTAGATATGCAAGTCTCATAGCTTAATGAGATTAGAAAAGATTTTGAAGAAGCTGCATTAAGAGCTAAGGATAAAAATTCATCAAATGAGGGTATTCCTATAGATGTAATTAATAGAGAAATAGATAAATAAACAAAAATAACATAAATCATATTTTATAATAGGGTTTTAGCTAAATCCTTGCGAGAAAAATGAATATGGATCCGAGCAGGATACAAAAATTTCTGTAAAGATCAGCCTTTTTTAATTAGGTAATCTAACTCAATTATATATTAAGTTATAATTAATGGAATATTATAGGAGTGTATGTAATGATTTTAAATATGATATCTTATAAAATTTAAATAAAATTTAGATCACTTGGAATGAATTCTAATCTATGTTAGATAAAGAAAGCACAATTAGAGATGAACTACTTGACTGGTTTATGCATAAAGAATCACCAAATAGTTTAACAGATTAAAATGAATACAGTTTAGAAGAAAAAATTGAATATGATCTGAAGCCAAAAGAAAGAACTTCACAAAGAGTTTTTGTCATTGAATATTTTATTGAAATGAAAGTAGATAAGAGGAATTATTTTCTTGTAATATTTGATGAATCTACGATAGCAGTTTACAGCGGAGATAATTTTTAAAGTGCTTTAGAATTTGTTATTCCTTACGATCCTTCTTAGCCTGCCGTGTAGGAAAAAAATAAAAAGAACAAATAAAATACTTCTAATGGTGAAGACAATCTTCTTTATGATAATTAGAACGAAAGAACATATGACAAAGCCAACTAAAATTTATAGAGATAGAAGGAAACCCCCAAAAAAAGATGTAAATAAGGAACTATTGCATTATTTAATCTATTTTTAATTATTTATCTATAGAAATAGTTTCAGCTTCAAAGAAATATAGGATAAGTGATTCTACTTTTAGTCAAGATTACTCATATTATAATATTCCAGTTGGCCAATCTGTAAGCACAAAAAAATAAAATTTAATGGAAGAAAGCTATATGTACGATGATTACAAAGGGCACATAATCAATACAACAGAAAGTTCAAATCCAAATAATAATAATAATTATAATAATAGAGATACTCCATAAAAAAGATGTAAAATATTTTTTGAAAGCTTATAATAAATTAAATATTTTTTAAAGCAATGACATCAAATTCAAGATAGAAGAGGTTAACTTAAAAGTTATAAGCTAAACCTATGAAAGCAAGTGTTATTCACGAGGATTCTTACTCTGATGTTAATTAGTCTATGATGAGGGGAAAGCAGACTTTTGGAATTAAAAATAATTATAACAATGATATGAGTGTAAATGAGTCTCTTTATTTCTCTAACTTTAAGAAATAAGGATTAACTCATTCTAATAATAAATATCTGGAAAAATAAATTGGATATAAATAAAATGGGCCTTAATAAATTTAGAAGTAAGACAGGAGTAGATCTATGAATTAATCGATTTTTTCAATGAATGCCTCCATTTCAGGATTTAGACAAGAAGGATTAAAGAAAAATACTTTGAATTAAAGCAGTATCCTTAATGATTCTAGATAGGAGTAATCTTATCTGTAATCCACAAATTATAATTCCTTAATTAGAGGAGAGTTTAAGAGAACAGTAAGTGGGACTATGGATTAAACTTAAAATAGAAAATTTCATTAATCAGCCTCTATGAGGATGAATGAAAGTATTATAAGCATTGGCTCTTAATAAGCCAAAAAAGGAAATTTAAGAAGAGACTCAAATGGGACAAGCCAAATACCTATTAGAAAGATTTCTGGAGATAAATTAAAGGTATATTATTTAAAAGATTTAAAAATAAATATTCATACATTTATTAATTTTATATTTACCATTAAAAAGAGGGATGAAAAAAGAGAAGGAACATACAAAAATAATAATCTTTTTGTAGATGAAAATTTATATAAAATGGAAGAAGACCCTGAATTTTATAAAATAATAAAAATCTACTTAACTTCTGAGATAAGAGATGAAGATGATAAAAAGAAAATACTTTCGATTGAATCATTTTATGAAATATATAAAAGAGAACCTTATAAATATCCGTACAATGGTGTGAGTTTAACACCTAAGGCAGATATTGAAGTGTGTGCCAGTAAGATTAATTGAATTTGTTTAATAAAAAAAGTAATAATTATTATTTTAGAAATAATGTCAAAGGAGTAAGAAGAATACATAAATAAAGACAGTGAAACAAGTGAAACAATCAGGAAATTATGGAAGAAATTTCACTAATTACCTCGAGACTTTTCTATAGGATATGCCAAAGCTGTAAATGAAATAATTTAAGAAAAGAATATAAAAAATATAAATCAAGACAATTTAAAAATGTTCTTTAAGAAAACTCTTTCAGTGAATTAATCTGCACCTAAAGCTAATAAAAACTAATATACTTATTTAAGTAAAACTCCTATTAATTAAAGAAAAAAACCAGTTTCAAATTGGAGATCTGATTAATGCAAAAAGTATTTATAAGGTAAGGATATAAAATTCTTTCAATTAAAATAATATTATATTAAATAATTTTTAACAATAGATATAAAAGATATTGATTAGCATATAAATATTAATCCTTGGAGTTCAGAATATAGGTAAAGGCCAGAGCATTAGATGCCAACATTCTTGAAGGAGATTTAACAGTAAGTGGATTAAAAAATTATGGAAAAGTAATTAGAAAAAGCTAAAAATGGCAATAAAAGATAGAGTTATTAAAATGAATATTAAGATGAGCTAGGAAATTTAGAAAATGAGGAAGAAGGAAATGTTTCAAATCAATAATCAGCTAAAAATAGAAGTAATAGAATGAAAACATTTTCAATAGAATATTTGGCAGACCTGAGCATTCTAGCTATGGGAATGATTAATAGATAATTATAAATATATTTTGCTTACCATGAGAAGAATGTTGTTTAGATGAGAAGAGTTTATTCCCATTAATTTAATGATTGTATCATCAGCATTCAATTCAGACTTAATATTGTCACTAAAAAATGGAATATTGCTTTACTTTTTGAGAATAATATCTTTAGAGTTTATGAATTTTAATTTAACTAAAGAGAATAAAAAATATCTTACTTTGAGCATTTCTTTACTTTTGAATTCAAAATAGAAGTTGATAAAATGAAGATGTTCAACGAATTTGGATTTGTACTTACATCGTATAAAGGAGAATTCTTTGTTTTTTCGGATCACTTAACTTCAAGCAATTCCTCGGATGAAGTAAAGAGTGTTCCATAATATTACATTGATTAAGAAAATAAATTATAAGAAAATGGAATTGCATTGAGTATTACTTCTATGGCTTGTTGTGAAACTTATAAAGTTATTATTTTTGGAACATCAAAAGGAAAAATTGCTTTCTATGAAGTGAAAACTAGAGGTAAATTAACTTATATCACGTTTAAAAAAGAATTAAAATTCCTATTAATTTAAAAGAGTTTTTAGGTATCCATGAAGCTGGTGATGATACTATACTCAATCTGCATGTTTATAGATAATAAAAGTAAGTGATATCAATTTGCAAGAATACTTTAATTACTATTTGGGATATTGCAAGAAGACAATAGATTTAGAGTTTAAGAGGCATTGATGATAGAATGGATGTAGGAAACGCAAAAATTACCTCTTCTCATTTTACTCATGAATATAATCAATTGATTGTAACTGCAAACACTCTTAAGATTTGGGAAATGTAAGCTAATAAAAATCTTCTTTTCAAGGAGAGAAAAATGCAGTAGCTATACGAATGGAGAAAGAAGGATATGGAGAAGCAAGACAGTAATATAAATATTAATATTTTTAAAATTAATTACATTTTTATACATTTATTATTAATTATTTTAAAGATTATTTACTTCTTGAGGGAGTTAAGAGTACTTAATAATTAACACCTTAGAAGAAAAAAGCTGGTAATTAGTCTGTAACTTCTTCAGTTAAAAAAGGATAAACTAGTCTTAAGAATAGTGCATAAGAGGGCAAGCCATCTTATTTATTATAAAGAGAGTAAGTAGTTATTAAATAAGCTATTCTAACAAAGGGGGATCTTATTACTTGGGATTCAGATAATGAAATTAAAATAATTTGTACAAAAAAATATAATCTAAAATATTCCTTCATGCTTTCTGCTCCTGAAGATGATAAGATCATGTATTTAGATATTCTTGATAATAAGATTCTAGCAATGTGTACTGAAAGGGGTGATATTTATATTAAAAACTTATATACAGAAGATCTTTGCTAAAAGATAAGTGAATATGATGGCTATCCTCTTAAATTAAATATGCTTCTTTTCTTGCCTCAAGATTGTTAGATGTTTTTGGCTGTCTCTTCATTAGAAGGAAAAGTGATGTTTTTCAATTCGTATTTAAAGAAGAAAACCTCAAAGAAGTTTATATCAATAAATGTAATTACAATTCATTTTAATAATTAAATTTTCTTAATATTTTAACATATTAATCACAGGCACATAATAAGGATGTAATTACCATGGTTACAAATAATTTTACCACTATGGTTAGTGCAGGTATTGATAATATGATAAATATTTACTCTTTAAGATCTTGCAGCAGCTTATACAGGGTATTATTTTTAAGTAAGTTTAAAAATTTAATTAAAATTCCATTAATTATTTAGGTTGATTTCTCTACACTTGCTAGCAAGCAGTATATACATGAGATATGCATCTCAAGAGATAAGTAAAGAGAAAAGGAAAAAAATATTGCCCTAGTTATACTGGATAAAGGGTAGGTGTATGAATTAAATTGTAATGATGGTATGGTTGTTTCTACTTTTAGAGACACTGTTGGTATTTAATCTAAATGTGAGATAGATAACTAAAATAAGTAAATGATAATTGTTGATGAAGAATTGAACTTAAAAATATATGAAAAAACTTTGTTAGAATAGCTTCTTGCTAAGCATTTATCAATGAACATAAATTATATTAGTTAAAGCCCTACTAGATTTGTTGGAGATTACCATAATATTCCTTCTTTATTTAATAATAATAATAAAAGTTACAGTAAATAATTCCTTCTCGAAAATGATAAATGGAATTCTCAGCCTAAATTTGTATATAATCTTAAGAGCTAACCATTATTTGTAAATAAATTGAATTAGAAATAATTAATAAAAGTTAATTTATCATATAAAATTAGGCTAAATGTAAAGATCCAGAGCTTTCATGTGTTAAAATTTTATATGATGAAAATAATTAATAATATTATATTTTCTTGAATCAGATAGCTGCAATTATAGTTAGTGTTGCTCACAAAGTATTTAATCATTTTATAAAGTTAAACAGCAATAATATTTTAATTTTATTTTAATTAAATAGGAATATAAAATGAGATATTATTTCTATTTATCTGGTGAGTTAAGTGAAATATAAAAAATAATAAAGCCAGAAGAACTCACTTTAGGAGCAGATTCATAAATGGATGCAAGAAGTGATTATTCTTTAAATCTTATGTGAGTATATTTTAGAATAGATTAACTATAATCATTATCAAAATTTATTTGGTAAGATAATATTTTAAATATTCCGCAAGAATAAATTGTAATCAACATGAATAAAAGAATAAAGCAAGTGATAGATACAATAATTAAAAACAAAAAGAAAAATGATAAAATATTAGATTATTATAATATTTTACAAAAGTAATCTAATTATAAAATTAATCTATATATAAGGAGAAATCCAATTTATATTATGTATATACTTTAATTTATCAAATATTACCTCTAGAAAAGTAATAATAGAGCTTCATAACCCAACTTGATCCTTATAGATTTAAATTTTAATTTCAAACTTTAAATGATTGTTTACTTATAACTGAGAAAACAAAGTATATTAAAATATCTTTATGCTTATAGAGCTATAAAACAATTGATTTCATAAATATTGTGGATAAAGTTAAAATTATAAATTAGAGAGTCTTTACCATAGAGTTAAGCAAGAATTAATGAATGAATTCAAAAATATTTAAAATAATCTTAATTGGTTTAATAATAAAATAATTCCCTCAAACAAGACAAGGATATTAGTAGTAAGTAAATTGAATAATTTGTTAATTGAAAATAATAATAAATGTTAAATTAATAAATTAAAATTTAGTGCATAATAATTATTTAAATTATACAGTATATGGTCATATTATTAATCAATAATTTTATAATAAAATAATATAATTTTTTAGTTAGTTTTAGTATTTAATCAATATTTCCTCTGCTTCATATTTATTCCAAACGATGAGCTCAAAATTTATTATTCTTCTGTTGATACATATAAGCTTCTAATTCATCTTCCTCTGCATCATCATCATCTCCACTAAACATCTCCTCCTCACAATTGTTTTATTATATCTAGGGTAATTGTTATAATTCTGCAGGCTATTGAATCAATAAATTATCATCTATGCAATCTTTTTTTTCTTTTTCACATTTATTTTATTCTTCACAAGGTTAGCTTACAAAATGAGCAGTTGAGAATAATTCATCTCTATCACCTCCCAATTGAGATGATCGGCAAGCTTAAGAAGAGATAGGTTGATTATTCTACATAAATAGCTATCATATTTATAGAAAATTTATTAATATAATATTATAAAAAAATTGACAAATAATAATGATTAGATTTAAGAAATTACATTGGATTGAGGAGGTTAGAAATTAAGGGAAGTATTACTTCTAGCTTGTTGATTGCTACTAGATATTGAATTAAGACTTACCTTTTAAGTAGTTTATTTCTTACGAGCAACATTTTTAAGTTAAGCATTTTTATGTTTGAAATCTTATCTCTTTTCTTATTCAACTTCTGAGTTGGTAGAGACATAATTTTCCCAACCTTTATTAAACATTCTTGCCTACTAGAAGTTATTATTTTGAATTAACTAAGCTGTATGGGTGGTAACTCTGGTATTAATTACTTGATAATTAAGATTTTTCTCAGCTTCCTTCTTGTCAAATGTTATTTCTTAGTTTCTGGTTAGAACTCTCATCATCTTGTGACCTTATAAGTTGTTATAGAATATCTAAGCTTAGAAGGGTAATTCTTTAATCTTATCATCGTAATCTTAGAGTTTTTATTAAATGATCTCTTCATCAGTTTTATTTGTATACTCAAAGGTAGCAACTGTCTTCTTTGTTGCATTTCCAATAAATTTGACACATTTAGATCCATTTTCAGTAACTTTATCTACATCAGGATCGGTATTTCTAAATTTCATAATATTATTTATGTAAATAGTCATCTCAGCCTTAAGAGCAACGACTTCATCTTATAAAATGTTAGCAAAATCTTTGTGTAAGTTGTCTGGATCTACACGCATGACATTTCCTCCAGTCTTATCTGCTATGCTACCCAAAATATCAAGTTTGCAACCTTCACCTTTAATTGATATAATATTGAAAATGGCATCATTTTCAGCGGCTTTTACCTTAACATCTTCATAGAAATCAGTGAAACTATTTTTATCAGTCTCTTCAAATGAACCAACACCTACATTAGCCAATCCATCAGTGCAAACTATAATTTAAGAACCTCTCTTTTATTGAGAAAGAACTCCTAATGCAGCCACTATAGCAGGGCCTAGTGCAGTTTATCCCTTTTCTTTGATACTATCAAATATTTCGATTAGACGATTCTTAGCTTACTTAACAGGAAGATTGAAGAGTTATTTGCTGCAGCTAGAAGCAATTTCAAAGATTTCCTCAGCTCTATAAAGCTTATCACCGGTGATAACAACAGGCTCTGAAGTACCTGAACCATAGATGGTTACTTCATTATTAAAGATAATCAAACCTACTTTTTTAGTTGGTTGATTAATTGCAAGATCTTCCATCTATTGTTGGATTGCTGCTAAAACGCATTACTTTCTACTGATGAAATTCTATTATGATTGCATTTGAGTGTATTGATAAATGTCTTCTTCATCCATAAATTATTTCAACATTTCAAATTCCTCTGAACTAACCATTGTAGAGTGTTTAAATTTATTTGTTTCTTTGTTCTTAACTGGAGCTGTAACAGACATACTACCACTAACATCTATAACAAAAATAATAGTTTACTCTTCTTCAGAATTTTAGGGATTATCTTAAACATTTCTAACATTGACACTCTAAACCATATAGATAACTTCTTCTTCAGAGGGAATTTCTTCCAATTCTATATTGAGTATGTTTCTTGTTTAACAGAATTCACAATTCCAGATCATGTTTCCATTTTCTTCTTCTTCTATAACCTACTCTTTTTATTACTCTTATTTTTCTTTATTATTATTATCTTTGCTTTCTTCCTCTTCAATCTGTTCATCATTTTTGACTCCTTAACTTTATTGTTATTCCTTCTTATTCTCCTATTTAATTTAGTAATTTATTTTTAGTTTCAAGTAGAATTAAAGATATTTATATAAAATGTTAAATTTTTCATACCACTAATTTAGAAATTTTGCTCAAAACTGATTTACAACCCTTGCAGAATATAGGATCACCCATCTAAAGTTTTTGCTCAGCTTCAGTTAGTTTATCAAAAGCAATAGTAACAATATTTGTGTCAAAATTGTTATCTTAGTCATTAAGTTACCCGTGGAATCTATTTTGAAGCATAAATTCAGGAGACTGTAATGGATGTTAAGAATTAACTTAAGGCTAAAGGGATCTTTTCGAAGGTTTGATCCAGCATTATTTAGAACCAAAATTCATTTTATTTCTTTTTTTCTAATTGTATTTATTCTATACTTTTTATAAATGTGATATAAAACCTAATTTTTATTTTTGTTTAGTTTTTGATCAAATTGCAAACTATAATATTTTTATTTAATAACAATCGCTGAGTTAGATATCTGATCTCTCAAAAAACATAGAATTGTTGTAGTAGTCGCCTTGATTAGAAAATATTAGAATTTGTCTATATCAATATCCTTTTTGTTTTATGAGATTTGATAAATCCCTAACATTAAAAAAATATTTTTTCTACATATATTATTCTGTTCAAGGCCTTGAAACACTTTATAAAAATAGCAAGCAATTAAGCTGATCCCTATTCAATTTAGTATCAGCGTATTATTCCTATATTTATTTGATTAATATTTAACTTTTTAATTAATATATTATTATAATTCTATTTTAATTTAAATTAAATTAATCTCTTTGTTATGAAAGTAATTAATCATTTAAGTTCATTTTATCTCCAAATTTAGATTCTGATAAAATGATAACCTAATTAAAATTAAATGTAATAATTAACTTCAGGATTTAAAGTACTTTCATTTTAAAATTATATTAACCTTTCACCTTTAATTATTTTCTCAATTCAATTATAAAAGTGAATATCACCATATGAAAATATTTTTTTATTAAATTATTTTAATTTGTTTAAAGGAAGATTTAACTACTATTTTTAATCAATTGATTAAACTTATAATTGGAGTCATTTTTTTCATATTTAATATTATTGATTGAATATTTATCTTACTCCTATTTTTACTAATTTTGGCAGATAAAACAAAAATAAAAATAATAGAAACAGGAAAGAATTTTAATAAAATAATACTTTGGAATTAATACCAAAATATTTCTTAATTTCTAAAAGATAAGAAATATTATTTTTATTTAAGAGATTCAAATTCAAAAATAAATTTAAGTTAGAATCTGTTTGATAAATTCATAATTTGCTACAAATATTTTTTGAAAATTGGTTTTTAGAATAATTATTTTTTAAGTTACATTACATCCTTTTAGCATGGAATTATTTAAGTAGGTTTTTAATAATCAAGATATACTTGGCTAATTTACTTAATGAATATTTATGAGTAGCTCAAAATAAAAAAAAACCCAAAAGGATCCAGCAATTTTTATCTCACTTAATTAGAGATTTTATCTTAACAGTACATTCATAGAATTTTAATATCTAAGCAGTTTTTAAAAAATAAAATTTCGGCTTAAAAATAAATTCTTTAATATTTAAAAGAGCTAATAACCAATCTATAAGAACCTATAAAAAAGTATTACTAACTATTAAATTACTACAAACTTAATAGAAAAGCGTAAAGTTTGAATATAATCAAAATGAGTACAAGCTTAATGAGGAGTTAACATGTAGATCTACTGAAATCGGATATGCCAAACTATGCAGTTTATTAAAGAAATTTAGCGAAGAGACCTAGTGAAATGGATTATTTGGGAGAAAATAGTTAGCTTAGCAATCCAATAGTAATAGATAAGTATGGCTTGAATATCAATGAAAGATATAATTAATTCTCATCATAAGTATATTAAAATAATGAATTTCAATAGAGTGGATATGGGACAACTTTTATAGCTGAAATAGGAAATTAAATGCCTAATTTCGACATTGAATATAAAGGCACTAGAAGTCTTTTTTGCCGAAAATATAGAAAACCTTTTGACCCCATTAAAGATTAGCTTTAGGAATTAAAATCATAACCTATTTAATAAATAAAAGCATCCTCATAGATGAATTAATATGGTTAAATGAATGGATACTCACATTCCAATTTAGAAATACCTTTAAGTTCAAGTTATGTTGTAAATAACTCTTAAGTTCAAACTAGAACATTCCCTGCTTAATATAGTAGTATAAATAGTTTACCACTTAAATAATCAAAGTATTAAAACATGGAGTTCTAAAATGCTTATGATTTTAAGTAAACTGAAAACATTAAAAATGCCTACAGCCGTAGTTTTGATATGGGTAAAATGAACAGCGGTTTGTTCGAATAAAAGCCAATATGTGAATCTAAAATTTTCCCTTCTGACGAGAATAAAGTATCTAATTACTCTCGCTATTTACTAACCAGTGGAGATAGAAAAATATTTACATCTGAAGACAAATCATACTTTGCATCTAAGCTTTTATATAGTAAACCACAGGAAATATATGTTAAAGATTTTACTGCAGATGAAAGATTACCAGATAAAAGTGCTTACTATTTACAAACTCCTAATTTTTAAAATTAAAATAATTTTTAAACTTCTACTGAAAAACCTGAAGTTTTTGTTAGAAAGTAATATCCTCTATATTGAAAATTGAAGTCATTAAATCTATTTCTTTGGCTAAATAGATACATCCTTGACTTATAAAATCGACTACATAATAATGCATAATTCTACCAAAATGAAAATCACTAATATAAAAATACATTATTATAATTTTATTATTTGTTTATCTACATTCATATCATTTATTATTAACATATTTGTTTATTAATTGCTATAAGAGTTAACTATTTTAAATGTAATTTACCAAAGATATTATTGTAATAGCTTAATTCAATCGCTATTGGTTCTATAATTTGCTGATTAACTTTAAACTGACTGAATTAAAACAAAAAGAAAATCCAACAACATTTTTTTAATCATTATTAATTTAGGTTAGATATAAATCATTTAAATTTATCACATAAACCACTTTATTTTTACCAAGAATATTCATAAAAATACTTAATAAAAATCTATTTCCAATTAAACTTTGATTATTCAAAGATTTGTAACTTTCTTAAATATTAATTATTTAAACATAAAATACTATTTTTAACAACAATAAAATTAGTGTCTAAAATTAGAATAATAATTTACTGAATAAATACAAAAAATTATTTGCTATGGACAATTAAATTAATTTTCCTTTATGAAATGGTTTGGTTGATTTCATTTTTAGAAACATTAGTAATAGTTTATTTTTCTTCAAAATTTTATATAATTTTACTATATCGTTAGTATTATTATTCACTCAAACAATTAAGAAATAAATCATTCTGAATTCTCTTTAGGTTTTTCATCATTATTTTCATTTTATGGTTAGGTTTAAATTTCTTATTTATCTTATTAAGTATCATTTTATTCACTTTCTTATTCATCTTAAATTTATTAAAATTTAGATTTCTTCTCCACCTTTATTAAACTTTAAATAATAGGGCTGTTAACAAGAGGCGAGCTATCAACTATTTCATCAATTTTTATTTTCAGATTGTTACCATTTAAAGATTAAGTGCTATCTGGTGTTGCACTTTCTTCCTCTTTTTTCTTTTACTCATTCGCAATTTTGCTTGTATCTATTGTTGGTTTTCCAATATTATTTTATTTTTGTGCTGGTTCTATTGAATTACATTCTTTATTGATTTGATCCCATTACTTAATATTATTTTATAAGTTATTTGTAGAAATTGATAAATCATCTCCCATAAATTTATTAAGTAGTTCCCATAATGGTTTAACAATTGCATTTATAAAACCTATTTCACTTCTAGCTAAGGTATCTCTCTTATCAAGATCCTTTAAATATGGGGTTTGAGGAATATTCTTCTCGCCTTCTTCTTTGTACTATTTATAAAAATAATCATGTCAATTGATTAATTGAAATAAAATCTATTACCTAAGCTTAAAATTCTTAATTAACAAGAAGACTCCATCTCTTACTGAGCTCGAATTCCTAAGCATTACCGTGGAAATCGGCAGCATGGATCATCATATTTGTAATTAAATTTAAATCATTATCAGAATAAGTGGCTGGCAAGCATTCTTAATCATAGTTTTAGAAATCCATTTTTTATTTTAATCCTTTATTACCAAATCTTAATTCGAATTCCTTAAGTAAATCGAAATGCTATTTGATATCTGTAGCCATTATATTTGAGATAACAATTTTTCTTATTTACTAGACTTATTCTAAAGGTAACTAAGTTAAAATATTAGCCTCTTTCTTTCTTAATATCTTAAATGTAACAGCTATGTGATGCTATTCTAAAACACTCTTATCGTGATAACGAATGGCAAGCTTTGACATGCTGTTCACTTCAAAGACATTAGTCCTTGCAGTATGAGAAACATCATGACACAATCCTTAAAAATTAAAAAAATTATTATTGAGAAATGTAGGAATTAACTTTACCTGAGAAAATCAAAGCGAATTCATTAACATCTTTGATTATAGTTTATGCGACGGTTTAGCAACAGAGCATATAGCAGCCATGCATAACAGTGATACCGTGATCAAAATTATGGAATGGATTACCTCTCTTATTATACTTATATCTTATTTCCGATATGAATTCACAGAATTAGCTGATGGGAATTTTATATTTCTCAAAGTAATTTCTTTTATGGAAAATAGACCAGATTATTCTGATTTTTTCTTTATGATCTCCTTTAAAGATATCAAATCTAAAATTATCCAGTTACTTATCTTCCTGTTCTTTTTCATAAAGATCTTGTGGCTAAGGTTTACTGATGTTCTGGCTTGTTAAAAGGACATCAGAAATTCTATTTATACTATTTAATTTTTAATAATAAAAATTAATTTTCATTTTCATCCTGCCTTTGGATAATTTACGTAGTTTAAGGATTGAATAAACGAGTTTAGTTCATTTTACTTTAAGTAGTATCACGGTTTAAATTTTCATCTTCTTAGATTTTTTAAAGATCTCTATCTGGCAAATATTCTCTTACCCAAGAGTTCTTGACATCAGGATCTTTCAAAACCATCTATTTAATAATTTATCATTTTAATTTGAAAAATGGTATTAATGCATATATTTACATCTTTAGACATGGCAGTTTTAGATGTTCTAGTGATGAAAGAGAGTTTATGCATTGCTCTTTTTATTTTGCTGACTTGTGGGAGATGCTTTTCTTTAACATTTATTAGTGGTTACTATATTGATATTGTGTTAAAGTTATGGATTTCCTCTTGTTTTAAAAATATCTTGAACCCCCTAGAACCTCCAGATTTTGTGGTAGGTTTAACTATAATCTCAACGTGTGGATCTCCATCACTTCTAATACTGAATTTTTCAGGATCACTTAATATTTACTCTATAAGTGAGGTTATTTATTAATTATTCTAAAATATATCTGTGTAGTTAAAATAGAATGATGGATCAATACTATCACTGCTTTCAGCTATTTTTATGTTTAAATTCTCACTAATTTTATTTTAAAATTAAATTTAATTCGCTATAATAGTTTAGTTATTTACATTGTTTAAGGATTTAATGTTTAAGAAATGAAAATTAAATCTCCTTTTTTGTTAAAGTCCATAAGAACTATTTCTCCATTTCTCAAGAAGTACATATAGTTAGTGAATTTGCTCAATAAAGTTTTTATTTTCTAATGATGATCGCTATAAACTGCTGTCATCACCTTATTTTTAATTAATACATTTCATTTATTCATTGACATCTTTATGATAATATAATTGTCATACTTTCTCAAAAATTTAAAGTTAAAGAAGCTTGCTACAGTGATTTTTCGTTAATTGACATTTCAGTGTAATCTTAGCAATAGGAATAGATATTTCATATCTAACACAATCTTCCAATTAATTTTAAATCCTTGGCTATTGATAAATATAATTAGATTAATTGAAAAGATTTAAATTCTAATTAAAGGTAGTTACTTGCTAAAGCTACTCATACCCAAATATTATTTACCTAATTTAGAAAAAAAATAATAATTAAATTTGTAAATTCTTTTAAAGATGAGAAAGTTTGATAGTTAGTTAGTAAGTTACGCTTGTATGTCAAAATAGTTCTAGAAGCAAATTCTAATATCTTCAATAAGAATTAATTCTGATTTCTTTATATACTCTTCAATCAATTTTATCAACTTATGTAGATATTTCTTTCTTTAAATTTTTAAAAATTTATTTTTAGTTCAAGATATTTCAAACTTTACGAATTTTACTGCAGATAATCTTTGTCTCTGACAAAAATGCAAAGAAGGGAGGTTATCTGTTCTTTAAAGATATTGTGGAAACTGTTATCAAAGTTATTCCTGTTGTTTAATGTATTTAATTTAGTTATAAACTATACAATTTAAAAATGAAAAAATATACTCTAAAATCTAAAAGAATGATTCGCCTTTCTGACGAATACTGATATGAAACACTAGAATGTAGATATCCCCTTCTTATACTTTCACTAACATTAGAGATTCTTTATTTTTATCAAAGGAAAACAAGTTTTCTAAATCTTTTTTCTAGCTCTCATTTAACAGAATAACCTTGCTTGGTACATACTGACGTAATTACTTTTTTAACTCCTCTTCGTCCTTTGCTTCCTGTTTTAAATTATTGATATCATGTTTTATTGTTACTCCTAATCAAATAAAAATTTTACGCCCGTTTATTAAATAATATTCCTAGAAGAGAATGTATTGATTTAACTGTTATGAATTTTTGCAACTTCAAATTCACAAATTCCAAATAATGTTTTAAGGATTTCCTTAGTATATCTGACGATTGGATAAATATCACAGTTAATTATCGATGCCTTTAAAAGAGATTTAGCAGATGATTGTATTTTTTCCTTAATTTAGTTCTTTTTTTATGTTAGCAATTCAGTTATCTCTTGTTCCGCTTGTTGGTAGTCATTTCTAACCAATATTAAAAAAATAAAATTAATAAGAATTTGATTATAAATAATACAAGAAACTATACTTATCAGGATTTAGAATATGCATAAGGAGATCCTCGCATAATAAATCAAAGTCTTCATTTAGTTTAGTATTTTATTTGTTTTCACTTGTACTCAAATTCTATTCAATAACATTTTATAAATTTTTGTAGTAAATTGTATTTTTTTCATGCAATAAAAGGATAGTAATCTTTTCAATTAACTACTAAATAAAACCTAATAATATTTATTAACTTGATAGGGATGATAAGCTTGAATTAAATGCTCATTTTATTCCCAATCTTTTGGCAGAATATAATAATCTAAAATTATCTCTACTTCATTTTTATTAACTCTTTAAAAATTACCTTTTGTTTTAAATCGAGGATTGACTTCAAATATTAAAGAGCCTGCTATTTTGATTAGCTCAAAGATGCTATATACTTTTAACTATCAGAGTTCTGGGATTTATTAGAAAAAAAATGCCCAAAACTCATGTGGTTTGGTTTCTTATCAGTGATATTATTAGTTTAAGATGAGCTACTCTTTTAATCTTCATTCTTTTTTATTTAATCCTTTTAAGGTATTTTTTCTGGATCTTCTTCACATTTTTCATTTCTGTCTGAGTTTTTTTGATCAGTTTATTTTATGTCATCATCGTTTGAATTCTGTTACACATCTTACTCTTTCAAGAAGTTTAATATTCTCCTCTCTAATACCTCAACTTCTTGCTATTATTGATTGTCATTAAAAAAATCTTGAAGTATATCTATAATTTTTGCATTGCCACGAACTGCTCCATCGCTAATAGAATCAACCTCATTCCATGTCAATAACCTCTTCTGCTACATGTTCTTCAGAACAACTGACAACCTATTTATGTGATCAGACATATCTCCTATTCCTTGCTATGTTATATTTTATTATTAGTTCTATCTAACTCTAGGAATTATCTATTGTTTAAAGGACTAATTATTTTACGTTTTAGGTCTAATTAATCTTTATTTATTATTAATCGAGTGATTTATTTTGTTATTTATTTATTGAAAATATGTTTTTATTCTATAGGTCAATAATAAACCAATTGCAATTGGGATAAGTATTGATAGTCCATGATTAACTAACTATTCCAATCTATTTTATCAATAGTTATTTTAAACTCAAGTGAAATATTATTTATCAATTTAAATATATGCTGACATTTTACACTCTAAGCTCAATTAAATATGTACAAAAAATATCAAAAATATTGAAATATTAATTTATTTCTATATTTATTTGAGCTGTTTTTTTGACTAAAGATATAAAATAAATAATGAGTAAATGAATAAATTTATTAAATTGAAACATTTTTTAGCCAATAGAAGAGTTGTCATTTTATTATAACAAAAAGCTTTAAGATTAGGAATTTAATCTATGCTCTTTTAAAAAATTTAGTATAACTTAAATCGAAAATAAACATTTTACTTTCCTAACAGATTCAAAGTTAATTTTTAGCAGTATATAACATATAGTGTTGGTATAAGCTTGATGTTATGAGTATAAATGCATTTGCAAGATTAAATTATTTAGAGATAGTATGAGTTTATTCTGATGATAGTTTGTAATTTGATCAGAATTATATTTTATTTAGTTAGTTATTTATTTATTTACTGGATTTATTTGTATATAATAAAAAGGAGGTATTTATAGAAGGAAGATGACTATGAGGAAGGTTTGTTGATACAATAAAATAGTTTAAATAGGAATGATACAGTAATGTATATATTCTTATAGTATTTTATGTACATAAATAATAATATAATTAAACGATAATTATTATTTAGGTATACTCTAAGTAATTTTAGTTTATTATTATTTTTTTTACACTTTATATAATTTATTATTAATCATCAGGATCATCTGAGACCATGAGCTCTTTCGAACTTTCTACCTTCGGATCTAACGTAAGGAGCGGAGTGAGCACTAATTTTTAAATTAAATTTTAGTTTATTCAGTTGTTTAAAACATTTTAGTGATTTAAAATAAAATATATTTAAGTATTTACCCCTTTTGACCGGGAGCCTTTCCGAAATGTCTGTAAGCTTCTCTTTCCTTGGGACCTCTCAAAAGGTGACAGTTGGTACCAGTGGGAGCCTTAAGAGCGAGTTGATCGAAAGTGATAACCTTACCACCAGCAGCGAGGATTCTCTTTCTGGCAGTTTCGGTGAATTTAAGAGCACAGACGGTCATCTTGGGAACAACCAAGAGTCTTTCATCATTAGTAACAGTGGAGGTAGAAACGACGATTTTGCTCAAATCAGTAGCGTTTCTGACGATTCTGCTCAAGGAGAGGGGGAATCTATTTAACTTAGAGGTACTCAATCTCTTCAAGACGGCTTAGTTGAACTTGGAGTCGGTTCTTCTGGCCAAGAATTTGTAGAGCTATTGGTAATTAAATAGAGTTTTTAATATATGGATTACTGTATTTAAATTATAATTCACATCAAAATATCAAATCAGACAAAATTATGTTAAAAAAGGTCTAATAAAATGAAATTTTAAAAAATTTAAAAATTAATTCTACATTATTTTAAAGACCTTAAATTTCAATAAAACTAGGATTTTTTTAGCTAATATTTTTGGGATTAATTTATATTCTTTATTAGATTTTTCTTGTATAAAATACTGATAAAAAGATACAGTTCAATCTACCAATAAATCTAATTTTAATTTATTTTGTTATTTCTACTATATGAAGTTACTAATTTTCTACTTAATTTTTTATAAATCCCTAATATCCTATTTTATTCATACTTTCAAAGGGCTAAAAATATACTGAAATTGAAATTCAAAAAGTATTCCTTCCAAAAGATAGTTACAAATTGATTGATTGATAGATTAATAGAAGGATTAACCAAATTAAGAATACGATATTATCATTATGATTGAATAGCAGCTTGCTCTCATTATGCTAGATTCAAAAATTGATTTATAAATTTCACTCTAAAATTGTCATTTCCCCATTTATTTAAAAGCAAATTCCCTTTGTATGTCAATCGCTATATTTCAATTTGTATTTTTTTAGAATGGCTAAATTTGAATTAAGATTTGCTTTGAACTAAATTTGTTAATGATGTGATTATTTTAAATATAATGATGCCTTACCTTGATCAAAAGCTTGTGATAGATATTGGTAGTCTTGGATTGTCTGACGACGGATCTCTTAACGATTCTACCTTGCTTGTGTAAGTCGATAGCCTAAGTTATTGGAAATTCAAAAAATCATTTTAATATTAGTTTTCTTTTCGTAGAATTGATCAAAATCGTTACCATTTTCTCTTTACTTTGAGTGCTTGTTTATTAATAATTCTTTAAGTTTTTTAATAACTTTCTTCTTTCTAATCCTAAGATTTAACAAGATAGTTTTATCTCTAAATTTTTTCATTCCCCCTTTTGCCTAATACAAAAATAAACAACTATATATGTTTGGCTCTCACACAGTGTTGATCATCTATTAGCAATTCATACACACACTCTCAAATATTCTCAAGTAATGATATTATTTGAATTTATTATTTTTTTTTCAACATAATACCATAATGATAATATATATCAATATTCTATTATTTTTTTGGAAAAATTAAAATTTAATGCAAATTTATTCAACTTTATTTCTATTAAGAAAGAGAATAAAGTTAAAAAATCATAAATATGATTTAAATCCTATTATTTAAATAGAAAAGCTACTTAAAATAAAAATGGTCTTTATAATGTTAGTTAGTAATTAATGATTGAACTATTATTAACATCTATCTTTATAGTTTTTGTATTTAACATACACACCAAATATTAATTTGTAAATCTATCGTCTTACTCAAATTTAATTAATATCTTTAAGAGTATCTTCTTTAATCTTTTGGATTTATTTAAAATCAAATAAACCATTGAATAGAAAATATAAATAGCATATTTAGAATAATAGATAGGTAGAGGTACAATCTCTTCAAATTGCCACTTTACAAATCAATAGCATAAAATCAATGTTGAAATAGATTTTTAAGAAAAACTTATAATAAATTAATTTAACTCCTAAATATTTTTTTGCAGCTCCTAAAGTAAATTTTCCTATCGAAAGAATTAGAAATTTCAATATTATTGCGCATATTGATCATGGAAAATCAACATTAGCAGACAGAATTTTAGAAATGACTGGGTCGATTGTAAAAGGTAAATATAAATAATTCAACCAGCATTAAAAAATAAATTTAAATATTAGAATGCTATTAAATTCAGAATTTCACAGAAAGTGAACAAACAATTAGAAAACAAATCATTTTCTACTTTAAATTTGCAAAGTAGAGATTGGAAGATATTCATCAAATAATTTATAAAATATGTAGGTGAATAGTATTTAGATAAGTTATAAGTAGAGAAAGAAAGAGGTATTACAGTTAAAGCTTAAACAGCTGCAATGACTTATGATTATAAAGGATAGAAATATCTTTTGAATTTGATTGATACCCCTGGTCATGTTGATTTTCACTATGAAGTTTCAAGAAGTATGAGATCTTGTAGTGGTAAGAAATTTAAGAATTTTCTTCTAGAATGCAATTATCTTATTTATTGTTAAAAAATAAATTTAAATAGCTGAAAAAAATATAAATATTCTATTTAAAATTATTAAGGATCTTTACTTTTAGTAGATGCTTGTTAAGGTATTTAAGCTTAAACTATTAGTAATTATGAAAAAGCAAAGGATAATGGCTTAAAAATTATTCCAGTTATTAATAAAATTGATATGCCTGCTGCCCACCCCGAGGAAGTAGCAGAGAATATGGAATTATAATTTGATGTAGAAAAAAAGGATATTCATTACATTAGTGCAAAAACAGGAATGGGTGTGGATGGTGTTCTTAAAGATATTGTAGAAAAGTTAGATCCTCCTAAATGTGATGTTAACAAGCCCTTCAAAGGGTTCTTAATTGATAGTTGGTTTATTAAAGATTAAGGTGTAGTTATGCTTGTTTAATTAAAAGACGGATACATTTAAAAAGGAGATTAAGTCATGTCCTGTGCCTTCAAAAAGAGATATGATGTTTTTGAAGTAAAATCCTTAATTTTATTATTCAAACTTTAATGTGTATTGTAATATTTAGGTAGGTATTTTAAATCCCGAAATGACTCCTTAGAATTGTTTAACTGCAGGTTAGGTAGGATATATTTTTACTAATATGAAGGCCGTCTCTGATGCTAGAGTTGGAGATACTTTCCATAAAGTAGATGAAGAAGTTGAACCAGAATAAGGTTTCTAAGAGGCAAGACCAATGGTATTTGCAGGTCTTTATCCAGATGATCCTGAAGATTATATGAATTTAGAAAAAAGCATCTATAAGCTAGCTTTAACTGATCCTGCTGTCCATATTTATAAAGAAAGTAGTGCTGCCTTAGGTAATGGATTCAGATGTGGTTTTTTGGGGTTATTACATATGGATGTATTCAAATAAAGACTTGATGACGAATATAATATCAACTGTTTTTTAACTACTCCTTCCGTTCCTTATAGAGTTAAACTAAGAAACTCGGAAAAAGTAAATTCTATTTAATTAATATTTTACTATAGTGTATTATTTATTATTAATATATAAAGATTATTGAAGTAGAAAATGCTTTGATGGCTCCTGATGAGGGCTTAGTTGCTCATTATGAAGAACCTTTAGCAGAAGCTACAATTTTATGTCCTAAAGAATACGTGTCAGCTGTTATGAACTTAGCTGATGAAAGAAGAGGTGAATAAAAAGAAATTAATATTGTTGATGAAAAGAGATATAAATTAAAATATACATTTCCTTTAAGTGAAATTATTACTGATTTCTTTGATAAATTAAAATCTTTAACTTAAGGATATGCTTCCCTAGATTATTATCACTCTGGATTTAGAGAGGCAAAGATTAAAAAATTAGTTATTTTATTGATGGGAGATCCTGTTGATACTCTTTCCTTTATGGTTCATGAAAGAAGAGCTTAGGAATTTGGTAAAAATATATGCAAAAAATTAAAAGAAAAGCTACCAAGTTAGTAATTCTAGGTTTCTATCTAAGCCAAACTTGGTTCTAAGGTTATAGCTAGAGAAGATATTCCTGCTTAGCGTAAGAATGTAACAGCTAAGTGCTATGGTGGTGATTACTCAAGAAAGAAAAAACTTTTAGAAAGATAAAAGGAAGGTAAGAAAAATATGCGTTAAATTGGTAGAGTTTCTATTGGAAAAGATACTTTTGTAGATATTTTAAAGAATTGAATAAATCTATTGTTTTAATTTATTTTTATTTTTGTGAATATTTTTTATCTATTATTAATATTTTTTAAGTAACCCTTAAATCAAAGGAATTGTTAAAATTGGAAATTTTAATTCTATTTAGCTTTTTTATGAATTGATCAAAAATTTTTGATTTCTAAAGTTATTTGAAGCTTAAATATTAAAGTAATTCAAGTAAAAGAGAGTAAATTAGGAATATTAGAAAAGAATTGTTGTAAACTACAATTTAATTTTTTAATAATATTATGATATCCCTTTTGAAGTATTTAATAAGTAATTTCCTTGTTGTTGAGATTGTAAAAAGATGTCTTTTTTCAATAAAAAGATTTTCTGATGTAATATCTGCCTTTTTACTAATGATTAACTCAATTATACTTAGATACAATTATTTGACTTTATTTACTTACATTCAATAATATAGAAGATACATGAATTGAAAACATTAAATTATTAGATAATAGATTTATTAATTATATTACATTTTTTAGGTAATTTTATTTTAAATATCATTCAAAGACATTTCATTAATCTTTTATTGCTTTTTCCTTAACATTTCTAATGGAGGAAATTTAGAATATTTTTCAAACGGGATTTGCTTATTAAACATGGGATGAATTAACCAAATGAGAATTATTAGATTTATTGTTTTTGATAATCTTAGTACCAGCAAACACATTAGCAAATATCATTTAAATAGAAGGTAATTTATTCATTTTACCCATTTTACATGATTCAGATTGACATACATGGCATTACTTTCCTTTTTATTGTAGTAAAGTATGGAATGTTTACTTATGAAAATCTTCTAATTTTTTGTAGAAGACCTTTTTGTTCAAGATTTTTGCCTTTTAGCGACGTTCTTTATTTGTGAATTAAGCAGTCATATTAGACATAAGAGATAGCTCGCTCTAATATTCAGATAATTCATATTCACTTTGGGTGGAAAACTTTTACTCTGGTTAGTTTTCACAAAACTTTTAAATTACTTCTCTTGTTAAGGACATTTTAAAATCAAGTAGACTTCTTCAATTTTGCGCTATTAATATCTTTCTGGAATTTATTGCTTATTTTTTCTTTTATTTATAGAAATTTTTGATTATATCTTACGATTCAAAAACTTTATCATATGATTTAATAAGACTTTGATTTATATCTGATAGTTAATCTGAGTAATCGATTTTAATTTGTTTATTTATTTGATGATATCTTCTAAAAAGTAATATTAATTGATGAGAAATCTACTTTTTTTTCATATTTAAATTTTTTTTAAAATACTTAGTAAATGAAAACATTTGTAATTAGTCCTATTTTTAACTATTTGTAATAAAGTTAGTTAGTTATACCTTTTGAAATTTCATCTTTTTTTTGTTAGTTATAGTATTTTTCGTATTTTTACTGTAAATCTAGGAGATAGATTTTAATAATAAAATAGAATTTAATAATTAATCAATACTATTAACTCCAAAAAAAATAATAAATACAATTTTTATTTTAATTATCATCACTTTAAAATTGCAAAATATTTCAAACAATTTAAATAAATCTAGTTTAAAGTTGATCTTTTTACTATTACTATTAGTTTTTTTCCTAAAACAAAGATCAAAAATTGTTAGTTGATTGATTAAAGAAAAGAATTTCAAGACAGCTTTATGCTATTAAGCTTTAGTTTTTTTTACTTTATGATCAAGATTCAACTTTGGGAGTAATTTAGTGCAATATACTCTCTGATTAATAACTCGAATGAAGCAATTTTCATCTCTAATTTTATAAATCACGATTAAATCAAGTGGTAAATTACCGTTAGTAAATATTGATTTTAATATGTGATCACTATTTTTCAATCATTCTTATTAATTAGAAATTTTTCAAATAAAAATTTGTTTTTGGTTAAAACTTAATAATTAGGAACTCATTCATAAAATTGATATTTTGATTGCTTTAATAACCATAAAAGTTAAAGAAAAACAAAGAGCTATATAAAAGTGAATTATAGAAGATAATAAAATGTAAAGAATTTCAAGCCAATAGTAATTAAATTCAATCTATAAGCTTCTTACATAGAAAATATCATATAAATAAACAGGATTAATATGGAGGAGAGTATGATAAACAAGCATAATGGGAATACATCTATGCATTCATCAGTTAAAACAAGAGAAACCTTACCAAGTGAGTATGATATGAAAACAGAAGCGTAATTAAAGATAAATATTAGCATGTTTAAATAAAAATAACAATTCTTTTATAAAAATTATATTTTAGAAATGAATTAAAAGCGAATAATTTACAAAAAAAGAGCCTATATGCAAAATTTTGTTCCTGTTTAAACATCCTTCAATTGAAAAAACCGTAATTATTTTTTATCTATTAGAAATAATTTCACTATTGATTATATTACTGGTTTTATAAAATGACTAAGTTAATGTTTATTTTATTAGCACATTTTAAAATGCGATTATCTCAGAATTCACTGAAGGCATTACTGCTGAAAGATAAGCTGTTTATATTCCTCCAAAAGACTAAGATTTGTAAGGCAAAAAAACATTAGTTCTAGATTTAGATGAAACACTAATTACTTCTAGCATTTTAGAGTTTAAGTCTGCTGATTTAAAGATTAAAGTAAATAAATCAATAGAAATCATTCAGAATTTATATTCAATATCATTCAACTGAAGATACTTGAATTTAATTAACATTTACTCAATCATATTCTTTTCTATTATAAAGATAAATCTCCCAAATGGAGGTGGCAAGAATGTTTGGGTAAAATTCCGCCCAGGTGTTTAAAATTTCTTGACTGAGATGAATGAATTTTACGAGCTGATTATATTTACATCAAGCATAAAAGAAGTAATAAAATAGATAAATCACTTCTTTTATTAATTTTAAATTTTTTGCAAATTAAATTAGTATGCAAATGCTGTAATAGATTACTTAGATTGCGAAAGCTTGGTGAGCCTAAGAATATTCAGAGAAAATTGCTCTACGGACATGAATGGAAATCTTTATAAAGATCTCAATAAATTAAATAGACCAATATAAGAAATAATAATAATAGATGTAATTTTTAATTTTAAATTTATTTATTTATTAATTCATATTTAAATACTAGAATTAAGCTAGCTAATTTAGAAAAAATCTTGAGAACGGAATATAGATCAAGGATTTTAAAATCGATAATAAAGAAGATTATGAATTATATAATCTAATTCCATTTTTAAAATTTATGAGTGGAGTTAAAGATGTAAGAGATATCAAGGGATACATGAATGATTTTTACTCAGGAAACTAAATAAATTATATAGATATAAATGGAATGGAATGTTAATTTTAAAGAGGGGTAGCTGTTGAAGAGAGTCGTCTTTAAACAGAGAAAACAGAGAGTAAAATAGATCCTATTGATTTATAATTTAATGAGGATAATGATTCTAGTAATTTAGGATAGACTATTAAACTTGATAGCAGAGATTATAAGAAATAAGAAGATCATACTATGATGAATCATTTTGAGGATGATATTGATGCTGCCATTAAAATTTAAGAAAATATTAATAGATAAAATAGAAATAATAGTAATCATGAAATAGCTTATCCTAAAAACTCTCCTAAAAAGAGTTAGAAAAAAGATAAAGAAGAATTGTCAGATAAAAAGTAGAAAGAATCTTTATCAGAAAAGAAATAAATATTCAAGAATGCACACAAAGCTGCAGCAAAAACTGTTTTTGATTTT
This sequence comes from Tetrahymena borealis, assembly GCA_000260095.1. Classification (NCBI taxonomy): domain Eukaryota; phylum Ciliophora; class Oligohymenophorea; order Hymenostomatida; family Tetrahymenidae; genus Tetrahymena; species Tetrahymena borealis. The sequence continues at coordinate 313,848 of JH651279.1, read as the reverse complement.
AATTCTTTTAAATAGTCATTATACAATAAATTCGGATCATCAAATGATTCAGAGAAAGAGAATATCTAACTTAATATAAATTTAAAGAATGATTTAATTCCTAGCCTTAACCCTATATATTCAACACTCTAAGATACCAGCGAAGAATAATCAGTGCATTGTATCAATAAAAGTGAAATTGATGCAAATTAAACCTCTGCTGATCACTCTGAAAATTTCATTCAACGCCCAAAGAGAATTATTAGACCTCATAATAGAAGATGTGCTTCACAGGCTATTAAGTTTGTAGAAGTATCTATGAAAGAGGAGAACTTTAATTCTCCTAACAATGTAAAAGAGTGTTGATGAGTTTTTATTTAAAGCGAATTATTATGGAGATGTTTAAAATATCTTTAAAAATTGGAATAAATCAAATATTACAATAAATAGACATATAATATTAAATTTTATTATATTCAAGATGAAATGCTATTGCATTAACAACCTGCTTTTCCATCATTTTATGGAATTAATAAGCAAGTATATAATATATTTATAATTAGACGTCAATCAAATCAATTTATATTACAATCTAAAACTAATTTATTAAAAAATAATAATTCAAATTATGAAAATTGAATAGAATCAATCAATATCACCATTATTTTTCCTAATTAAATTTACAATGTATATATTTATGTATTATCTATCTATCTATCTCTCCTATCCATAACTCTATAAAATTTTAAAAAGCCTATTTACATCTTTATTATCCTTTAATATTATTATTTTTAAAATTATAAGTATTTATGGATGCAAGTGTATACATTTTTTCTATATACCTTAAATATTCTATTTTAAGGAGAAACTTAGAAAAATTATGTTTGAAAATTCTCTCCTTATAATTTTCTCCTAATATTAAAACCTCCTTATATTAGAGTCATTTTATTTAGAATAATTACGGTATATCTATTTATTATCAGATACCCTCTGTATAACTATCAGAATTGAAAAGATTAAATTAAATTGATATTATAGAGGCAGGGTAATAAATAAAAAAGTAAAAAAAAGAGATATGATTTGCTCCCTTAAGTTTAATTCTCTATTTAAAAAATTTGATAATAGTGTTATTTTATTTAAGGTTATATTCCGTTATTTGGTAATAAACAATGTAAAATTTAATAAATTTAAAAAAATTCTAAAATAAAATAAAAATAGAAAGTGTTAATTAATACCTATGAAATAAAGGATTTCAACTTAAGAATAACTGGTTGTACCACTTGAGAAGAAATTATTCATCTGCGAAAATGATCCTAGTAGAAGTTTCTTCTTTGAGCTAGATAAATTTTAAATTTAAAGCTTGGAAGTGGGTGAATTATTATCAAAAGTTAAAATTTACTTTAATGCTTAAAAATCAAATAGGAATTATCATATCGATGATAATTCTTTTCATATCTCTATCCCAAAATACTGTCCAAGAAATTAATTGCTAGTTAATACACCTTTTAACATATTACCTATTTATTTTAAAACTAAAAAGGTATTGTTTGAAATCTAGGTGATCTACTAAGATTAAAAACTTCCTTATGTACTAAAATGTGATTAAAATGAAGATTACCTGTTGAATTTGATCTCTAAAGGTTTAAAATTACCTAGAAATTAGATTTACTTTTTATTTAATAAATAATTCCTAGATAAAGATCTGTAAAATTACAAAAAAGTAGATCTTTAATTTGTGAAAGATAAAATAAAAGTAAATGGAATTACCTATCTTGTAGATCTGTAGCTTTCGTTAAAGAAAAACAGAAATTTATTAGAATACATAAATTTACATGAAGATCGTTATTAGTATCACCCAGTATTTGAAGATAAATCTCTAAAAGAGTTGGGAATTAAACCAGGTGACCAATTAAATATTCCGATTAAATCAAAAAAATGATAAGTATAATTATTATTAAGAGATCTTAATAGTAAATTGTTTACATTTGATTGTGATTTCGATGAGACATATGATAGTGCAATACAATAAGTCTGTGATAGGTTGAATTATCCATTTGAAAATATTTACTATCCCTGTAGATTTAATAAAAATCTCTAAATATAACCAGATTAAAGGATAATAGACTTATTGGTTAGAATTAGAGGAGGAGATCTTAGCAACGAGATTAATAATAAAAATTTTTAATTTGTTGATCTTGAAAATGAAGGACAAAAAAAATAATTAAATTTTTCAAAATAGGCTCCTAAGTATAGAATTGCTTGTCATGGGATTAATCTTGAAGGTCATTGCAAAAATAAAGAGTGTGAGTATTACAACAAGCTTGTGATTGCTTAGATTGGATATAAATCTATAGAAATTTTTCAAGATATATATGAGGAAATAAAATGCCCTAATTCATCTTGTGGAGAAAATATTAGTCTTGTGACTTGTGGATTTACTAATTGTTTATATTCATGGAATGGATTGAAGGTAGTTGATGGTAAAATAAAACATGTGAGATCTTCTTAAATAATAGCAAAAAGTGATAAGTATACTAGATATGACCCTACAAATGAAAATGGATCAAGCAATAGTGCAAAATGGAAATAGATCTTTATCTAAGCTAGGGAGATTCCAAAAGGAAATAATTATTGCTTCATCTGTAATCAAGAAATAGTTAGAAGAGAGGATGAATGTTCTTCAGAAATTTGTCTTGAATAAGCTAATCATAAGTGTCATTCAAGTTGCAAAAGTAAAATGAGTTTGTTACCAAATAAATGCTTGATGTGCCTAACAACAACTACAGGTTGAATAAATAATAAATATGTTTTACTTTCAGAAAGAACATCTTTGTATATTAAATTTAAAGTTAGGTATTCTAAACGATAGTCAAAGTCATTTGGTTAGAAATAAACATCTTATTAAAATCATAAATTATGTTCTTCTTTGAAATGTTTCTAAATTTTAATTAAGTAATTAAATATTAGTACAATATTTATTTAGATATTAAAATGTTCAGATAGTTAAATAAAATTAATTTTAGTTTTCTTTTATTAAAATATTTTTATTACTTGAATATCTATCTTCACTTACCCTCCCCAAAGTAGGTAGATTAATTTAGGGTGATCATTTTAAACAAGAAATTCAGTTAATTTATTAGAGTTGTATTTTTACTTAAAATTACAATATGATTAAAGTAATTAATTATAAAAAAAACACAAAATACATTTAGAATAATTATTTATTTATTTACTTATTCAATATTATTAAATCCTAGAAAATTTTCAATTCACTCCTTAGCTTCTTCAGCATACATTTACTATAATCTTTTTGATTAATACCTCTCAAATTTCTTTATAATTAAGTGGATACCCTTAATTTGAGATTCTATGCAACTTCTAATACATTATTATTCTTCCTAAGGATAGTCATTTAGCTTTATATTGATACATTATTTAAAACATTATTTAGAAATATCTTTAATTGCATATGCCATGCAATTAATTTTATCATGGTCAAATTAACTTTTTATTTCTTCATAATCGCCAAAAGGATCCTTTTTTAAATTGAACATATTTTTGTACACATTCATATTAATATCATCATCATAAAAATTTTCTAATTTTTCTTTCCAAGTCTCATTTGTAGCCATTTAGCATGCAATAAACTATTTTTTTATTTTGTCTTTTCTGAAAGATTCTTATTTTTTCTTTCTAACGAGTAATGGATTTATACTAAATATCTTTTTGATTATTAGTATTATTGCGTAAAAAAGAATTAATTGAAGTATAAGGATCGAATCCAGTCTATCTATCAATATTCTCTGAAAAGGTTAATTAAACAAAGTAAGCACTCCAAGAAGGATAATAATATTGACTACTTTCTATTAAATTAAAAGATAAACTATAAATAAAAAACAAAATACAATTTCTTTATTTTTAAGTGCTACTTTTTATGGATAAGCAAGACCCTAAGGTTGAATAATAAGGAGAAACCGAAAATTTTGGAGAAAATCCAGTTAAGAAATTAAAGACAGAAGTAATAAAGCAAGATTATTTTAATTGAAAATGGAGAATAATCTATAAAAAATAAAAAAATTAAGACATTTTAGTAGGAAAATTTATAATCTAATATTTTCTTAATTATTATAATTAGTCTCTTAGTATGAATAAAGCACTTAAATTTGTAGTTCATAAGACATTTAACAAAGCAAGGTTAGCAATTTTAAATTTTTGAAAGGAATCCAAGAAATATAAGTTATTCATTTTAATAGAGCTTCAACATTAATATTACCTCATGGAGAAGTATTGACTCCTGTTTATATGCCTGTAGGAACTAAAGGAACAATTAAAGGTAAATAACTATAAGTGAAAGAAATACATTTTTTTAGAGTAAATAAATAAAAAATTTTAGGTTTAACTTCTTAAGAAATGGAAAATTTAGGATGCAGATTGCTTCTTGGTAATACTTATCATCTTGCTTATTAGCCTGGTGGCGATTATTTAGAAAAGGCTGGTGGCTTGCATAAATTTATGAATTGGAAATATAATATTTTGACAGATTCTGGTGGTTTTTAAATGGTTTCTCTTTCTAAGTTGTGTGAAATTACTGAGCCAGGTGTAAGATTCGAGTCTCCTGTTGATGGATCTGAGATGTTTTTACGTCCCGAAGACTCTATTCACACTTAAAATTAAATTGGAGCCGATATTATGATGGCTCTTGATGATGTTGTTTAAACAACTACTGTAGGAGAAAGAATGAAAATAGCATGTGAAAGAACTGTAAGATGGATTGATAGAAACATTGCTGCTCATGAAAAAAAAGAAGTATAAAATTTGTATCCTATTGTTTAAGGTGGTTTGGACTACGACTTAAGAAAATAGTAAGAAATTATTTGATCTTAAAATTTGAATACTTCTAATTAATTTATATTCCTAGTAGATGCTTTTGATCAAATAGATATCTTCTAAGATTTACTTTTTAATTACACTCTTATTTTTTTGTTCATAATACAATTAACCAAAGCAATAAGATTTTATTGAATTATTACAATATGTTTAACATAATTTAAATTAATAATTGTTAATTTAATCCATTAGTTGTCTTGAAGAATTGATTAAGAGAGATGCACCTGGTTATGCTATTGGTGGTTTAGCTGGTGGTGAAGACAAGTAAGATTTCTGGAAGATTGTAAACTACTGTACTGATTATTTACCTAATGATAAGCCTAGATATCTTATGGGAGTTGGGTATCCTGATGATTTAATAGTATGTTCATGCCTTGGAGTAGATTAATTCGATTGTGTATTCTCAACACGTACAGCTAGATTTGGTACTGCTTTCACTAAGTATGGTTTTATGAGATTAAAAAATTCAGATAAAGAATTTGATTTGAGACCTATTGAAGAAGATTGTGAATGTCCTGTAAATATATTAAAAATTAAAAAATGAATTATATTTAGAAAAATTATTTATTTTATTATTAGACTTGCAAGAGATACTCAAGATCTTTCCTTCATAATACTATTGCTAAAGAAGAAACTGCTTGTCACTTGATTTCATAGCACAATTTATACTTTTTATTAAATTTAATGAAGAACTTTAGATAGTCAATTCTTGATGAAAGAGTTGAAGAATTTGTGAAGTAAAAATAAAAATTTATTTAATTAAATTTGAAAATATTAAATTTATTTTTAAAAATAGCAATTTCTTTAAAAACTATTTCAGTAATGAAAAATAAATTCCCTAATGGATCTAAGATGCAATGGTTGCTGCTAAAATAAACCTCAATATTACATTTGAGAGTGAGGAAGCTTGAAAAAAAGTTATTTAAATGTATAAAAAGTATTTGTGCTTATTTGTTTGTTTATTTATTTGTGTGTAAATAGATTGATTGATTGATTGCATTATAGATATTTAATTAGTCTGCTTGTCTGTCTATTCATAATAGTAGATTAAAATACATTCAATTATCAATATTAAAATAGTTATTTTAACTACAATTTAAAATAAAGAAATTTAAAACAGAAATAATACAATTAAAACTAAATAATAAGGTATTTTTTATCAAATCACAAGTCAGATTTCTTTTTTCCACCTTTAGATTTACGCTTTTTAGAAGGAGTTCTTTCCATTTTCAACTCATCTTCAATTTTCTTTTTTCTTAGCCTTTCTTCTTCAAGAATTTCTCTTTAGATTTCATCTTCTAAATCGCTATTACCTTATTTCTAATTTTCATAATCTTCCTTTTGTTTTTTTATCTTCTCATGCTCAGCTGCACAATCTAAACTTTTAAGTGCCAATTCTTGAGGAAGTGTTTGGAGACGTGTTTTACCTTAGATACCTCTCATTGTGAAATTTTCAAGGTTATCTACTTCAAATCTACCAATAAGAGGAGAAAATTGTTTTTGAGAAGCATTATAGAGGATATAATTAGGAAGATTATCTTCATAAATTTCAAGGGCTGAGATAATTTCGGGATGGCAAACAGCATCAATCCAACCAAAAGTAACTGGTCTATCACCAACCTTATCCTTAACCTCTTCGTAGATCTACAATTATTGTTATAATTTAGTTAGTACTTCTGATTCATCATCTTTTTCTCTTCTCAATGCTGGATCACCATTTAGGAGAGCAATGAAACAAATACGGGTCTTTTTTTTGCAAACATTTTCTAAATCTTATTAAGTAACGATTTCAGTAATTTTTTTCTTATTCTTTTTATCAGTAGTTTTGGCTAAGAACATGTTAAGGAATTAACTATATTCCTTATATACTAATTTTCCTTGATATTAAGATGCCTATACTTATTCAGGCTTGATAGGAGTATCTTTTTCTTCTTCAGGAACGTTACGGAAAACAACTGAAATACGAGGAACTTTAGTGATACCAACTTGTTGTAAGATCTACTGAGGAGCATTACGGAAATTAAGGAATTTGAATTTTTGCTTATATTCAGTATTTTTAGTGGCAATTCTAAAAGCAAGAGGAATACGAGGCTTAGCATGGAATAGGACTTGAATGATTTTTCCTTCTTGTAAACCAGAACTAAGTTGCATCTAGAAAGTTTTGTCATCAAAAACACCAGATGATTCATCATCAGTAACTTCGTCAATTTCTTCAATAATAGTTTTTTAAGTAATTGTAGGTCCATAGACATATTTACTGTTAATTTTCTTTTCAACTTCAAATGGATACATCTTAATACTAGGGAAAGTTTTAACCCTCAATATATTTTCTGCAAAAGCAACCTTTTCAGGAGTGTCAGCCAAGAATTCATAATACTATGATAATTCAGCTAACTTTTCCCTAAGAGGATTAAATTCTGGATGTAGTTGCTCTTTATTAGAATACACGTGTAAGAGTACTAAACCTTCAATTTATAGAAGAGTCTTATCGTACTTAGTATGCTTAAGTTCCTCAACAGAATTATCCTTTATTTCCTTCTTATCTTCTTCATCCTCTTCATTAAAGGCACTTTAGAATTTTTAATCTGATTAAGAATTAGAATCTCCAGCTTCAGATTTTCCTTCAATATCAAAATCTATTATAATTTTTTCCTTTAAGGCATATTAATCAAGGAAATTAATAATCTTGCTAATTTTAAATTGATCTTCGTATAACGAACCTTAAACCTAACCCTAATCATTGAGAAAAGTAATCATAATAGTAGGGAATTTGCTTATATTGAATTATTAGGTGATATCAGTCTAGCTTTGGTTGATTTCTATAAATTTTAAACGATAACGATAAATAGCAGAAAGGGCTTTAAAAAGAGCAGGAGTTTCATCTTTATTGGTAAAGAGGAAAACCTTTTTATGTTATGTTTGGCCTAAAATCTTCTTTTAAAGCTAAGTCATAGAAGGTTTTCTGATAACATAGCTTGGCATATGAGGAACGGCAAAAGTAGCAATTGATTTGGCCTCAAGACTACCAGTATATTTCAAAACCTTAACTTCATTTTCTTTTTTAGTTATTGGATTCTTCTTTTGAGAGGGAGGAGCAAATATTTCAACAATAGGTAAATCTCTAACTGTATTTTCATGTCCACAATATTTGATTTCTTCTTCAGAGAAGAATTCACAATCAATTTAATAAATACTGAAAAATCCTTCATACTATTGTGCTAAATCATACATTGGTTTTTCAAGAGTTGGGGTTTTTTCACTATCTTCGTGCCAGTAAACAACTACCGATAGGCGATCTTCTTTACCATCACGGATCTCTTGAATCTATTCTAAAGTGGTAATTGGTTTAACAAGTTTGTCATTCTCAAAAAGACAGAATGCACTTGCTAAAATCAATCCAAAAATCAAAATAACTTTTTTGTTCATGATACAACTAAAACAACAAATCAGTTTTTAATTTATTTTAAGATATCTTTTTTATTATATTAAATTGTGTTTTTAATCAGATAAAATAGCTATTTAAATACAAAGAATTTATTCTGATTTGTTAATAACCTATTAATTCAAAGAAAATTCTTCTTCTCTTTAATTTATTAAAATTGGATGATTTCTAAGTAAACATCATTCATTGATTGGAATACACAAGCTCACCAAAAATAAACATTTGGTGACTTTTTAAGAGCTCAGAAAATAAATGAGTGTTTTTTTGTACTACAAAATAGATTAAATCTATTATTGTTATTATTTTTTTAATTAGTAATATTAAATATTAATTTATAACTTTATCTTTTCAAATATTTATAAATTTATTGTAGAGAATTAAATTATTTAAAAAGGAACAGATTAAGCATATATTTGGTGTCTATAATAAGAAAATGAAATATCTCAAATAACTTAATCATTACTATTACTAATTGTGATAGAAAACATTTAAAATTTAATATATTTATTTAAAAGAGTAGGAGTAATAAATATGATAAATCACTTACTCTTCTTGAAATAATTAGCTAAACCATTTTTATAATCTTTATTGATTTCTTAATCATTAACAATAATCTATAACATTCTTAATTTTTATATTATTTAAAAGATCTTTTTAAAATAAAAATATTTAAAAAATTGGATACCTATAATTTTTAAATCTTTTGATGTTAGATGCCAAGTATGCATTTAACTTAATTATTTTAAAAGTAGTTTTGCAAATTCATAAAAATTAAAAAGAATAAAATATTGATAAAATGGAATGTTTATTTTAATTTATTAAATATGATTTTATTTATTAAATAAGGTGAAATATTGGATAGCATTTTAATATTTACTTATTGAATTATTAGTTTTATTATCATTTTAAATTATTAAGAAAGTACTTATTTTAAAAAAGAATTCCATTTCGAGATGTAATGCATTTAACAATTTCAATACTTTAGTATTATGCTTAACGTCTATATTAACCTGATAACTAACAAAACTGTAAATAATCTGGGATAATAAATCAAATTTTTAATATTTTATCTATCAATAATGAACAGTGTATACTAATAGATGAGGCAAATTATGTAAAAAATATCTCAACCAATTTTATAATGATTTAATAGGAAGTGTGGAAAATTTATGTATAACAATTAAAGGTGAGATTTTTGTTGTTATGATTGCCATGAACTTTTAATAATCAAAAATAGAAATATTTACAATGATTGGATCGAAAATTTGGTTTATAATGCTATTCTATACTATTCGGATGATCAGTTCTTCAGCATATAATAAGATTTTATATGTCTGAAATTTTTAGTAATAATATAATCACAAACAGTATAAGGGCATTATTACTTAGGATTTAGATGTTCCTTAGTTTATTATAGAATAAGCAAATACCTTGGCCAACTATTAATGAAGAAATAGATAAGATTAAGTACAAGGGAGATCCGAGTTATAGCAATTTGAATGAGATAGAATTAACGACATTTAAGTAACCATCTTCTTCAATTTTAATCTCCCTCAAAGAGATCTAATCAAAATAAAATTACATTTACTGAATTTAATATTTTTATTTCTAAGTGAAAAGATAAGTAGAGGACTACTGGCAAGTAATTTAGAAACTTTAAAGTCACTTAAAATTAGAATAAAGGATCCTTCAGGCGACATTTTAAATATTCTAATGGATACAATCACAAAGATTTCTTGCTAACCTGAAGAACTTGAATTAAGTTTACCATTGTAAGATTTTACAAACTCCTACAAAGCGAAAATATTGAAAATTATTGAATGTTCAATAATTCGAAAAATGAACTGAAAAAAGATGAATTAAAATTTTTTTAAATATATCTAGTTTCTATAATGAGAAATTACCAGATTTTAAGAAAATGGATTACAAGTCTGATTAGTATATTGATTCTATTTTGCAAGCAATCCATTATATGGGTCCTAAGCTAATATCTTTAGAAATAGATTTGTCAAGTTGGTCTTTAGCTATGGATGGAATTAATGATAGAAAAATTGATAAAATATGTTCAATCTTTTCTCTTCTTCCCAACATTCAATGCCTTCGACTTTCATTCTTCCAGTAAATCAATTTTTTAAAGTTAATCCTATGTTTTTATGCTACTAATTTATAATAAATCATAAGTAGTAGTAGTTTTATTTGTAAACAATAATAATACTTATACTATTACTAATAAAATAAATTAGGTGGGGTTTATAAAATGCTGATATTACAGGGAAAAGTGTAGCAAATATATGTGAAAGTATCAAAAAAGTTAAATTAAGCTAGCTGTAATTGGATTTGGGTAGATGGGGCTGCACTAGACATGATACATTAAATATTTTGGATGATTCCCATGTGCTAATTCTAAGTAAATTCTTAACAGGCTATACTTAAATTTAGCATCTCAATTTGAATTTAAGAAGCTGGGGTTACACAAATACTCAAATAACTATAAATTCGTTTAAATATCTTGGAGATGGCCTCTTACAGCTTCAAAATTTAAAAAGTTTAGCATTAAATTTTTATATGTGGGGATATAATAATTAAAGTCTTTAAACTGATGGCATAATTAGCTTTTTTGACATATTCAACTATAAAGAACATAAAGCGTTTAACAACTTAACTAATATAAAATTCATCTTTAAAGGGTAAACACCATTTCTTAATAAATAATAAATAGTTTAATCAATAATTTTTGTTTATGAATTAATTTAGATTCTAATATTGCTTTTATTCTTCTTTAAATATCTTATTTGATAATGCAACAACACTTCCGAGTTTGTTAAGGCTGTCTTTGAATATCTAAGGGTAATATAATTGTATTTGAATTTTACCAAATTTGCATCAATTTCTTTATATTTCTAAAATTATAGGTGGTAAGAATTATAGATGAAGATTTCATAATAAAGTGAATAAAGAATAGGAAATAATCTACTGCACGGTGGAATAAAAGGATAAACTCTGTTGGACTGCCCTTATTTAATTGAGTTTGAAGAAGTTACTAATTAACAAAACAATAATAACATTAGGAAATACTATCCCATCAGAAAGAAATTACAGAATAGAAAGAATATAATGAAATTAATATAATGCTTGAAGAATCAAAGCATTAAGTAAACTTCATCATTGGCATCCTTTCCCACAAAGACGGGCTCTACGAAAGAAATCAATATAAATAAATTTAATAATTAAAATCTGACAAAGTTGTTTAGAAAAGAAATAATCTTTGAGCTTTTAGAAGAATATTTAATTTGAATTAATAAATAAATTTCAAACAAAGGATATTTATGAACAGATTAAGAATAGCTTTTTCAAAGAATTATCTATTTCTGTTCTATCTGCATTAAGAGAAATTTCTTTTTGTATTTAAAGGCACAGTCAGAGCAGTGACTTCATTTACTTACCAACGTTTAAAAAATAAATAAAATATATTATTGAAGATGAAAAAAACTTATTTCTTAATAAATAACTACAGATCCTCTTTCAATTAAAAAAATCTTTGTATGATAAAAAATTAAAAATATTTATATTAAAATCTAGTTATTATTATTATTATTATTCAATTTCATCATCCTTTCATAAAATAATTAATGTTTGCTCACACCCTCTCACTCTACTTCCTCTTTTATCTATTGTGATATTCTTATTTTAATAACTGTTACTACCTGCAATCTTATTACATTTCACCAACAAGTTAAATCTATTTCATTTTCGTTTGATTAATACTACTTTGTATTTTTATCCTTTAAATTAACTAAGCAACTGTTTCATTGATTTGATTAAGGATACCTATTTGATCATTTTTCTGATCTTCAAAAGTATGTATATCGTCCTTTGTTTTCTATCAAAAATATTTTTTCTTCTAAGAAAATAAATAATGCTCCTTCACTTTCTTTTAATTCTTTTTTCTCCTTTTTAATAAAATGGTTTTCATCCTATGGATACTTTTTATAACTCATTATTCGTATTTCAAATTTAACTATTAAATGTGTATTAGTTTATAGCTAAAGAATCTCTTTATGGCGTCTACAACTATAATGTGCATACATTAGATTTGAAATTTTGGAATAGAAACGCAATAACTATGATGATGATTTTTTTTAAGTTAACAACATAACTACTCATGACCAGAAAAAATATTAAATAATACCCTCCTTCCTTTTGGTAAAAACTATCTATATTGTCCTTAATTAAGAGAGATAGAGAGAGTGTCGACTATATTTAAAAGGCTGGGGAAAATAGAAAAAGAAGAAAAAAAATTTTTTTTTTACTGCATGAATCTCTTTATTCTTTGCTGAATCGATAAAGAGCAGAAGAAAAATCTCTTCTTTTATTAATTGAATTAAATTTTCTACTAAAAAGGCATAGAAAGATCAGATTTAAAAGGAAATCCATTGAAATTTTGATTAATAATCTCTAGTGATTATACAGCAACTCTGGCATTTATAAATTTTGAGAGTATTAGTATATACAAATAATAAATATATAAAAAAGAAAAAGATTAATAATTAAACAAAGTAAAGAGTTTGACTCAAGAAGAAAAAAAATTCTGAACTAAAAAAATCATTTTACGCTGTTTAATATGTTCGTTAAAATAACTTATAAGAATAATCCAATCCTCTTTAAGAGTGATTTAGAGGATTTAGATAACCTCCAAAAGGCTTTCAAGTAATTGGCCAAGATCAGCAAAGATGTTTCATTAACATTCATTTTCTCTGATTAATCTTCAGGTTAAAAATCTGTAATTCTCTCCAACGAAGACCTCCAAATTGTGAAAGAAGCTGTTAAATCTGAAAACAGAGCTCTTGTTAACTTAGAAGCTGTTGAAAGCAGTGATGAATTGGTTTCAATCTAACACGAAGATACTGGTTCCGCAAGTGATAATGACACTGAAGTGCTTCAAAAGGATGATTCTGATGAATTCTAATTAATTTCCAATCCTAAAAAAATTGAAGAAATCCCAGCTATTGTTTCAAAGTCAAAGAAGGAAGAAATTCCTGATTCCAAATTGGCTAAGAAGAAGAAACAAATTGAAAAGATTCAAAAGATTGTCAAGAAGGAAATTGAAAAGTAACTTCCTAAGATCGCTGAAGACATTAAGAGTTAAATTTTGAGAGAAATCAATCAAAGCAAGCCTACTTCCAATTTATAATCCTCTCAATAGCTCTCATCTGATGTTTAACATCTTGGATTTATTTGCGATGGTTGTGAAGCCACCCCAATTATTGGTGTTAGATATAAATGTGTCAACTGTCCTGATTTCGACATTTGTGAAAAGTGCGAAGCCAATGGCATTCACAGTCACCATGCTTTCCTTAAGATCAAAAAGCCTGAATTAGCTCCTCAAATGCTTGTTTGTGTTGAAGCTGATACCGAAGCCTAACAAATCATTTCTCAACTTCCTCAAGATTAACGTCATAGAGTTATTGATGTTGATTTCAACTAACTATTTGGTACCTTCAACAGCAATACTAACTGCCAAAAGAAACCCTAAGAAAAGAAGGAAAAGAAAGAAAAGAAGGAGAAAAAGGAAAAGAAGGAGAAAAAGGAAAAGAAGGAAAAGAAAGACAAAAAGGTTAAGAAGGATGAAGAGAAGGTCGAAACTCCTACCAATCAATCTTCCTCTCCTAAACCCAAGAGTATCCTCAAGCCTAGATAACCTATTTCTGAAATTGTTGCCTCTGTAGTTGGTGGTTCTCCTGCTGATTATGAAGATATCTGTGAAGTTTTATAAGGATTCTCTGTTGATGAAATCATTGAAGCTGTCCTTGCAAGCGCTGATTCTTTGAGAGAATCTGTTTCCTCTACTTCCACTGCCTCTACCTCTGTTGAAGTTAAGGAATCCCCTAGACTCTCTGTTTCATTCTCTACCCCTGTTGATGAAGTTCAATCTGAAAAGAAAGAAGTAGATTCTCAATTGGAACTTAATGCCAAGCTCATTGCCTCTATTGTTGATGGAAATGAACAATTATTCACTAACTACATTGCTTTGATTAAGGAAAATTCCTAGAAATCTATTGAAGAATTGATTGACTTGGTCTTTGATCAAAAGCCTGTTGTTGTAGAAGTTCCTAAGATTAAAGAATGTCCTATCTTTTCTTCTAATCAACCTAAGGTTGTTGAAGAAAAGGTCGTTGTTGTTGAAGAAAAGCTTGTTGAATCATATCCTCCAAATTTGAAGAAGAAAGCTGAAGATGTTGCTGAAATCATGGGTGGAAAATTCCAAGATTACATTAACATTATTCTCAACATGCCCTGCAAATCTTCTGTCCAAGATATTATTGAAAACCTTATTGCTGAAGGTGATGTTAAGGAAAATGTCAGTAATGAAAGAAAGGAATGCGAAAAGAAGGAAGTTGTTGTTGTTGAAAAGAAAGTCGAAGTTAAGGAAGAACCTAAGAAGATCTTGAAGAAGAGATTCTCTGAAACTATTAAGAAGAGGGCCAGAGAAATCGCTGAGGTTTTGGGAGAATCTGCTGAATTATACTATGGTATTTGTGATGCTTACTGTCTCTCTCAACCCAACGAATTGATTGAAATGATCCTCAACGATCCTAAATAGGAAATGCTTTCTAAATTCAGCAGCTATAAGAATTGAGTATATTGAAAATTAATTCAACTACTCCTTTCATATCCACTTTAACTGATTAATAGATGATTCTGAAATATATATTTTAGGAGAGCGAAAGTAAGTTAGCAAATAAAAACTAACCAGCTAGCCACCCAATTAATATTTGAAGATCATTTTTAAATCTATATATTCTCTATTAGCAATCATTCATTCATTATATAAAATTCAAAAGAATAATATCATTCCTTAAAAACTATTAACCTCCTAATTTGTTGTTCACTCTATATAAAATCAATAATAGTATATCTTATAAATTATAAAGGAATTTACAAGGATTAAAAAATTATAATCCTATTTTCAATTCAATTTCTCATTTTCTAAAATTATTTTCAATTTATTTTTAAATTTCTTTCCATCTATCAAAATATTCATATTAAGTTATATCTAAAAACTGAAATAAAATTAAATTTCAACTCGAGATCTATCATATTTTATCTAAATAATTAATCTCTCTCCATATCTTAATCAATTTTTTCATAAATTAAATCTAAAATAATTAAACAAAATTCTCTTTAATACCCAATATAAATTGATAATTTTATTTAACAATAATTATAAGTATTAAAAGGGCTATCAATAAAACTAAGTAATTGTAAAGTAAATTGTTAAATCTAACCATTTTAAAATAGTCAATCTATCAAAATATTGACTTTATTATGAAATAATTTATTCGAATTGAGTGAAATTACAATTTAAAGAAAATAATTAATTCGGTCTAGAATATATTATCACAACAATTATTTATTTAATATAAATCTAATTGCTTTCCTAAAATTATAAATTATTCTTTAAAATTTCAAATTATTCCATTATTAATTTCTTTCCAAATTTTAGAATTACAAATTCTTTTTTTTTCTATACAAAAGTAAGTAATCAGAATAATTCTAATTTCATTATAATTCTTTTAAACAGCACTTGTTAAAAAAATCAAATTATATACTTTAACTTCTAGAAAAGAGTAATAAATTAAAGAAACTCATCAAGTATAAAATAATATAAAGAATTTACTAAAACCCTTCATTTTATACTCATGTTTTTGCTAGAATTAATTGTAGTAGTATTAATTTAAGCATTCTAATTATATAAATTGTTTTTTAAAGAATATACATTTACATTTATTATGGGTTATTTTATGTTTTTATTATATGAATTAAATACTCTATTTATTGTTATAACATTTAAATATTTCTATGCAGCTAGTAAGTAGTAGTTAATTTTGTTTAAATATCATAAATCTCCAAAAAGAAAAAATAAAGAAAAAAAGAATGTTTAAAATGCCAAAGATTTATCAAATATGTATTAAATATGAGCCATCAAATTTATTTTTTCAAAAAAAAGAATACTGAAAAAGAAAAGAATGTAACAATAGTGGAGATTTATGCCTAAAATAGGATTTTTTAATTAAAGTTCTAGAATAGATAACAAATTAATTTATCCTATTCATTCATCACCTAGTTGTTTTTAAATTTAACAGATTAAAAAACTAAAAACATAATTTTATTCAAAAAATTCGTAAATATAAAATAGAAGAATCTCTCTAAAACCAAAACTTAGGAAATAAATAAAAAAAATGGATCATCAAGAATTAAAGTCTACTGAAGTTGTTGAGTAGAAAAGTGAGAATAATCTTCTTGAGAAGTTAGATGAAGGAGTAATTAATAGAGAAGAGAATAAAAGGGAGAATATCTAAACTTAAACATAAAAGAAAAGAAAAGGTGATTAATTCCTTATTAAGAGAACTAACATTGATGAAATTGACATTAAATCTTTAAATGAAGAGGAAAAGGCTGAATTAAAAGTAAAATTAGAAAATGAATGTTTGTAAATTAGTAATTGCTACTTAGAAGAACTAGCAATTGACCACAAATGGGATACTTTTGAAAACATTAAAATGGCTAATGATTCTGATCCAGATGATTTATTTGACGAAAATAACTAAAAACTTAAAGCTAAGCTAAAAATCATAGGTTTAATGGTCCTTGGAGGAGCCTTATCTTATTATTTTGAAAAAGCTTGGATTTATTTTGTGTTTTAGATTGGAGCTTTACTTCCTCACATCTTTGATATTTTAAATGCTAAAGAAGAATATGATAGCTATGTAGTACCAAATAAAGATGCTTATTTCACTCAATCTTACATCTCATTTGGATTTAAAAAGCTTGGAAAAGGTAGAGCTAGAGAATAAGATAAAAGCCTTTATCCTAAAGCAGTTGAATTATACGAGTACTTTAAAGAAAATTTAACTTTGATTAGATCTCTTAGACCTTCAAATAACAAGCAAAAATAATGATTTATTCTTAAACTAATCGTGTACATATTTATAAATGAAAATTTACTTTCAATAATCTTAAAAACCTATAATATTTTTATTAATTTATTTATTATTTATTTATAGAAAAAGAGATTATTACTATTTAGCTTTAAAATAATATCATACATAACAAAGGGAATTTATTCAAAATATTAGAAATAATATATTGACTTTAAATAAAATCTATAAAAAAATAAAAAGGCCTTTCTCCCCTCCCATATCATTGCTAAATTTTAATAATTTGGTTCAAAAATATTTAAAATATGGTTTAAATAAATTATAAATACGAATATTTAATTTAAATAAATACTAAATAAAACAATTAGAGATTGTATTCATCATTCTGTTTACTTTAATCAATATTTATTAAAAAGCTTTGAATAATCAGTTTTTCGTTTATTACTAAATTTGTAAAACTGTTAGAATTAGTAATTCATATTTACTAAAAATCCTCTATCATATACATTCCTAACTAATTCTGTGAATTCTTCAGAATCATCATTCTCATTAAGATGATCATATATTTAAAATAGTGTAAACTTTATGTACTTAGTATGATTCAATGTAAGTAAAGATTTTAAAATAGATTCAATACCATTTTTGTAGAATTTTTCATGAAATTAAATCAGCTATAAACATTTTTGTGAATCCTTTAGCATTTCACAGAAAGGAGTATAGAAGAATTTCATTTTAGTTTCTTCCCATATACTAATGTGTTATTTACGCTAAATATTCATTTGTTCAATCCCAAAATCTAGACTTAATTGCTCTAGAGTTTAAGAATGGGATATTGATTAAAATAGCTAAGTGTAATTAAGGTAGAATTATCTTAGAATTGTTCTTTAAACCAATAATGATTTAATGCTCTAAGATTATTTAATAAATACTGATAATTAATCAATAACATTCTAATTAAATGGGATAAGTATTTCAAGGATATTCAGTTTTTCTAGGTCAGATAAATGAGAAAATAACTCGTAAAAATCATTATCATCATATTAATTTTTTTCTATCTTTTAAAGGAATTTTGTTGAAAAACTCATTTTAAGCAAAAACTTTTCAATATCTGTTGATAAAGAGACTGATTAGCATATTAAATCCAAATAAAATAAATAAAATAGGGCGGTTTCTTTATAAATATCTAATGAAATTTCATTTACTCTTTCAAATGAGAAAAAAAAATATTTGAAATCATAATAACCAGTAAAATCTTCGGTATATTTTAAATAGTAAGAATATTAATTTAAGCTTCCTCTTTATTTGTTATATCTAATTTAACCAAAACGGGCATTTAACTCAAATTATTTTAAGCTTTAACTCTTATCTAATACTGGTAGTAATTCATTCATATCTACTTTATCGGTATCTTTATCAGTGTATTATATATGAATTTTTACATTTACATTCTAGATTGAAGTTGATTGCTTTAAAAAATTCACAAAACTACTGAATACTGTCTGGTTATGATTAAGCATTATATCTATTGAAGTTAATTAATTTAAACCAATTAATGCATCTAGTTTAATTTCATTTAATGTTGGTTATATTGGTTCTTCATATTCTTCTTCTAATTATTCACATTTCTGTTCTTCTATTTCTCTTTTTTCATCATTAAAATTATCACTTTGATTATCATTGTCTTCTAATTAATTTTGTTTTTATTTCTTTTCTTTGGATTTTTAGTGGATTTACTTTCTAGAAATTTCACCATTATTAATTAATGGTTTCTATTCAGGAGGTTTTTATATGACATAGGTTATCTTTAAGTCCTAGAGATTTGAAGCATTTTTGAAATTCTCAAAATTTATATTTATTTCCTTAGCTGAATAAAAAGTATACTTTAACTCAAGTCTTTCTAGTTTTGGAGAATCAAATGTTAACTAAGTTCTGATTAAACTTAAATTGGCATAAATTAAGTTCTTTAAAATCTTATGAGCACTTTAAGTATTCTTATCATTTATCAGCACATCCTTATTTATCTCAAAATGTGATAAATTTTACAATCTTGATAATTATTCAAAGAAATCGTTTGAACATTGACTACTAGTTAATGTGTCCTAAATTAAGCATTTAATTACTCTAATATTACTTCTTTCTATGTTGGCTTTTCTCATTCCATTAGCTACATACTTAATCAAATTTTGAGAAATAGTGATTACTAGTAGCTGCATACTACGTTAATTAAAAATAATCCTAAAGATTGTATCTATTAATTACTCTTAAATAGAGTCTTAATATGAATAGCCACCTATAGTTATATTTAAAGTATTGTAGGATTTCAGAGACAGTAAAATTCTAATTGTAGTAAGAAGTGAAAGATTGTCAGATTACATATAGATAGTCAAATATCTAGGAGTATTGAATTCCAACAGAGATGTTTATGTTCTATCTTCATACTCACTATATTACTCCAAGCTATTTATATTAAGGTAGAAATCCAATTGTTTTTTATTAAGAGTATTGAAATTATACTTGTAGTTGAATTTAAAAGAAGAGTAGATCTTATTATCTAAATTTTCTTCATCATTAATATCTTCAAATTCAAAAAACTCGTTAAATAATTCCTTACATTTTATAGTTTAAGCTTTCTCTTTTATTTCAGGTAGATAATTTAAGTTGAAAAGATTATCTACATTTTTGAATTATTTTTAAAATATTTCTTTCCTTAATTCAAAAATCTAATCAGAAGATAAATTATTATTGGCTTCTTCTATTTCGTTATCTAACAAAAGTTTTTTCTTTACATAAGATTTAATGTTTTCAAACAATGCCATTTATTATTAGACTTTAGCAATTTTCTTGTCAATAGCTTACTACTCCTCCTTTTTCTCTTCGTTTTTTGAAAGTTATATTTATTAGTTATTTTCAGTCAGAGGAGTTATCTATTTCGTTTCCTTAAACTTAAGCAACTATATAGATTCGGAGTCTCTGCAGTCTTGTTCTTATTCGTAGATTAAAAGATGTTCTTAGATGTAAGATAATTTCTTTTTAATGAACTCATTGATAACTTACTCTTTTATCTTAGCTTATTCTTAGAACACATAAACAGATGTTCTATATCCTCCATTTTGTCTAAAATTTCTTCTCATTGGTCTATAATTTCTATATGATTAATACATCTTACTCTAATATTTTGAATATTTTTATTTGATTATTATTGCAAATATACAATTTTTATTTTTGTTTATTGTTTATGAATAATTAAATGATTCTCAAACAATATAAAAAAAAATATGTTCACTAAAATTATTTTATTTTTAAGTAGAATCTTTAATATTTATTGATAGCACTAAATATCTATTAAACATTAACATTTATTAGAAAGCTATTAATATTCTAATAGATAGTGTATTTATTTTCTAAATTTTAATCCCATTCTCAAGTGTATAAGTAGAATAAATTTACTATAATTTAACACAATATAGGGTTTAAAATGGAAGGCAAATATAAATAAATGATTGAGATACATAAATTAAAATTTTATCTTTTCAAGTCTATGAAGGAAATTTGAAAAAGGAAGTTTTCAGAAAATAAAAAGACAGATATCGTCTTAATTAAAAATATTTTTAATTCTTTTTTAATCAAAATGTATCTTTTGGAAAATCATATAGAAAAATCATTAAGTTGAATGATAGATACTTTAATATTTATATTGATTTATATCTATTAGAGGCTAGTAATAGAAAAGCCAATTATTTAAATATTCTAATATTAATTTTTAATCCTCTCTCAACTCAAAGTATGTTTATTATTAGAAATAATCCACGTTTTTTATATTAAAATAACGATTTATAATTCTAAAGACATGAAATATAATTTGATTGAAAGTTTTTATCTTTAGAAATAATAATTATGAAATACTATTTATTGCATGTGAATAATTATTTGATGCCTACAGTAAAAAAAAAGCAGAATAACTAATTAAAAATATTTTTAATGAGTGTGAGTGATACGAATATTTGACAGTTTAACAAAACTAAAAGAAAAATCACTATTAAATTTAATTAAGAATCAATATTAATTCCCTAACTATTTATTGATTATCAAAAGTACTTTTTGTGATAACAATCTAAATAAAATTTGAATTTCATAAATTTATCTAAGAGGTACTAATAGATATACCTTAATTTAATTCTAGCTAAATTAATTTTATAAAAGTAAATTTTTTCTGATAAGTAATATACACTATGTTCTATATTAATACCTCCCCGTCCCCTACAAACTTTTCTCTTTTTTGAGGTGTTAGTATTTGTTTGATATTTATTTCATAAAGAAAAATTAAAATTACAAAAGTAAAAATATTTTATGATATAATAAGTAATATTAATAAATAAAAATAGAATATTCATTTTAAGTCCAATTTTAAATAGTGATGTAATAAATGAAATAGAACAATTCAAAAATAAATTTATCAAAATTGTTTATAAATTATTATAATCAGTATTTAATTTATATAAGCTAGATTTTAGAAAATCAATCAGAAATAGAATCCTCACTTTCTTCGCTTAAACTACTGCTACTGCTACTACTATTACTTCTGCTACAACTGCTACTAGTTCTACTAATTTCATAATTATTGAAAAAACTACTTTAAGAATTATCTGTGAATTCATGAAATAGTTAAAATTAGTATTTTGAATCTACTAAAAATCCTCTTTCATAAACTTTGGTTACTAATTCAGTGAGTTCTTCAGAATTCACTTCTAATTTAAGTAAATTTCGTTGTATATTTTAAGAAAACTTTAAATATTTTATATGATTTAATGCCAGTAAAGCTTTTAAAATAGATTCTAATCCTTTTTCATAATAATCATCTTGAAATTCAATCAACTATAATACCCTTTATGATTTTTTGAGCATTTCACAGAAAGGAGTATAGAAATATTTGTTTTTAGTTTACTCCCAAATGCTAATGTGGTTGTCGCTTGTGATATTCATTCTTTCAATACCAAGATTTAATTTTATTTACTCCAGATTTTAACAATAGGAGATAGACTTAAATAATTTAGTATAATCAAGATAGAATTATCTTAAAATAGTTCTTGATATCTATAGTGATTTAATACTTTACGATTAATCCATAAACTAAGATAGCTAATCAATAACATTCTGATTAAATGGGAGGTTGATTTTAAGAACCTCTAATTTTTCAAGGTTGGCTAAACGAGAAAATAACAAGTAAGAGTTTTAATTAAATTAATTTTTTTCTATTTTTTTATTGATATCAGAATCAAAACTTAAATTAAGTGATAATTATTCAATGTTATTTGTATTGGAGATAGATTAACATATTTCATCTAAGCACGAAAAGGAAACGTCTACATTACTAAGAATTTATAACTCAACATTATTTACTTTTCTAAATGCAAATTTATATGGATTAAAATTAAATTTGTTATTTTTAAATACTCTATTATTGTATTTTAAGTAGTAAGAATATAAATCAAAGCTCTTGCTTGATTTATCATATCTAATTTAGCAATAAGAGCTACTTAAAGAAAATTTCTTTAAGTTTTAACAGTTATCTAATACAGGTAACAATTCATTCATTTGTAAAATATTTATATCATCACGTCCTACACTAATTGTTACATCGACATTTTTGATTGAGATAGATTGCTTTAAGAAGTTTACAAAACTGCAGAATACAGTTTGATTATGATTAAATTAAATGTTCAGTGTTTTTAATTACTTTAATCCAATCAAGGAATCAAGTTTAATTTCATTTAATATAGGCTCTAATGGTTCTTGTAATTTTACAAGTAACTCACTTTCCTATTTTTCTTCTTCCTTTTTATCATTTTCATTAACTTTAGTCTAATTTCCCTTTAATATTCTTTTCTTTTCTTTGGATTCCTCAAGGATTTACTTTCTAGAAATTCTACCATTAATTAATGATTAATGTTAAGAAGGGCTACTCTGGCTATAACTTATCTCTAAAACTTTGAGATTAGAAGCATTTTTGAAATTTTCAAAATTTATATGGACTTCCTTAACTGAATAAAAAGTATAATTTAATTTTAGTTTTTCAACTTTTGGAGAATCAAATCTTAGCTAAGTTCTGATTATATTTAAATCAGCAGTAGTTAAGTTATTCAAAACATTAAGAAAATTTTGATTATTCTCCTCATTAATAATTACATCGTTTATCTAAAGATGAGATAAATTCTTCAGTCTTTATAATTATTGAAAAAAATTATTCGCATTTTAACTATTAGAGCCAGCAGATTCATATAAATGGCATCTAATTACTCTAATGTTACTTCTTTCCAAGTTGACTTTACTCATTCCATCAACAACATTCTTTATAGATGTTTGAGGAATCTCTATTTATAATAGCTATAAACTACGCTAATTAAAGATAACCCTAAAAATAGCTTCTATTAATTAATTTATTAAATTAATATTACTATCTTTTGTTCTATCATAAGTATAGTCTTATATTGTGATATCTAAAGTAGAGTACGATTTAAGAGATAGTAATATTCTAAGGGTAGAAAGAAGGGAAAGAGGATTATCTATAAATGTAGAAAGGCTCAAATATCTAGGTGCATTGAAGTAAAGCATAGAAGTTTAAGTATAATCTTCATACTTATGGTAATCCTCCAATTTATTAAAGGAAGGATAGAATTCCATCTCTTTACATTTAAATCTATTATAGGACGTATAACTAAGATAATTATTAAAATTAAAGCAAACAGAGTTGGCAAATTTTTGATTTTCCTCATCATCTTCATTATCAAATTCAAAATATTCTGTATAATATTCTGATTATTTTTTTGCCACAACTTTCTATTTCATATTTGGTAGGTAATCTAAGTTGAAAATTTATCTTTCATTTTAGAATTACTTATTGAAGATATGTTTTCTAAGTTCGAAAATTTCTTAATTTGATAAATTATTTTTATTTTCTGCAGATTCCTTATCAAGCTAGAGTTTTTTGTTTACATAGGATTTTATGTTTTCAAATAGCGCCATTTATTATTGGAGTTTACAAATTTTCTTCTCAATGTTTTACTACTCTTCCTTTTACTATTTGATTTTTGAAAGTTATATCTATTAGTCATTTTTTGTAACAGAAACCTTCGATTTGACCTCCTTAAACTTAAGTAACTATATAGATTCAGAATCTCTGCAGTCCTGTTCCTACTCATAGATTAAAAGACTTTCTTGTAGATAAAAAAATTTCTTTGAAGTGAATTCGTAAATAACTTAATCATGCAATTTTTTGTGTTCTCTTTGAGCGTACTGAGGTCTCTTTATACCTCTTCTAATTCTTATATTCATTTTCTTATTATCTTTAATTTATGGTTATTTTGTTTTTATTTCAATAATTTTTTTAGTTTTTATTTCTAATTATGAAATAATTAAAAACGATTTGGAAGAAACAAAAATAATTGATTTAAAATGAGTTTAATCCTTTAGTTGACACTTTAAATATTTTTTATAATGTTTAATGTCTATTAGTGTATTCTTTTCTATATATTAACAAATTAATATTCTTTTATTTTCTACTACTAACCCTATTCTCTAAAATTATCTGTATGAATAAATGAAATTTATATATTAATTAATCCTATAGAGTTTAGAATTTAAATGACATATAAATTCGTGCATGATTAAAAATATATAATCTTTTGGAATAAATTTAAAAATTTTTGATATTTCTGATAATGAGGAAGAGGCTCTAGGTAATTACAATAAATAAAAGTACAGATCAGAAATAAGAAAATATCTTTAAAGAGTTTAATACCAATCCTTAAGGTGTTTTTGTTTTAATCTAAAAGAATAATCATTGAGATAATATAATTCATGAATGAATATAAAATTCTACATCTTATTAATTAATCAATAATAGCATTTCTTATGGAATTAATGATAATTTTTAATTAAATTTATTGATATTAAAAGATGTTAATCACTTCTGATTTAATCCAAATAATAGTACCATTTAAAAGAAAATTAAAACTGAAAGAAAATATTAATTATAATAGAGATAAGATTAAATCAATTAATCAAAGTTTAAAAAATCACAAAATTGGTAAAAAATTTATCTAAATATAAATTAAATAAATAACAAGTAGACTTATTATATTTAAATTTATCTAAATTAAACTAATCACCATCTATCGTAATTATAGTCATAAGAGGAGCCAGTAGGCTAGCTAAGAGGGAACTTGAAGTATGGCTTAACTAAAACACCCTTTTCATCACAAACCTTAAGAATATCAATAATGCTTTCAATTTCTGATGACTAAATTGTGCTTGATAAACTATTATTTAATTTCATGTAGTGATGGTGCTTGGATTCTACAAGAGATTGTAAAACTTTCTCAACTAATTCTTAGTTGAAAGTTGCTTCATCAAAATCTATAATTTAGAGAGACTTAGAGGAATTTCTAATAAATTCACATAATGGGATATGGAAAGTTTTGGATTTGTGGCTTTCCCAGACTTATTTGTGATCTTCAGTGATTTTCAAAGCTTCTAAATTAGTACTAAGGTAAACTTATTATATTTATTAGAGACCTGTAAGAGCTTGGAATAATTTACTAAAGTCAAGATAATATTAATTCAAATTTTAATTTCTTTTAAAGATAAATGACTTTAGATTAATAGATTTCTCAATTAAATAAGAGATTGAATTTAAAATATGCTAGTCGAAATTGATGTTAAGAGAGAGATGTTCAAGTTTTGTCAATGACTCCAACTATTTGAAAAAAGAAAGATCTTTAAACTTGAAAGGGTTTTTTTTCAGACTTTCTTACTGATTATATCCAACATTTCCAGTTATACTAACATTCTTTAAGGATTTAGAAGAGGCGAGAGATTAGCATACTTAGTTCAGGTCTTCTAAACTATCTTAGTAATTTAACTGAATCTTTGCAGTCTTAATCTAATCAAAAGAAAATTGATAAGGTTTGAAAGTGTATTAGGGGTGGTTTAATACACCATTTAATTGATTCTTAAAAACATATAATGTTGAATCTTTATTGGGAAGTTCATAGGAGATACTTCCATGAGGAGTTTAGATACTGACTTTTTAGCATTTTTTTAAACCATTCAATGTCTCATAAATATTTTTAAGATCTATGTACTTAGTCACTTTACTAAGTTCCTTTTCATACTAATATGTAATGGCATATTTCCTCAAACTAGTAGATCTAATCAACAGTTTATGCAAACTATCATAAATTTCTTGAGAGCATTTTAAGCTAGTATAAATTTCTTCAAGCTAAGTTAGCTCAGAAAGATGGTCAAAGAATTTAAATCCTGATACTTTCTCTTCAGGAGTTTCACCCTCTGTTTCTTCTTCTTAGGCCTTCTAGTTCTTTAAATCTTTAATAGTCTAAGCCTACTTCAAGATTTCTTTTCTGGATGTTTCTTGAGGAACATAGGAAAAGAATGCAAGTTTCAAGTTAGATAGATTTTTTGCTTCTTTTAAACTTAGAAGTAAGTTTTCGAGCTTCTAATTAGTTAAAATGTTAGGTTCCAATCCAATATCTAGTTTAATATATCTCATATTGATAAAGTAGAATTCAAAGGTGAATGCTGATGGAATGCAAACTATATTTAAGCAAGTAGATCTTACTCTCTTTAATATGGCATTCAAATTCTCAATAGAATCCTTAGCACTTACTGGTATGGAATTTTAAGCAAAATGATATAAATGAGGTAGAGTAGAAACGAATTTAAAGTAATCCTACACCTTATTGGTATCAGCATTTTTTAAATCAGAATTAAAAGTTAAAACTCTTAATTAGCTTAGACTAGAGTTGATACGACCAAAAGATTCCACCAAACTGTCAAAACATTCAAATGGCATTTATAATTTAAGACCTTATAAATGACGATGAGAGAAAATCACTTCAAAAATTGATTGGAGGATTTCTGAGACATTAGATGCATTAATTTAATTTCTTGTGTAGGTAGGAGTAATTGATAGATTATTAAATTTATTTAAAGAAACTAAAAATCTTAGTAATGCTAGGATGCAAAGGTTATTATCAAAAGAGACATCAATAGAAACACTTTAGAACGAATTATTAGCTAATTTAATAGTCTAGATAAAATCATCAAACTTGAAGAAATCAGCTTCTGTTTCTAGTCTTTGGATGCTCAAATAAAGGTGTTGGTAATCATTCTTGCCAGTAAAATTCTAAATCCAAACATAGAATGAAGTATAAGAATAGGAGTAAATTCTAATTTAATTCCTCTATTCATGAGGTTATAATTAGAACCACTTTTAAATATTGTAATCATCTCTAGTAACGTTCTAGGCACGGTTTTGATTCATATCGAATTAATAATCCATGTTAAAAACCAAATTTTAATACTTAGTTTACTCTTCTTAAATCTCCTTCAATTGCAACTATTTAATTTATTCTTAACTCAATCCACTCTTCTTATTCTCTTCTTCGTTTAAGTGGAGATTCTTTTCTACCTAAGTAGAGACTTTATTAATCAATTCAACTTACTATTTGATTTGATTAACTCTTCTTAAGAGTGCTTCCTTTCTTTGAGTTTAATCTGTTTCTTCTTCATCATCATCTTCATCCTCTTTTACTTTCTATTTGCTTTCTAAATCAATAAATTTCAAAAGTTTGAGTTCTTCTTCCTTTAGTTCAGCTTGTTAGGCCTTGTAGAGTTAAATATCCTTTTTAAAGATTTCGAATCTTTCCTTTACAAAAGTTAGGTTAGTTTCGTTACCAGTTGGAGCGGCTTTCTTTTGAGGTATTTTTCTTCTAGACATTTTTTAAGGTTTTTCTCTCTATTCTGAAATTGTTTATTTTATTGTTAATTGATTATTGTTTATTTGAATTCCTAATATCTTCAATTTGATTTAGTTATAAATAAAATTTTGATCATATATTCACATCAAGAATTCTCGAATGAGAAGTTATAAAAGATACTTAATAATTAATACGTCGAATATCTTTTTTTTCAGCATAAAAAATTAATTAATAGAAGCTACTAAATCAATAAAAATTTAAGCAAAAAAGATTCTATTATTTTCATTTTGATCAGGATTATTTTATCTAGGTTCCCCGCTGTTACGCTGTTACTGTGTCTAGGGGATCAAATAAAAATTTTGAATAATTTCATTTATAATTTATTTACTTTTCTTTAAATTTTTCTATTAATTTCCTTTATTTTATCAATACCTAATATTTATTTGGATTACAAATTAAGAGGATAGTTAAAATGGACACATAAATCGAATTAAAAGAATCCTATTGACATACTTTTTTAAATTATGTAGAGGTCTTACTTTAAATTATTGTTTAAATAGATCTCTCTTCTTTTATTTTTATAATGAGTTAGACGTTTTAGTTTATATAATTAGTTTGGATAATTAATCAAAAAAAAAAATACATAATTACTTGATAGACGTATTATAATATTGTAGGAGTTAAAATAGAAAATAAGAGCAGAATATGTTTTAATTTATATTGAAACTTAAATTTTAAATATGGAGTGAATCTGTCAGTACATTTTTGTTAAATCATGACATCTTTGTAGGATTTGTTGATCTATTGATTCAACATTATTTTATATAGTATTTTAGTATATTTAATTTGGATTCCTATCATACACAGGAATATTTTAATTTATTTATTATGGTACATTCTATGATTGATAAAATCTTTACTTTAAATTTGGTCCATATAATTGTTAGTTATTATTATAATTTACAGCAGGAGGGAAAAGTTATTGTTAATTTGATCTTGAAGACTGAGCAGTTCCTAAATATTCAGAACTTTTGGAGGGAGAGGCAAATATATTTTGGTTTCTTTATTGAGAAGGCTGCATGTTTGAATTATAAATTAGATTTTAATTTGAAATTTTTTAAGGTGGTGATTAAAATAATAGATTGTTTGTATTATTTGATTAGTCTTTTCTAGGAGAGAAAGGAGGGGAAGTTAATATATTTGAAGGTTAAGGTATCTTTTTAAGAGTTTAGTTATAATTAGGATGCTAAGGATCAAATGTTACTCCATATCTTTCAAAGAGCTTAGCCTTCTATTCATACTTTTCTGTCATTGCTTTAAGCTATTATTCAAGAATCTGGTTTTTTGCCTGCTATTAATGAATCTATGTCTCTAAATCAATCACATGCTGAGAAGCTTAGAAGTGAATATTTTAATTCATTGCTATTTGTGATTTTTAGTACTACAGCTCAAGCTATTTGATCTAGAATTATAAATCTTGATTTTCTAACTCAAGAGTATTAATTTCTTGCTAAAGAGAAGCAATAGTTTCAATATATTTAGCATCATTGCTCTTCAATAAATTGATCTATTCTTATAGATTTTTCATTTACTCTACCTCAATTTAAAGATCTGTAACTTGTGTTTAGAACTATGTCTTTTCATGATTTATCTTTATAGAGACTTGCTTGTCAACTTACTCTAATTATCTCTTTAAGTCTATTATTTCCTATTATTTTTCCTCTATTTCTTATTAGAGTGATGTGATACGCTTATTTGAGTTTTTGAGAGACTTCTCTAATTCTTGAATTTCTTTACTTTACTATAGAATTTCTTCTTCGTATTATTTATTTAATGAAACCATGCTTTCATGTTTCATTTTCAACATTTCTACTTCCAAACGACACTCTTCCTTTTCTTTTTCATTTTGAATAGCTTTCAATATACTCTAGCTTTCTTCAAGATTTTTTATACGCATATGGGACTTTTCTAAATCTTCTTTGAGGGAGTCAATCTAAAGCAAATCATGTTTTTATTATTCAAGAATTTGTTTTAATTCAGTACGAGTAGCATCTAATTTTTACATTAATTCTTCATTTTGTTTCTCAACAACCTCTGTTATGAGAGCTTTTTCATCACTTAATCTCTTTTCATAGTTTAACTGCTTTAATTATTCTATAGCTTTTCTCTTTTCATCACGAATGTGGTTTTCAGTTTATTTAGCTTCCTGCAAAGCTTACTCTTATTATAATATTGTTTCGGAGAGCTTTTCTCTTTCTAACTCAAGTTCACGAAGTACCTATTAATGATGCATGAATTCTAAATTCTTTTCATCAATTTACTTCTCATGAATTAAAATAGTTTACTACAATTACTCCTTTTGCTAAGTAAGAGTATCAATTTCTATACATTATTTTTCATATTCTCTCATGACTTCAGAACCTTAATCGAGTTACTCAGAGAGATAATTCATTTCTTCTCTTAGCAACTGCATTTCATTTTCTTTCTATTGCATTTGTCTTTCAGCTAATTTTGTTTTCATATCACTAACCTTCTACATCTCGCGAAGCTGATTTTCCTTCTCTATAGTAAAGTTCTTAGTGTAATCTTAAATTTTTGCATACTATTCACTTAACTTCTATTCTTTTTATTTGTATGTTTCTACTGAATCCTTTAATTACCTTATTTAGTCATCTCTATCATCTAATTTTCTTTATAATTCTATTACTTTCTTATTCTCATCTTCATACTTCCCCTTAAAATTTGTATACTTCTTTCTGTATTCATCAAGTTCAGAATTCAAAATTTTTAAACTAGATTCTTATTCTTCTCTCTCTGTTTCTAGCTTTTAGCATTTTTTACTTAGTTAAAGAAATTCCCCCTCAGTTTAAGATTTAATTTCTTCAATAATCATTTGACTCTCTTCAAGCTCTTTTTGAGCTTACCTTTGACTACGAGCATATTTTTCTTAAATTCTATCACCTTCATTTTATAAATTTTAGATTTACTCCTCTAATCTTTAAATATCTTTTGATAATCCTGATTCTTTTGTCTTTAATTCTTTATTTTTTTATTACTCTTATTCTATCTTCTCTTTCTAATCCTTTAAATCTTCTTTTAATCTTTCAATTTCTCTTTTTAATTCTTTAATATTTTAGTCTTTGTCAGATCTCTAAATTTCCAAGTCTTTAACTTTTGATTATAATTCTACTTTTATTTCTGTTTCTCTAAGCATCTACTCTCTTAGTTATTTATCCCCAAACTATTATAGCTCTCTTTAATTTGTAAATTCTTAAACTTAAGATGTCAAATCTTTTATCTAAAACTCCCTCTCCTTTTGAAATAGTTATATTTTTAGGATATTTAAAAATACCAACAGCCATTAATAATAAAATAAATATTACTTGAATTTATTTCTAAGCTTATGTTAGCTATATTTAGGTATCTTGGGTGTGCTACTAACTGATTTCTAAATCCTTTTAAAGCTAATAGAGTTTAAGTGAGTTCTTTTCAAGTTAAATATTTTTCTAATTCTCATTGTAATATTGTTATTTGATTGTATTATTTTCATTTGTTAATTCTTGAATGAGCTTCTTAGACTTTTCTAAATTCTGTTGTAAGGAGGAATATTCCATTTCTAATTGCTTTAAATTTTATTGAGATTATTTAGATGATATTAATTACATTTCATACACTTTTTTATTCTTAAGTTCAAGATCAAGTAAATCATTAACTCTTTTATATTAATTTTTAAGTTCTTAGATATTAGTTTCATCTTTATCTGAATGGTACTAAATCTAAATAATTTCATCTCTAAGCTATCGATTCTTCTCCTCTAATTTTTCATTCATTTTCTCAACAGCTAGTAACTTCTCTTCTAATATTTAAACGTGGACTGCATCAACTTCTTTCCTATATTAAAATATATTAGTGCTTACTTATTGCTTCAATTATTTCTAGTTTTTTATTTCATTTGTTATGAACATTTTAAAATTATTGAAGGATACTGATTATAAAAATATTACTGCTTAACTAACATATCTAGGTCATGTTTAGCACCTCTAAACTATTCTATTAATTGTGCATTCTCTTGTACTAATAAATTAACTTTCTTTTCAAACTAGACTTATTTTTATTTCTCTTATTCATTTATTTGCTCAGTTGATTCTTATTGTTACTACTTCAAGAATGATTCCATTGCGTAAACTTAATTTTTTAATTGAGTATTTTATGACATTAGTTAAGCTTTTTCGCTGCTATCATTTACCACTAAATCTATTTACATTTTCTCTTATTAAAGTTATCTCATTCTATTTTCCATTTATCTAATTCTCTCTAATTTTTCTTCTTTTTCTGTATTAGTTTGAGCTATTGGAGCTGAATATTTATTGGATTAACTCAAAATTTAACTGCTTCCCCCTTAGAAGCTAGAAAAATCATTAGACTAATTTTGAAATGTAAAATTGTATTGACTTGATTAAGGAATGTCTTATTAGTATTGGAAATTTTCATCTCCATATTCTTCATTTTCTTGGATTGAAAACATAAATCCTATATCTATCTATCTTTTTCTTTAAAAATAAAATATCCAGTCAAAATTTTAGATAAGATTTACTTAATTTTTTTTCTAATAAAAATACAAAAATTTTCAAATAATTTAGAAATTGATGTATCTATCCTAAAATAAATGAATAAGTCAATGAATGAACGAATGAACGAACGATAGTTAAACAACTACTTATTTATCTTATTTTCGATATTTTCTTTTAAAAGCTGTACTACAAATGAACTAATTTATAAATATAACATTTTTAAATAGATTTTATTATAAACCTTTAATCATACTTTTATTATAAATTAACTCATTATTTATAGAAAATAAATAGAATATGTTATTATATCAAATGAATTATTATAGAATTAATTTTGTATATTTTAAATGGTTAAATTACTGGATATATATCTTGACCAACACTTAAAGAAGATACATTTTATACTATTATTTAGTTAGATATGTTTAACTAGACTGACAAAATAAGATAATTATGTAAATATTAACACATTTTAATCAATTGTGATGATCTTTATATAAGATACTTTAAAATAAACTAAATTATTAATTTAAAATTCTATTTTATTAGTAATTAAATTATTGATGTATTGAGTTATTGTGAAAACGATTAAGAAATTATATAATAGTTGCTAAAAACGATTTATGTACTTATGTAAATAATAATTAATAAGTTTTTCTTAGCTTTTACATAAAAAAAAAGTAATTCCTCAAATTTTAGTATACTAATTATATAAATACTGATACCATGGCAGATAAAGAAAAGAAGCCTCTAAAGAAGAAGGATGGAGAGAATGGAGCTGAAGAAGTTGAAGAAGAAGAGGAGGAGCAGGGATGTTGCAGTAAAACCTGTGATTTAATTACAGCTTGTTGTGCAGTAATAGATTTGAAATAATAATAATTATATTAGATATACTTTAAAAATCAAGTAGAACATGACTAAATATTATTTTAATAAAATTATAGGCAATGTATAAAGTTATTGTAGTAGTATGTAGAGCTATCCGCGACTGCTTGGCTTTTGTTTGGTATCCTTGTAAAGAAAGATGTTGTAATTGTGTTGATGATTGTGATAAAAAAATGAACCCTTGGAAAGATCCAAGTTACTCTCATGTGTGATAAAAGAAAATTTAATAAGAAATGTACAATAAAAGCAAGGTAATTTATAATATAAGATATTAAAATGAAAATTGGAATAGTTAAGATAAATAAATATTAGATTTGCAATAAAGGATAAAAATTAAAATGGATAGATTAAAATGAAATATTTATTATGTATGACACTATGCATATTAGTAACCTTCATATTGAATATTTTTGCATAATATGGTATTCTTAATTATTAATTGTTTATATCTATTCATTCACTCACTCATTCTTTTGTTTTCTGTTCAAATTTTAAATATTTTTCTTTCTAATTTTGTTTTTAAAATAATATTCTCTAATAGTAGAATTTAATTTAAATTGATTAATATTTAGTCATTTATTAATTCAATTAATTTTAATTTATAATATTATGCGATTTATAATCCATTTCTTTGCATAAATCTTATCAAAAATTGACTATTCTATGCCTTCCCGATCTTTATTGAATAAATTATCAATACTTTGGATCGATATAAAGAATATTCAAAAGATTAATATTCTAAATTTTTTATCAGTAGGAAAGAATAGTTTTTTAAGAAAAATTAATGGCCGAAGAATAACGAGCTTAATAGTCAGATAGTCCTTAAAACGAAATAAGAAAGTTAGTATGGGAAAATAAGCTTCCAATTAAGATCACACTTGATAAAGATTAGGTTAGCAATAATGAAGAACCATTTCCTCTATATATGTTCTTTTAGAGAGTACATCTTCCCATATTTTATTTTTAGTAGATCCATGAATATTTTGAAAAATTCGCACCTGTTCCTCGTAATTAATATGATATTTGGTTAGAATTGAATGATAAACCTGTTTGCTGGAACTTACCATTTGGAGTAACTTTTGATTTAAGTTACAAAGATGAATCAATCAAAGGAGATTCTGGTGATAAAGATAGTTTAAATTTTAGCAATGAAGAACCTCCCCTACCCTTCTTACCTATAAATTTAACTCTCCACTATGGACCATGTAATATTTCTGAAGAATATACACCTATTCCTAAATTATAGGGAAAATCGCTCTTAGAAATTGCATTTTAAAATTTCAGATTTACCTTAAAAGAGGCTCTTTTTATAAGGAATGACAATGATTAGCCATTAGCTTTATTAGCAGTTTAAGATTAAAACTTATTATGGAATTCTTATGTTTAACATGATTAGGAATCCTTCTTTAAGATATTAGATTAATTGTTTTAATTGAAGAATCATTCAGTGAATAATAAATCTATTAAATTGCCTGTAAGAGTATATATTGAAGGTTATGTGGGTCGTATCTAATTATCATATCCTATAGAAACAGGGAATGAAACCCTAGGAGATTTATTAACTAAATATTTCCCAAAAATTTTAAAATAATCTGACACGGCATACGAAATAATAAGTAATAAGTACAAAGATTTAAAAGTATTTTGTAATGGTATAGTTTGCAATCTAAGCATGCCTCTACTTTACTTTTATAAGCACTTCTCCCATTATGATGGTTTCACATATCTATGTATATAAAAATGATTTAAATAAAGTGTATACACATATTTGATTTAAAAAAAGTATTGTTATTGAATCAGTTATTTTGTAAATGATTTTAACTTAAATAATTTATTTATTGTTGATAATATTTGATACTTTTACTAATATTTTATTTATTTATTTAATGAATTTAACCCTTTAACTGAGAATAATTATCTATCTTTCTATCCTTTCATCAATCAATCAATAAAAAAATATCACTATAAACTTCAGTTTAAGAATTTAAAAAGTATAATTGTTTTCATGATTATAATCTTTATGATTGTTTGATTTGAAACTTTATCTTGAATGAATAAAATTTTTAATGAAGAATTTCTTTTTTTGATAATTAGAAAAGGTTTATAATATAATTTTAAAAATTGGTTTAAACAATATTAATGAAATTAGATATAATACGAGATAAATGTATCACATATTAATGAATTCAATTTCATCTCCCTAATCAGATAAAATAAAAACAGGAACTATCTCTTCACTATTTTAAAAATCAACTTAAATGTGAAGTTATTATCTTGTTTATAAATTAGAGAAAATGATTTGATCAAAATCTACTTAAATACTAATAACGTTATCCTATTAAAACAATATTGGAATTTTCTTGTTGAATTAATCGTCACTCTAGGAAAACCAAGAATATCCATTAGACGAGATCATATATAATAACTTATCCTTAGCAGAATCCATACTTTTATAATATAATTCATGATTAGTAAAATCAATTTTATTAGCAATACCTACAAATATCTATCCCTCTAATCTATGAATTTTAACAAAGAATTATTCTTTCCTAATTCTATTATTTAATAAGCAATCAATATATCCTATAGCATATACCTAGCTATCTTTAATTTTCTTAAAATTAAATTAATTCTAAATAATTTAATCATTTACCTAAAAGTTTTCTTATTCTATATTAAACAAGAGTTTTTAGGTATAAAAATTTGTCTCCAGTTTCTCACAAAAATAATCATATTACTTAGATATTAATTATTGTATACTTATATCAGATTAGCCATTCTATATTTATTCCATTTCTTTTATTTTGGAAAAATTGATTAATTAATACATCTAGTCGTTTTAACAGAATTTGATTTCTTTGATAGATTAATTCTCTTTTAAGATATTTGACGTTTTTTCTTTCAAAAGTTATTTTGATTCGCTTAAATTCTAATGATAAAGGTCATTTAAGAGGCTTAGGAGATTCAATTCTTTCTTAAATTTCTTATTTGTTTGTTAAAAAAACTCCTTTTGGGATCTGATTTGGTTTTATAAATATAGAGAGCGTTCCAAAATAGATTAGTTTATAGATGAAGATTAATATAGGCGATTATATAGATTCATAAAATCTTAATCAAGAGAATTTTACGTTTTGATAGCTTCTTTTAATTCTTTTTTATAAGAAATTAAATTATATGTATTTACCAGATCATCACACAATTTAGAATAACTATCAATCACAGTCTTTTAGATTATATCTATTGATTTAATGAAATCCCCCTTTAGGGTATCGCAAAACCGAATAAAATCATTTTTCTCCTAATCACTATTTTATAAGATTTATTATAATTTCTCAAAAATACTATCGTTTGGAATAGGTGGCCAATTTTCGATAATATCCTTTTCATCAGATGAAATAATGTCTTCAATCAATAATTTTATTTTAAAAGAATCTTCCTTAAGCAAACATTTAGCGCAGAGGATTTTAAGTTCATTATTTTAAGTAA
Organism: Tetrahymena borealis; assembly: GCA_000260095.1. Classification (NCBI taxonomy): domain Eukaryota; phylum Ciliophora; class Oligohymenophorea; order Hymenostomatida; family Tetrahymenidae; genus Tetrahymena; species Tetrahymena borealis. The sequence goes on along the minus strand of JH651279.1, from coordinate 276,884 downwards.
TTGCTATCTATAAAGGCTTTTAATTATGATCTTTATGGCATTTGAAATTAATCTATTCCATTTTTCTTTCTTAAGATCAAAAAATTAGATGGAATATATATTTTCTTATTTTATTATTATTCTTCTTTTTAGATTTTGTTGTTCCAAATTTATTTATTATCTTTATTTTATAATATTAAGTATACTTTAGAATTTATTTTAAAAGCTAACCACATAATCCATTATACTCAATATTATTAAATAAATAATTATTAGTTAGTTATTCAAGATCATTATTAATTATTTAGCGCAAATTTCAAGTAAAAAAATTAATTAAAGCAAAGTTTTTACTCAGCTCATTAACAATTCTTTATTGCCCTATCTACCATGTCAAGTGAAAAATTAGAAGAGCATTAATGTGCTGAATAAAAAGAATAAAATTAAAATCTTAATGAGTAATAGTTGCAATAGTCAGTAATTAATCTTGAAAAAGATTATGAAGACCCAAATAAAGCCATTAAATAAAATAATAAAGAATCAGATAATGAATTTTAAGTAATTTATCATTAGGATAAGCCTGATTAAAATATCGTAAGTAACGCATAGCAAGGTTAAGATAACACATAAGAAGATGTTGTAGTGAAAGTAGAAGATTAATAATAGAATTTATAGCAAGAATAGAACATTTTAGATAGTGATTTAAATAAGAATCATGATAAAAACATTTAAAAAGAAATAATTGAAGTATAGTCCAACAATGAAGAATCTCATTCTTCTTATCCACAATTAGAAAAAATAGATAAAAGTGAAACAATTTCAAATAATGAGATAACATTTAACAGCATATCGATCTAACCTAGCTCATGTATACAAAAGAGTGTAAATGATCTTTAAGATTAATAAATTACAAGTTTCTAAGAGTAAAGAACTGAGTAAAATAATCAAGAAATTAATGATGAATAGGAGAAAGATACATTTGGAAAAATATTAGATGGAAATGAATAAATACTAATCGAAAGCAATTAAATGGAAATTTTAGTGTAGAATGAATAAATAGATTAAAAGGAATATAAAAATTAAAATGATTAAAATAATGTTGAAACTAGTGACATAGTTGTTAACATAAGTAATTAAAAAATTGAAAATGAGAAATAATCAAGCTAATAAATGTAAGTAAGTTCAAGCTAGAAGTAAGATGAAAATAATACCCTAAAAGATTATATTTCTCATGAAAATCAAGAGAGTCATTAAATTGAATCAGAACATATATAAAATCAAAATTAATAATCTATATAGTCAAATGTAATTTCTGATAACCAATCTTAAATCCAAAATAATAATGAAAATGAAGAATAAATAAAAAATATTTCCAATTCAACTATTATAATTACCAAATAACCAAATTATGACAGCCAATAAGTTATTATTAATGTAATTGACTAATATAAATCTAAGGAAAAAAACTAAAGGAAATTCACTGAAGATACACTTGACTATAATTCTAGTTTTACTAATTAACATTTAGCAGGATTTGTTATACCAGATGATATAAGCTTTATCAAGCCTGATACAGATACAATCTCTCCTTAGGATTAATCTGTGGTCATTGCTGAGGGATCAATAAACTAGTCAATCAAATAATTTGAAACTATCATAGAAGTTTAAACTGATCATAGTTCAATTGATAACTCTTAAAGAAACTCGTAATATTTTATTTATAGATATTTCATTAATATCAAATAAATTAATGAAAAATAGGAAAATGGAGGTAAAGAACTTTTAGAGTGCAGTATTTGAAAGAAATGATAAATCTTTTGTATTAGGAGCAGAGAGAATGTGTTAAACAGAAATAAATGAACTCCCAAATTAGATTACAGCTCAAGATTTAAGTGATCCAAATAGCTTTGATGTAAGAAGAACTAGATATAGATACATAAAATGCTGGGAGGATTATAGAGTTTAAATCATAGGTATATTTAGCAACATAGTAAATAATATGTCTACTCAATCTATCTAAATTGCAACTAGTTCAAGTAAAAGTAATTATATTATTATTAAATACTTCAAAGATAAAGTCTAGTAACTTTTGTAATTCACTTCAATGAAATTCACTTAGATTGGTAAGAAAGGTGGTGAATAATTCAATTAGTTAAATAATATTCTCACTGAGTTAGACGATCTTAACAAAAGAAGAATGATCAATTCTAAAAGATTAGCTGAATTTGTTGAGCAGTCTATGATCAAAGAAATCCTTCACGCCAATTCTATAAAATATGAATCCAGACTGAATAGATATAAAGAACTTTCTAATTTCTCAATGTAATTTTCATAGATATTATTTCAAAATAATCTTATTTTATTTTTTTTTTCTATAAAAGTAAAAAGATTTAGAAAATAGGAAGAAGTGCTGCAGAAGAATATTAAGATTACTCTAATATATTCTCAGACCTTGCAGCTTAAGAATTAAAAACTAAAAATAAAAAGAAACTTATCCCTGTCTTTTAGAAAAAGGATTTATGCCTCCATGAATGGATATTCCTGAGTAAAGTATTTGAACACTATGATTGTTTAAAGAATTTTGGAATAGAAACTATTAAGTTCATCAAGGAGCTAAAATAATTAGAACTTTAGAGAGTTGAAGGAATAAAATAAAGCTTAGAATTATATGTTAATAGATATGAAGAATTGTTTGGAAAGATGCAAGATAATAATTTAACGAGACTTAAATCAGATGTAGATATTAGGACCTCAACAAAGCATTCCTCATTTATTCTTCTCAAATCTAAATCTCTTAAGAGATCATAAGACAATTCATAAGTTTTATAAAGCTAAAACAGTAAAGAATAAGTAGATCCAGAGTCTCCGTAGAAATCGAAATTAAATATGTCTAATCCAAATGATACTAAAGATATTATTGAAATGCAAAATTTTTCTATTTAAGATATATCAATTAACTAGAATTCTAACGGAAGTAAAAGAAAATCTGTAAGTCCTGATAGATTTATGAGCAGTCGTAGTCCTCACACGTCATAATCTATTGATCCTCACCGAATGATCAGAGAAGATTAAAATCGAACAATAAGACCACTCTTTGCATAAATTAATGATATTGATATAAATAGCGAGTTATCACCATATTAGGCTTTAAAAAATTATTTGCCATATGAAGAATAGAACTATCTAAGAAAAATTTATGAAATTAGTGATGATTTGGAAGTTTCATTTGATCATTTGTGCAATTTTGTAGAAAAATTCTAATTAAAAGAAATAAAAATCTCATAATTAGTTAGAAAGGAATTTAAAGCTTAATTTGTAAAATCTGTAAATGTCAAAAAGGATGTTCTCATAATTATTACTTTTGATTACAATCTGATTGTTGTTGAAAGTCTAGCTTCTAATTTCTTTAAAAAACCTATATTCTTTATCAGAGGAAGGCGTTGCAAGTTTAGCCATAATAATAATTAAATATTAGTAACAGAAATCAATAATATAGTATTCAGAACTAAAAATAATTTCACTTTTATTTTTGATTATTAGCAAGATTGCTAAGATTTCATGGAAACAATGAAAGCAAAATGATTATCTTTAAAAATCATATTGCTGAAAGATTAACTCCCATGATATTTTTCTATTAAAACACCATTCATACATACTCTAATAATAACGATATAAATGAAATAATATTTTGCCATATTCAAACTCATATAAGTCATTAATTCATTATCTATTATAAATTAATTAATTATCTATTATAAATTAATTAATATCTATTATAAATTAATTAAATATCTATTATAAATTAATTAATTATTTTCTATTCTTATAAATTAATTTTTCATTTTATAAATTAATGTTTGTTTGTAATTTATATTATATTATCTTATTCCTTTACATTATAATTTTCAAATCTTTTTCACTATTTTAAATTTCATTTAAGAAATTAAATTACATTTCTGAAATAAAAAAAATAGTAATTTTAATAAGTGATAAATAATAGAAATACTAACATAAAAGTATAAAATTTAAATAGATTAGTTGTTTTTTAGTACATTAATAACATTTCCTTAATCTATCTATCAATATAATTTTTTCTTTGGTAAAGTGAAATTCTTAGTGTGGAATTACTCAAATTTATCAATCTTTTCTTTTGCTGTGAGATAAATTTAAAATAATTTCTCTAATTTCTATTGATAAGAATAAAATTAAATGTTATAACTTGATGAAGTAAATGTATCTTACTGGTCTCGGCTTTTAATATAAGTGTTATTATAATATTGTATACTGACTTCAAATTTAGATTAACTTACAATCTAGAGATAAAAATTAATATTTATTTCAGCATGCTTTTGTTAATTTATCTTACTTCTTCCTTTAATATTTTAATAATATTTATTTACAAAAGATTATAAAAAAATAATTTTAAAACTAATTACTCCCTTTTTAGTAAAAAAAATTATCTAAATAATGGATCTTTATGAATCGATTTTTTACGTCCTCTTCATGGTATGCCTATTTATTTACAATTATATTTCTTTGAGTAAATATTAATTAATTAATATTTATTACCCTCTAGGTTTATTTGTTTATTTTTATTTATATTTCTTACTATAATCTTAAATTTTACCGTCTTTTAATTACAAATATTTTTTAAATATTCAAGTAAAAGATGTTAAATTATCAAGATTTACCAACTAATTAATAAAAATAATAAATATTTAATTTAACATTTAAAATTATTAACTTACGAACTATAATTAAGATTGAAAAATAGATTAATTCTTTAATTTGTGACAATAAATATCCTTACAATCTAATTTAATTAAAAAAAAATTAAATATTTTAATAAATTTTACTAAACTAATATTACTGCCTAAAATAATAAAATCTTCTGTGTTATTAGGTCCTTGAAAATTCAACTTACACTCTGTTTATTAAAAATAAATTAAAAGGTATGAATTTAATTTTAATTAAAATATTTACGAACTATTTAAGCATATTAATTTAATAAATAATATTAAACTTTGACTCAAAGCATTTAATTCATTTTGTAAATATTACCCTCTTTTTATTTAATAATATTAATCACCTTGTTACTAATTTAATTCTATTTTACATTCTATAAATAAATCATTTCTCCTATAGTTTATTTTTCAAATTCTAAGTTGTTTTACCACCTTTTGATTTTTTATTATAGTTATCATTTACTAAATTGTATCTTTCAAAAATATTACTATCTATTTTTTAATGATTTCTTTACAAGAGTGCTAATGATCAATCAACTTACTGACTAGTATTTTAATTTAAATATTAATTTTCTAGTTATCAATAATTAGATGTATTTACTGACTAAAATAGAATAATTAAATTAGCTATGGCTTTATTCTTAAATATTTTACAATCTATTTTTACAAAAAAGTTTTGATTCTTCTTATTTATTTAAATTTAAATTACAGAAGTCTGAGTGTCTTTAGATTCAACCTATTAAGTTAAAGGGAAATTAGTTTATTGAAATATAATAAGTGTTATTTTACCATTTAATCCTATTTTTTGGAGAAATAATATGCTTTTAGATAGTACTATAAAAAAGGATAATGTAATTACATAACTTTCCCACTATTTTGTATTATAAGATAATTTTTAATATAAATGTATAGCTTTGATTATAATCAAAGTATACTTAGAAGTGGATATCAAATTGCTTTAATAAAGAATTGCATTCAGTATAACACTTTCTTTTTTCTTCCTAATTGTATTTTAAATCAAATTTAGCTTTATTTCCCTTCTTTTATACTCAAAACACTTACAATAATGTAATCTTCAATAGAACCTTACAATTTAAGATATTCAAATTCTTGAGAATTAAGCTAATTTAGTTAAATATAAATTTATTGGTTAATTGTTAGCTTGCTTGGTTGCAAAATTTATTTTATAAAATTCTATTTACAAGATTATTTGTTGTTTATTATACAGATTTTATAGTGTTATTTATTTATTCAATTGCCAGATTAAATTGTGATTAGAATCTATTTTTCTATCTATCACTTTATAATGATGCATTAGATGGCAAACTTTCATCCTATTCTGCTATCTCTGTAATTTATCCTTTCTTAATGTTTTTAGATGATAATTATTCATTTCCTTTTGTATCTAATTGTTCTTAAAGTGGCTAAAAAAATTATTCTTAAATTTCAGCTTCATTTTTCCAAGTCAATTGCCACATACCATTGGTACCTTTTTTATAGTGAAACTTTTTATTTAAAAAATCTAATGTTTTAGATAAATTTAAGTATTGGTTGCTAGGCTTATAAAGTTTTTTCATTTCTTCATATACGAGCTCATATTCTTTAAAAACTTTGCAAAATATCATCTTCTTGTATTCAAGTACATTTTTAATCTATTTATTTAAAAGTATAAGCTTGCTGTTGAATAATATTTACTGAACAGAATAATTAAGTAAGAGAAAAATTATAAATAATATTACTGTTTCAATCTATTAAAGGGCTGTATCTACATCCTTCATTTATTAATCAATTATATCAAAGAGTTTATTCTAAGTTACTGTTTTTTGTGCCATAATTGTTTTTTATCTTGATATTTTAACGATTTCTTGCATAAAAGAATCAAGATCTTAGAATTAATATGTTAATGTCACATCTATCTTATGGCTTAGTTTATGGCAGTAGGGACATACTAATTTGAAGTATTATTCGCATTTTATGGATAAACAGCTAGTTTTTATAAATAAGAGCATTATTTCTTTCTCTAATTTCTATCTTCTAAATTCATTTCTCTAATTTCTATTAATTTATATTTACATATGATTCTTTTCTTTGCTCATATTGCAATCACATGGCTCATAATTTGAACGCACATTTCTTTCAAAATACTTTAGCTCTTCATCACTATTTAAATTTGATTTGCCTTTGAGCTAACTACTTTGAAAGTTATTAACGAATTAATTCATGCTCGCTTAAGATTTCATTTCTTTCCCTATTTCAATAATTTTCTATTTACGTGAGTAAGATTTGATAAAGTAGGTATAGTTAATTATTATTTTTAATTATTTAATGTGTTTTAATTTTTAGAAGAATCTTTTGCAATAATTTATATTTTGAATCCTATCAAACAAGTAAAAATCAATAAAAATTGAAAAACTGATTAATTAACCGTGCTTGGTAAATAAAACTTCTTTGTTTCAAATAAAGAATGTCTTTAGTAAGTGTGATTAGGTTGATAAAGAAAGATGTAAATATATAAAAACATTATTATATCATTTAAAATATTATTTAATATGTTTTTAATAAATCTAATCTACGATTGATTTATTGATTCTCTTAAAGCTAAATGAAAAATCTTTTGTTCTTTATCAATTTCAAAGTCAATTTAATTTCCTTAATATTTAAGACTAGGTGATTTTATTACTATATACTCTCTTATATAAAAGCTAAAATTTTAGATACTTTCTCAACAATAGTCATAGGTGCAAGCAATACAATCAGTAGGAACCCAGTTTTGTAAACATCTTCTGGGACAGTTGTAAACCTATTAAAATAAAAAAGAAATAATTAAAATAAAGAATCCATATTCTTATTAGTGATAAATCAAATTAATCTAAGATGAGATGTCTCTAATGCTTACTCCGCAGTAATAAAGATAGTACTATTATTTAAAAAAGGGAATGTTTAGAAAAATAAAGAGAAATTGAATAACTAAAAAAAGAGGATTGAAGATCGATTATTATTTTATAAATATAGCTATTAGCTAGCTAGCTGATAAATTGAAAAGTGGAAAACTAGTATTAAAATTAAAACTAATTATCTCTTCCAATTTTTACATTAGCCAATCAAGCCCACTTCTCATAAGAGCTGCATTTAGATATTATCTCGCTACACAAAACTAATGAGAAAATAAGTAAACTAATCCTTTTTACAAGCTTTTTGATTGGTGAGTAAAAATTTCTGAAGGCATATAAAAGTAATAAATCAATAAAGAAATTTTTTTAAGTCTTCAATTTTATATATATGAATTTTAACTCAAATTTATTTTTTACTTCGATGTATCCATTACAATAATTTCTTAATTGAGCAGTGCAATCTCCACCAGCTGAAGCTCCCAAAAACTTCTTGAGACTTACAACATTGTCTAATAAAGTATTAGCTAAACATTTAGCTTCAAAACACTTCTTAACTCTTTAATATTAGGGATCATTGAGTAAAGAGAAAGTACATTATTCAATACATTTAAAATCCAAACCTTTGCACTAAGATATGCATTCCTATTGCTTTTCCTAGATTTATTCGATGTATTTCAATACTTAAGTGCTCACTAAGTTACTGCATTAATTTTCAATGCATACGTCAGATGAGCTACTTTCTAGTTGTTGGCTATAAGTTGCTGAAATGAAAGCAAATGCTATCAACAAAGTTAATGTATAATTAGATCTCATCTGTTCTAATATTTATATTCTTCTTTTTCTTTTTTTCTTTTATATATTATCAAAATTAATATGAATTTCCAAACTCAAAACATTGTTTCCTCTATTTAATTTTCTTTGTAATTAAAGTTTCTTCCAAATAAATAAATGGTTTTCAATAACCTTATAAACATATTTCTGTCAAAAGTACTAAAGGAAATACTCCATCTTAACATATCGCTTCACCATCAGAATAGCATTTGTGATTGTAGATATCTATAACCCTGTATATCTTTTTAATTTTTTTAAACCACATATCTATCTTCACAAAATATACTACTTTTAAACTAAATTCCATTCTATGTAAATTATTTATTTAGCTTAAAAAATGATAGTGGTGCAATAATACATTTCTTAATAGTAGAATGTTAGGTGATAGAAGATAATCTTATAGGTCAACATTTATTATAACAAATATTCACAATAAATAAAAAGTATTCGAGGAATTTACAAATTAACTATTAAAATGAGTGAAAATGTATATTTTAATGGTAATAATTGAAAGAAATAATTTATTTTACAAAAAATTTATGGAAAGAATTGAATGATAATTGATTGATAGATAGCTTTTATTTTATTAAAAAATTTTTGGGACAAGAAATTAATTTTGCTCGCTTATTATTAAAAGATAGTATTCTTTAATCAAATAGTAATAGTTTGTATTCTTGCTCAATTTATATTTAAAATTTCTAATAATCCTCTTTCAATCCTCTCATTTTCACATTTTTTATTATTCAAATACCATTCTTAAAATATATAATTTTTATAATCATAAAGAAATTATCTTAATTTAGAGCTTTCTTAGCATTTATGTCTCTAAATATTTAAGATTTAATTAAGTGTATTCAAATTTTTATTAAATAAAGGGTTTTAATTATTTTTAAGTTACTTAAAATATTCTAACTTTTATTCTTTTTAATATGATTTTGAATAATTCTTTTAATTTTAAAAGTATATAATAATAATTATTAGATAATTTTTATAAATTTTAGATTATTATTGGCTTTCTTTTTATGAAAAAACACAAAATAATATGTATGAAGTCAATTCAAAATAAATTATTTTAGAATTCATTAAATTAAAGGGGTGAATATGTCTTAGTACTAATCATTTTTGACTTATAATAGATTTTATTTTAATGACGAAAAAATAAAGATATGTTTGATGATATCTAGATAACTGCAAAATAAATTTAAAAATCAAAGAATTTGTGTTGTTAATTCAATCATTTCAAAAAGTACTGAAGAATTTTCAAAAATTATTATCACTATCAAATTACAAATAAATTAGAATTAAATTTTTTAATAGTAAATGCAAGATAATAAGCTTAATTTATTTTCATTTAAGATTCTCATTCATAGATTATCTTTGACTAAGTTAGCCTTCAAAAATGATGAAGTAGTTTTATAAAAACCTGGATTTAAAATCAAATTTGTTGATTTTCCATATATGATTATTATGGCAAAAAGTAGTATGTATCTAGAAGATTTTTCTCACAAAGAAAACTTTATGTAAACTAAAAAGGAAGAGATAAAAAATTTTGGAAAGGGGAAATCTGTTTTTCTAAATGCTAAGTACCAAGATATGGTAGAGTATTTAGATAAATATGCTTTGATTATACAGTTAAAGGAATTTAAACATTAAAATCATTAAACAATTGGCAAATGTTTATTGAATATGGATATGTTTATCAAAGACATAAAATATGTTATTTCAGATGATATAGAACGTTTTAGAAGAAATACCTTTCAACTTACTGACAATGACAATAATTGTATTTATTATTATATTTTATAATCTAGATTCATCTATATAATTTCTATTTTTATTAGGTATTGGATGGTTTGATATGAGTATTTCAATTTTACAAAGACCTGTTAGCTGTATAACCAAAATGATATCTAAAAAATTAGGCTCGTTTGATGATTAAGCAAATAATGTTACTAAGCCACTAAAAAATGAAAATGAAAAATCATAATAGCAGTAATATTAATAGAAAGGGAATATTCTTGTTGTAGATAATTTTGATAATACTGATAAAACGAAAAAATAAGGAGATAGTAATAATAATAACGACAACTAAGAAACAGATGAAGCGTATAAAGTTACAGTAATGAAGGCAAGTACAGGTAAAGATGAATTTGATGACTTATCAGATTCTAGTGTATTGAAAATGAGTGAATTTTAAGGACCATAAAATTAACCACGTAGAAGATCTTCATAGTCATCGATAGATGCTTCTTAAAAATAAACAAAAAAAACTGGTTAATTATAAGTAATATAAAAATCTGGATCAAAAGAGATGGCTACATTTGGAAAAGAAAACCAAATTTAGAGTAATCTTAAAAGCCCAAATAATAATTTCTAAAATAGCACAGATGAATATTAGGATGACTTTGAATTTTCTAATGTCTAAACAAGTATGTAATAGTAGTCCACTTCTTATTAATAGGTATAAAAGAAACAACAACCAAATGTGAGATAGTAAGTAGAAACTGAAGAAAATGTATTAATTTGTTTGTAGAATTTTAATCAAAGATTTACTTATTTATATAATATTTAATAGTACGATGAAGATTTTGAAAGTATGAGTGCTTCTTATAGTTAATCCGTAAGTAAAAGATAAGTTCAAAATGATAGGAAAAAGCCTGCATAATATGATGTTAGTGCTTCTAGAATTTAAGACGATGCTATCAGCGAAGTTTATACAGAAGATTTTGAGAGCATGAGTATTAGCTAATCATTACCTAAACCTAAAAACTAATTAAAACCAGTTCGTCGCTGAACAAATTAATAATTAAATCCTTGCAAAACTCCTTTATATTATATTAATAAAATTTGATTTAAATAAAGATTAATAAATTAATTAATTGGTTAGTATTTTAGTTTATTATTCCATTTTAAAATATTTTGCATTTTTAAAATAATTATATTACTTCTAAAGTTTATTTCTATACTTGGATAATTTCTGGTCCTATTTTCAATAATAAAATACTTTTGAGGTAAGATATAAATATCAGTTCTCTTTTCTAATTTATTTAGAGATAATCATAATTATAAATTAAGTAAGAATATAGCAGTTAAAAAATAATTATCATATCAAAATAATTAAACATTTAAAAGAACGTCATGAGCTACAGTGATTTTAAAGATTCAAAAAGTTAATATCTTGGTTCTTCATAATTGAGAAAATCTTATATGCAAGTAACTCCTACTACCTCAAGAAGATAAGATGATGCTCTTTCCATTTTATCAGGTTAAAGTTCATCCAAAACAAAGTCTAGAATTTTAGATTAGAAATTTTTGAATACAAATGTATCTATACGCAAATCTTAATATTTTGATGCATCAAAATATGTCTGCTAAGAGTTAGATGTTGAAGAAATTATTTAATTGAGAGAAGTATTCAATAGATGGGATTAAGATGGAAGTGGTACTTTAGCTCCTAATGAATTGAAATTAGCTTTGATGTAGTATGAAAAGAATATATCTAATACCTAAATCAATTAATTGTTGGGAATCATCGATATTGAAGAAAAGGGAGAAATTGATTTTGATAATTTTATTAGTGTATATAAAAAAGAAGTTATGCTTAAATTTATCCACAATATGTATAACTAATACGACATTAAATAAAAAGGATTTATAACCGTTCAGGATCTATCCTAATTCACTGAAAGAAAACTCAGATAAAAAGAAAGTGAAGAGAATCTTAATAAAATTATCTAAGTTGCAGGAAGTGATGGAAAAATAACAAAAGCCTAGTTTGAAAAATTAATGCTTGGTCACTTTAAGTAGTTGAGGATGCAATGAAATTAAAGGATAATAAAAAATGATAAACAAATAAGAAAGAAATTATATAAAAGAATAGAAATATCCAAATAATAATTAAAAATCTATTTTTCTTAAAAGTAATTAATATATTTTATACTCTATATATCCATCTTTAGTCTAACTAAATCTATATATAACATCCTTGCTTACACTTACTTCTCTAAAAATATCCACAATCTTTAAACTATTTTCAATTTTAACGATTTTTTATTTTACTATAATTTGTAATCATTTGCTTTTACTTTTGTAATCTTAATTTAGAAATTTTTCTAACATAGCATATCAACATTAGAGATAAATACCTACTCCTTCCTACTTACCTACCTACTGATCATTTCTCAGAATTTATTTAAAAATTTTTATATTGTATTTCATCTCATGAAAATTATTTAGATGAGTAAATAATATGAAAGTTCTACCTAAAAAATAAAAAAAATTCAGTATTTTAGATAGGAGAGAAAATGAGGTATTTGTGAATAATTCTTTGATGTAAATTGAGAGAAAGAAATTTAGAAACAAGCAAAAATATATAAATTTAGATATATTGATATATCGATAAGAGTTGATATGATATAGTAAGGATATTTGAGCAAACTGAAATAATAGATAGATATTAGGTTATTAAATCAAATCTTCTATATCTTATAACTTATTCTTATAATAAAGGTAAGATATATTCTTTTCTATATCTGTCTATTAGTTAGCATTAATGTAGAGAGTATTAATTGAAAGAAATGTGTCTTTCGTATCTCCTGAGTGAGTATCAAGTAATAGAAAGGGCGAAGAGACTAATCTTTTTGAAGATTAGTTTTTATTTAATTAAACTATACAATTAAAGTGATTTATTTTTATATGTATTTTCTGATCAAGTTCATTAAATTTATATTAATTGAAATTTGTAAAGATTTTGTAAATAAATAAAGAAGAAAACCTTAAACAAATAGAATTAGACTATTATAAAAAAGGGAGAGCTATGGGAAGAAGGAATTAAAAACAAACAAAAAATAAGAATAAATCCAAAGATTCTGGAGATAAGCCTAAATCAAAGGGGTTTAATCCTGAGCTCTTACTAGCTTAGGCATTTGAGGGTTTTTAAGAATTATAAAAATGTGATGAATATCTATTTGAAGAAGTAGATAAGGTTGTATATTGTATTGATATGTAGTGGTGGTTAGATTGGTAAGAATATATAGGTATAAATGCTTTGTGGGATAATGAAGACCCAAGAGGATAGTAATACTTTGGAAAAAGTAGACCAAAGGATGCAAATAGTGGTTTTTTTAAGAAGGATACTAGGAGTTTCCATAAATATTCACCTACAATGAAAGAAAGTATTTACTATAATACATTTTTATCCAATAATTTTAGAGAAGAATAAGTTAGAATGGTTGATGAAAAAATGTGGTTATGGTTAAAAAATTTATATCCAGACTTAGTTGAGATTCCAAGAGCTTAAATTATGGTGGAAGATTACCTATAATATGCAATAGAATTAGATCATGTAAGCATTTGGAATACATTATTAAAAATAAAATAATTTGCCTAAAATACTATTTATCTTTTAAATTCAGATAAAATCATTTAAAGCTAAAAATATTAATCAAAAGAATTTTGAAAATTGCAGTTTAATGTACTTTAAATTTGTAAGTAAATAATGTTTGGTTTAATAAATAGGTTTGGTTTGGTATGTTTGACCAAGATACAATTAATAACTTTAAGACAGGCAATAAAAAAGATAACTTCGATCACTATGATTTCTATAAGATTTAAATAGCAAAATGTTTAAATTTTGAAATGTTAGAAGATTTATGGATTAGATTTTATTTGAACAGAAAGTATGGAAATGAAGAAAAGAGAAATAAACTTAAATTCAGAATATGGAAAATGGATTAAACTTTGCATATTTAATAGATTATTAATATAATGAATATGGAAATGAAGGAAGAAACCTATAGAATTAAAGGTTAAGTATTTACTAAAGCTGATACAAAAGGAACTAAAGTTAAACACTTTACAAATTATCATTATAAATTTTTACTAGAAGTAGCCGAGTAAGATAAGGATTGGCTATTGAAAGAACATCCCATGAAAAAAATAGGTTAACTTTGCTAAAAAGAAGGTGGAAAATTAAAAGGGCTTTGTGAATAGTGTTAAGAAGATTCTTTCTTAATAGTCTAGTGTCTTTGCAAGGAGGTAAACATTATAAAAATGGTAGAAACTATTTATTAACTTATAACAAAATAAAAAAGAATTATTATTGCTCGAAGGAGTGCCTATATAAAAATAAGAAATTCCATTCAAATCTTTGTGAATAAGCATATGATAGTGAGAGTGATGATGAATTTGAAAAAAAGAAAGTTGAAACTAATAATGAAGCAGGCCTTTTTAATTTAGGTAATACCTGCTACATGAATTCTGCATTATAATGCATCTTTGCGACCTAAAGAGTATCTAAATTCTTTTAAACAAATGAGTATAAAGAATACTTATAAGAAGAAAATAAAGAGGAAGGATAAGATGTAAAGCTTACTTAAAAATTTGCCAAATTAATTAAGGAAGTCAAGTCTAAAAAGTAATCTAGCATTGAACCTTGGGCTTTCAAAATCCAATTCGGAAACTATTTTTACATGGTAATTACTTAAAATATATTTATTTGTAAATTTAAATTCTAATTTTTAATAAAATAATTATTTTTATAAATAGTTTAAAAACTTTAATCAACACGACTCTTAGGAGTTTATTTAGAATTTATTAGAAATATTTAATGAGTAATAAGTTCCAGCTTTGAAGAGCGAAAGCGAGGGTGATGTTGAAGGGAGCGAGGAAAATGGAATAGAATATGATAACTCTCTCTCTAAAGAAGAAAACAATGCAGTATAGTTTTTAAAAAGTCTTTAATAAAATATGTACTCAAAGTTGTTTTCTGAAACATTTTTGGGTGTACTCAAATCTAAACTTAGTTGCACAAAATGTGGTAAATCATCAGTTAGTTTCGAATAATTCTCTACTCTTGCTCTCCCAATAGCTGAGAAAAAGAAAGAAGTTACTGCAAATATTTACTATGTTCCTTACAACATTCAAGATGAAATAAAATAAGTTAAATTTAACCTCCCAAATGATTCAAAGATTACAGTTTAGGAAATTATTATAAAAGTAGTAGAATAGTTGGGCTTACCTAAAGATAGCATATCTAGCTCAATGTTTGCTATTGTTTCAAATGAAAATGTGAAATAGGAATTCTTTGATAAAAATTGCACTAAAAAGGCAATAGAAATGATTAAGGAATGCAGTTAAACAGTGAATAAATTTGTAGCCATTTATTAATTACCTAATTAATATGAGTTCTACACAGAAGAAAATAAGATTATTAGTATAAACTTTAAAAAATAAGTTCCAAATAAAGATAATAAAGAAGCTGGTCGTGTTGTTTTTAGCATACCAAGAATAATTGTAGCAGATGTATAAGAAATAGTTGCTGATATCTACTTGAAAGTTGCTGAATTACTTGAGAACATTCTCCCTGAAGCAGCTGAAATCATAAGAAATGAAATAGAGAAAGAAGATGTTTAATCTGATGAAGAGACTTTAAAGAAATTAACAAAAAGTCTAAATTTCGAAATTTTGATCAATAGTGAGAAATAACGTAGAAAGAAATTACCTGATATCTGCCTATTTTGTTAACAAACATCTTGTAAATCCTGCCCACTTCCATTCCTATAAGATAAGTAATTGCAATAATTTACACAGAATTATAATAAAGAAGATTTATCCTTTTCAGTCTTGTTTGATAATGAAGAAATTATTAAAAGAATCCCTCACTTCTAGTTTACATAAAATGATTCCAATAAAAATGATTAAAATAATCCTTCTTTAATTGATTGCTTAAAGCTCAATTAAGAAAAAGAAATTCTTGATGAAGATAACATGTGGGACTGTGATATTTGCAATTAGAAACAAATAGCTTGCAAGGAAGTAACTATTTATTATGGACCTCGTTATTTAGTCTTCTAAATTAAGAGATTCAAGACTAACGCCAAGGGAGAAAAAGTTAAAAATAATGTTTAAGTTAACTATGGAGAAGTAGAAGATTTAACTGATTATATTTATAAAATAAATCCTGTTGTAAAATAGAATTTAAAAGAAGGATAAAACACTCGTTTACTTTATAGGCTTTATGGAGCTGTTATTCATTCTGGATAATTAGATTAAGGTCATTATACATCCTACACTTATCAAAATAATAAGTGGACCTACTACAATGATGATCAATATAAAGTTGTAGATGCTTCTGAAGTTACAAATAATAGAAATGCTTATTTGATATTCTATGAGCTAATTGAGTAGTGATTGAATTTATGGTCTCTCTTCCCTTTTAAGATAATTATCCCCTCTTTTTACTCTATTAAATTATTAACGTTCTTCAGATATAAAGATAGAAGAAGAAAAATATAAAGTAAAAAATGAATAAGATTAATTTAAAATAAATAATAGTTAAATATTTATAATTATGCTTTTATTATTTATATATTAAAACTTTAAGTTAGTTCTCATTAAATAAAATTAACAAAAACTTAATTTCATCAATTTGTTGGTTGGTTAGCTATTCTTTAATTATTGATATCTAATATAAATTTTGGTCTGAATAAACAAAAAATGAAATAAAGTAGATAATTAAAAGAAAGATTAATTAAATACACCACAGCTACAGCTGAATAGATATATGAAAACAGAATGGTCGATAATAGTAAAAAAATGAATTATTTCTTTTTCTCATTAACACAAATTTCTAAAATCTTATTAGAATGCTTTTCTTTGAAAAAATAAATAAATTAAATTGAAGGTATTTTAGTTTTTTATATTTATCTTTTGCAAGACAGACATACAAACTCTTACCGAAATTAAAATCTGATATATGAATTATTGTCACTATTTTAACATTCATATAACAGATTTGTTAAGGATAATATTTAAATTAATTCTAATTCTAAATTTATCTCACCAAGCAAATAATTAATTTTAAATTTCTAAAGTTAGAAGGCAAATTGTAAACTAATATTATTAAATATTCATGAAGAAGATTTATTGCACTTCAAAATTTAAATATTTTTTTTCATATTCATTCTACTTTTTTTTTATTCATTTTTTATTTAAAATTTTACTTTTGAATAACTCTTCCCTCTATTTAATAAGCTCAATTTAGGAAATAATATTTTATAACTCTTCTAGTTATTTCATATAAGGTTGGGTGAACTTTTTATAATATTTTCGGCTAATCAAATTATAATTTAAATCAATATTTATAGATAGATTTATTATTTTTTAGTGCTTAAATATATTAATTTTGTGATTTATTGATTATTTTATATCATTTCTAAACTCCTAAAAGGGAATAAGGATACTCTCATACTCTAAAAGATTATCGGTAGATCAAAGTTTTAAAAAATTACAAATTTAAATTGACTCAAATAAATTTTTCTATTTGCAATTTTAATATAAATTAAAAAAGATTATTATAAGTAATAAAAAGATAGAGAGATTGATTGATCATAGAATTAATCATAAAAATTATCTATAAAAAAGTTGTTAATAATATTCCTATTGAAGTTAAAAAGTATTTAGCGTTACTTCGAAAATAGCTTGTAAACAATGGAAGGTGAATTTTGTTTAGACAATTTTGATTTGAGTCCTATTTGTGGTATAGGCACTCCTCAATCTCAATAGGACACCCCACAGAATAATTTAAGATATCCTGTCAAATTAAATTTAAAAAACAATCCAATGTACTGGTTTTATTGAAATATTCATTGGATATTTGTATAATATTAATACTTAATAATTATAAAGTACTCTAACAGTTAAGAAATCAAATGACTATGGGTTATAAAATGACTAGGGGCCATCAGAAGGAAAATTTAAAGTTATAAAATATAATTCTAATATCGATGGACAGCAAAACAATGTTAGAGATTGTAAAAATTAGAAGATTTTAAGTTTAAAATTGATTTAATTGATTTAATACAATATTGTGAAATAGTTTCAGAAAACTTTACATCGAAGAGGATACCTGTTGAAAAAAATTTTGTAAGAATAAATTATCTTAAGACTAAAGAAAAGGAAGTAAAAACAATTGAAGATTTAATAGGTGGTTCAACCATTTCGACTATTAGCTAGTCAAATCACGAAAAAAGTATATTAGGAGCTTAAAGTTAAAAAAAAGTGCAATCTAGTAAAGCGAATCTTTCTAAATCTATTTCTAAAACAACAATAGTAGATTCTTAGCAAAAAAAGCGTATAATAATTTAACTACTATTCTTTTCTTATTTTTATTTTCAAATTTAAAGGAATTTTATTTAATAAAATCTTAGAACCTCAAAGTTTTAAAAAGAGATCTTCTATATCTAACTCCACAAAGATTGCACCACCATCAGCAAGGTCAATAAGTAAAAAAGGTTAAGACACACCAAGCAAAAATAATTCATTTAGTGAAAGGAAATCTAACAAAAAAAGCTTCAATAACACTTTATCAAAAAAATCTCCTCATAAATTAATGAAAAACAATAGCTCTTCTAGCTGTTGCAGCTGTTGTAAAAGTCAAGGATCACCTATGTCGTCCGTTGAAAAGCATATGATTCTACCTTCAGAAGGAGTTTAATGTTCAGTATATAATTCGATATCTTAAAGGTAATTAGTTGAAACTATCAAATATAAATTCTATTTATTCTTTTATTACAAATTAGAGCTTAATCAGTAAACAGTAAGAAGAGTAATCAAAGTGGTTTAAGATCAAGTTTTAATATACACTTTGATTTAAGTTCTGAATGGAATCACAAGAGTAGCATCCTTAGTTCTACTGGTTAGAATAAGACTAGTGAGTATCTTTCGAAGAAAATTTAGTAAATTTTTGAAAGAAAGTAAGAAAAGCAATAAATTAAATAAATCCAAAATGCAGAAAAAATTATAAGAAATGAGTTATATGGAATGTTTTCTCGCTAATCACGAGAAATGAAACAAAAGAAACTCTAAGAACTATCTATGTATGAATAAATGTAAAAATAAATTATTTCTACTGTTGATCCAGAAAAGATTGAGAGAGTTGACTGTTTGATTAGATAATCAATCGAAAAATATTCTAGTAACTTATTATCATTTATTAGCAAATAAATTACCATAATAATATAATTATTTAAATTATAGTCTAAAAGAAGATAGAATAAGAAGAGAAGGATTAGCAAGAAAATTAAAAAAAATTATTAATTCAAAAAGTTAGAGAATACGATACTAAAATTAAGCAAAATAACTATATCCTTTCAGAAAGAAGATCGAAAAGTAGAGAAAACAGTTAAAAAAAAGAAATCTAATATAAACCTTGGGGTATTGATTAAAGGAAATTTGATTAAAAACCCAAAGAGGAGGATTAATAAAAGGTTAAGGTTGTCAGGAAAGATAAAATAGATATTAAAAATCTATTTAGTTAAAATGAAACTGTCAATCAACTTGTAAGATAAATTAAAATAGAATAAAAAAAGAAAAACGAAGAATTGCTAGCTTAATAAATAAAGTAGGGTAAGCATTCTTAATCCTCAAATGATATCAGATAGGAAAAGAAAATAGATAAGTAAAATTTCGATAAAAAAGTCGAAGAAAGATTTTTAAAGATAATAGAAGAGAAAAAGTAAAAGGCAAGAGAATTGAAGAGTAAGAAGTCAGAATTAAGTGAGAAACTGAATAGAATTGAAAATGAAAGAAAAGAAAGCTTATCTAAATGTAGAATGGTGCCCTTTAAACCCTCTAAAGAGTTGATAGAAAAAGCCTTCAATAATTTATAATAAGAAGATACTTAAGAAAATTAACAGTAGGTGGTTTAACTTATGTAAAATGAAAACATAGAGCCAAATACCAGTAATAGAAAAAATGAAAATACAATTGGAAAAACAAAAGTTAAAAGACATTAAAAATAATAAAATTGATAGTTTTAAATAACTAATAAATTATTTTTCAAAATGGATGGACAGACACTACTATTTTTTGATTGAATAAAACTGAATAAACTATTGAAAAAACTTAATTCAATTTTAAAGACAACATTATTATATTATTATTATTATTATTAATTAATTAGTTACATTTAAATTTATTTTATTAGTAAGTTTATATAATTAATGAATAGTTAATTGATTGATTGGTTGGTTGGTTGATTTATTTATTTATTGTTTATATATCATTCCAAAATCAAATTCTACAAAATTTATACATTCTTTTTTGATAAATTTTACTCTACTTATTTTTTCATTTCTAAAACTTGTGCAGATGTTGTGAACAAGAATATCTTTTTTTTCTTTTTATCGATAAGAAAAACAAAAGATATTTATTATCTGATCAATATTAGCAACAAAACAAAAAATGTTTATGTCAATAAAATCCAATCAATTTTAAAAGTTAATTATTGATTTATTAAAGGCTAATGGATCATTTATATTTCATAAAAGAGCTTTTGTAAATCAATTACATACATATCTATTTTATTCTTTCTAATCTTCAATCAATATTTTATTTTTATAACTAAATTAAAAGATTATCAGTAATTAATAAAGTATCAAATGGGAAACACACTTTTAAGTGAGAAGCAAAAAGAGGCTGGATACTTCTTCATTGAAGAAAATTCAGGATTTCTTTATCTCCACATAAACAAAATTCTTTTTAGATAAGATTACACTCTGGGACTACAGTCGCTAATCAACTTACAAAGCTAACATGGAAATAATTACTTAGATATATTATCTCTCCATGATGATTCTTAATCGTATGTTATATAGCTCTCAAAATATAAAAAAGAAGCAACACTTTCTATTAATACTCTAAGAGAACTTTAAACTATACTCCAAGAACAACATTAAAAAAGTGGAGTTAGAATATTACCTCTTTATGAAAATGCTTGGATTGTTTTAGAGGGTTTGGATTAAATTATAGAAGAGTATTTCATTTTTTAGCAATTCCCATAATCTCAAATATAAGGATATATCTCAAATATAAATTTAATAGAATTTCTTATAGACTAGGAGATTGCAGATAAGCATAGCTAATATATTAATCCACAGAACGTGAAAGAGATTCCTGATAAGATTTTCTAAAAAGAGGATTAAATCAATAGAATTCATTTTTAAAACATTCGCAGTTATACCCATGTTAAGAGGGTTTGCGAGAGTCTTAATTAGAAATTTTTAGATTAACCTTTCCTAAGAGCTTAAGTAGAGAGTATTGTATTTGATAACTCAGATACATTCAATTCCGTAGCTGAAAATAAATTATCTCAATTTGATGAAATAGTATCTACTTTCTCTCATGTTAAAGAATTCTTCTTGAGAAATATGGATTTTGGATAAAGAAAGAAGCTCTTATAGAATATTTTCATTCCTTCACTTAAATAATTAAAATAGGTGAGGACTTTAGATATAAGTGGCAACAATATAAGTGACTTTTCATTCACACTTAAATAAGAAGATGGAGAAGATAATTATAATAAAAATAGTTAACCTGAGCATTTTGTGATAGATGAAGAAGAAAGCAAAGAGAATGTCGCAAATTTGAAAGAAGAAAGCTAGTAAGTTATGTAGGAAGAGGATACATTTGCTTATGAGCATTTAAGAACTCTCTGCTTAAATACAAATGCATTTTTAACTTCACAAAATATTGAAAGTGTTTTCTATACAAAAGAAATATCTAAAATAGAAGAATTGTATTTAATAAACAATAGAATTGGATAAATTTAAATAGATGATACTCGCTTTGCTCTCAAAAATTTAACTTATTTAAATTTCACTGCTAATAAAATTAATAATTCTTCTGCTTTAGCTATTTTCACCTCAGAGAGTTTAAGGTGCTTAAAAAAGCTAGTTTTAAGATGCAACGACATTTAAAGGATTATTGAGAATCCTAGTTAGTGCACTTTAAACAACCTTGAATATTTAGATCTAACTAGAAATAAAATAGAATCAGAGTACCTTTATTTAATTTTCTGTGCACCAGCTTTATCAAATTTATAAGAATTGAGCCTTCATATGAATAGTGAAATCACTCAATTCCCTTCTATAACTAAAGAAACATTTGCATTAAGATCTATTAAACACCTTAATTTATCCAAGAATTAGATTAAAACTGAAGGATTCCTATAACTTTTAGAGTTTCTTCCTTCATCAATTGAGAATATCAATCTGAATTCTAACAAAATTTCTCTGAAGCCTGAGCACAAATAATAGATAGAAAGTATCTTTGAAAATAATAATAATAACTGCTCAATTAATTTGAAAATTCTTAACCTAAAGAATAATATGATTATCGAAACAGAACCTCTATTTAAGTATTTTAGGCAGCTTAGAGTACTTGATATTTCTCATAATCTTATTAGTAATATCTCAAAGCCTATTGAACTTAAATATATTTTTAAATTAGATATCAGCTACAATCAGATTATTTCAACTGATGATTTATTTTCTTACCTTCACTTATCACCCAATTTAAATTGCTTAAATTTATCGAACAATAACATTAGTTCTATCCTTAAGCATACATATGGGCCTATCAGTGTATCAAAATTAGATTTATCATTTAATTAAATAAGTGATATTTCATCTTAAATATTATTTTCATGTACTAACTTTGGAAAATTAAGGTAGATAAATCTATCATTTAACTAATTTGAACATCCTATCTCTGTAAACAATATCTAGAGTCTTCAGACTTTGCATTTAGCCTCAAATAAAATAAGCGATTAAGGTAAAAATAATTATTTTGTTATTGTTATAACTTTATTAACATTAAATTAAAACCATTTTTCTAATGTTTTCAATAGGTTTTTAAATGATTCTAAACTAAAAATTTGAATCTTTGAGAGAACTAGATTTATATGCAAATAAATTAGAAAATATTAACTATAAATCTAATTTATAGGAGAAGTTTATTTCTTTAAAGAGAGTTTTATTATCTAAAAATGAATTAAATGTCTTAGATATCTTTAAAATTATCTTTATGTTTGGTTTTGTTTAGGAATTAAATTTAGATAATAATCTTCTAGCTCTTCCTGATGAATCTTAAGGAAAAGTGCTTGAGTTTTTAGAATTAGTCAAACATACTTAATTAAAGATTGATAATTTCTCATACAAAAATAGTTTTGTAGATTCTTCAATTGCTGAAGTTTTACTTCCTTTACTTAATTAATCAGTTTCTATTAATTTGAGTAAGAATTAAATCTCAAATTTACCTGTATTATCTAATAATAAGTTAGAAAAGCTAGACTTATGCGAAAATTCTCTTAAATCAGATTCCTCTCATAACATCTTCACTTCTAACTTACCTAAATTAAGAATATTAAATTTTTCTAAAAACTAGATAGATACACTTTTTAATCCAGAGAAAATTGATGAAGTTATATTAAATTCTCTTGAAGAAATAGATTGCTCATTTAATCACATTATTGCTAAAAGTTGTTAAACCATTTTAGGCAGTACCAAATTTGTCAATCTTTAAAAAATTAATTTTAGGTATCTTATTTTTAATTATTTATTAAATAATCATCTATTTAACCGATTTTATTTTTTTCTTAATAGAAATAACAAGGTAATATACCCTGTTCCTGAGTTTTAATTTGAAATTAAATGTACAAAATTATTTTCTATTATACTTCAAAATAATGGAATAGAAACTTAGGGAGCAGAGAACTTATTTTCTGCTAAATCAGATTCTCTTAAGTTTTTAGATCTCTCTTTTAATAAAATAAAAGAAAAAATTTAACTGAAAGAAGTTGGTCTATTCAATATTGAAGCATTAGATCTTAGTGGTAATTAACTTGGAGATGAAGGATGTGCAGAATTCCTAAAGTGTATAGAGCTTCGTAAGCTTTAAAATCTAAATATCAGTATGAACAGAATGAGAGTTGTGCCAGAATAGTTCCTTCTGCCTTCACTTTGGATGCTTAATATTAGTGGAAATTAATCTATTGGTATATACTCTAAAATAGAAGAATATTAAAATTTAAATTATTTTGTTAAAGTTATCTTATGATTGTAGCTCTATTTATCCTTGAAAATATTTATTAATTAGAATTATTATAATATTATTCTTTTTTTTTTGTATTTAATTTTTAATGAATATTATCCATATCATAAAATACTAATTCTATCATCCATTATAAGAAAAGAAAAAGTGTTAATATGATTTGATTTAATTAAAAAATTATCCATAAAGATACATTGATTTTAAATTAATGATACATTTCTCAATTTCTCAGGTAAATTTTTTAATTTTCTATCTCTAAATATTTAGTGTGTGTTTCTTGCTTGGTTAATATCAATTGGTTAGTATTATAATTATAGTATATTTAATAATTTAATAGCAAATAGAATTAGCGGCTAATTTGATAAAAGTGTAGTTTATGGTAAGATATTGATAGCGATCTTTATAAAGCTATTTAGCGCAAAAAAATTAAATTATAATTGAAATTTTTAATAATCTTAAAAGAATACTGATTAATTAAATGATGAGTTCAGCTCAAGTTCAATAACAAAATGATTAATTAAATGAAGTTTTTTAGTTTAAGAAGGAGAAATTTAGAGTAGAAATAAGAAAGAAGAACTTATAGTAGGATCTATAGCAAAGGAGAATGAAAATAGGCAACATTGATACAAGCTAAATTAACCATAATAATAAGAAATAATATTTTTCAGGAGATGATCATGTAAATAATACCAACATTTAAGGGAAAGTATAAATTCAAATAAATATAATTGTAAATAAAAAAATAGAAATATGAAGAGGAAATATAGGAGGCTTATCAAGACTTAACAGATTTTATGTTCAAGTCAGATTTTGATGGAATATACGATGTCTTATTTGCAATTTATTTATTTGTCTATGATGATCCATAAATGTTATCTATTAAAGTTCCTAAGATAGTTTAAAGTGGCATCCTAGAGATATTTGGAGAATTGCTCACTGATTAGTATGATTAAATGTAGAATATCATAAACATAGTGCTTGAGATTCTCTGCAATATAACAATTGGTTCTGCGCACCAAAATTTAAAAATATATGATATCGTCCTCAAAGATAAGATATTAAAATTCCTAGACTTTACTCTAAACCCAAATATTATTGACAGTGTAAGTAAATTTCCTTTCAATCAATATAAAAGTAAATATTATACAATTACTCTATTATTACAATGAAATAGGCTCTTCATATCATCTCTCATTTTTGCCATGATTCTTCACCTGCCAAAAATCATATGATGCAAAATGGATTATTGGAAAAAGTTATTGAAGTATACCAAAAGAAAAGGTTTGGACTATATACTAAGCACAATAAAGAATTTTACACTACTTACACTTGGTGTCTAAGTGCTATAGCATCTGATGAGAATTTAGAACTTAATTAAGTAATTAAAATTATTACAACTTATTATAATCCCTTAGAACCTTTTGAAAAAAGATATTAGAATTAAATAACATAGCCAATGAACTATTTATGATCATAGAAGACTAGGCTTCAGCAAAAAATCTCTTGTGGTATTTTTACAGAGTTACTCATAACTCAGGAGAGAAGTTATCTTTAATTTTAGCTTGTGATGAAAAAGGAGAGGTATTATAGAAAATGATTGATTTCTTGTCTCTTTAGAAAGATTAAATAAAAGTATCTCTGTTAGCGTTCCAACCCCTTTCTAACTATCTTTAAACGACAAACGAAACAATAATTAAATATCTTCTTGATAGAAAAATCCTAGATGGGTTTAATTATCTAGTTGAAACTAGTCCTAAGTATACTAAGACTATAGAAACAATATTTTGGTCTATCTCAAACATAATCTTAGTGAGCAATGATATTGTGAAATATGTAATATCTCATCCAATTTTTGAAAATATTATTAAAGCTGCCTAAATTTATAGTGATAAAGTAATTTTTCTTTTTAGTTCTTTTTAAATAAAAATAAATTTATTTTTAAAATCATATAGAGATAAGAAGAGGCAATAACTTGCTTATGTCATTTATAATAAACATCATCATATTAATAAATAAATACATACTATCACCTTAAAGTTTACGAAATACTAATTGGAGCATTATCTGAAAATCACGAGGAGAGTATTCTCTTAAAAATTATAGATGCATTATATTGTGCTGTGTTAAGATCTAGAGAATAAAATGAAGCTGAGTAATTAAAGTTTTTAGCTAAATTAGAATTATTTGGTTTATCAGCTAAGCTAGACAACTTATAAAATTACCCTAGTGAAATAGTTTTTGAGAAAGCCATTGATTTCATTGAGGCCTTTTATCCAAGCAGTAATAACAAATAATCTAATAACTGATCAGATAAGCAAGTAAGTAACAATAAATGACTATAAAAAATGAAAATAAAATGTTATATTGAGTTAAAAATCTAGAAAAGAAAATTATTTGAAGGGTATTAAATCTTATTGTAACTAATAAGTAAGAATAAACAGTTAAATAATATAAAATATTTATAATGTCTACTATACTAATTTATTTATTTCATATCATAGTAAGAGTTAGTTAGTTAGTTACTTTAATTAAAGTATCATAGCTTGTTATAAGTTTCTATTTCCACTTCAATTTTTACTAAATCAAATAGTATTTAGAATAAAAATACATATTATTTTTATTATTATTTCAATTAATAGTGGATGTATGTATAATAGCTTCTTCAATTATTCTATTATTGCTCATTGTTTGCTTACTATTAATTATTTTATTCTTCGTTTTTGCGATTTATTTATTTTAATTTAGCATCAGTGAATTTATCAATTTCTAATTCAATAGATTCTAATCTTTATATCATCATAATTAAGAATGTCTTTGTTTTGTTTGATTCACTTTACAATTTTTAAATATCTTTAACATACTTCTCCTTGTCAGACACCTTTTTCTTTAAGAATGTTTTATTTGATGTGTTTACTTGATCCAATACATTAACAGAACGTTTATTAATCTCCTTTATTCTATCAAAAATAGCTTTCTATTATTTGAAAACATAATTAAGGATTTTAGAGATAATAATGATATTTTTACCTATTTAACCATATATTTGCCAACATTTTCATCATATTTCTTTTTCACTTATTCTAATGTCTATTCAAGAGGAGAGGAATCTATTTTAAAGTTTATGATTTCAGGATCTTCTAATAATGCTTTTTTCTTTATGTAAAATTAGAAATTTAGTCGTTTAAATAATTGATAAATCTTACTATTTTAATATTCTCTAAATCCTATAATAGATGATCAATCGCTTCTTCTTTCTTCTCTGCATCTACTCTAACTACAGTGAAAACATTTTCTTTTTATTACTTTGAAATTCCATCTCCTTTAGTTGGAGAATCACTCCCTTTTTCAACTTAAGATTATTATTTCTTTGTAGGACTTTTAGTAGGAGAAGATGAACCATCACTTTAAATATTTAATGTTTCTACTTTTACAATCTATTATTATATTTACTCTTCTTACTTTGAATTTTATTATTTTAAATTTGGTGAAGTTTGCTCATTTTCTACTTCAATTCCATTTTATTTCAATATATCATTAACATTTAATCCAGTTTCTATGTCATCTTCTTAATCGATATTATTATTATTTTATTTTTCGAACAATCTATCTGCCTTTTTATCATCATGCTATTATTCATTTAATTCTTCTTCATTATCATATTCTTCTTTTTAATTTTCTAATTTTATATTATTATTATCTTCATGTTTTTCTTGATCATCATTATCTGATGACTATTTTCCAGAGTTTTCCTCTTAATCCTTATCTTCATCTTCATCATTACTGTCATCTCCATCACTGTCTTCATTATTCAAATTCTTTTTTATACGAGCAAGCATTTCGTTGACATCTTCTTCCTCGCTATCGCTATTACTTCTTGAGGACATTCAATAAAAATTATTACTTTAAAAATTTAAAAATCACTAAAAATTAAAAATGTGTGAAATTAATAATTATGATTATTTACACAAAAAATTTTATCTTATTTTTTATTTTGGAGAAGTAAATATCTGTATCTTTGAAGAGTTTCCATACATTCCTATATAATAGTATAGTAGAATTGCAATTATAAAATTAATCTATTCTTAAAAAGTAGTGTATATTTATGGCTTACATACAATTTGATATTGGAACCAGATTTCATTAAAATTCTTTTAATATTACTGAATATATTTAATTTACTTTACTGTTCTTACTTTGTTAATTAATAAAATCTTCTATTTCAACTCAAAATTTATCATAACTTCTGGTTGGTTGTTAATTGGTTATCACAATAAATTTATGATACCTTATTTGTTTAAGAATGGAGTGAATATTTGCTAAAGAATGATTAAAGGAATAATTGTAATCTTTAGAGCGTAAACTAAATAAAAGAAGGAAAATTATTAATATTGTCTTTATTAACTGATTTCTTTTATCATCAAAGTAAATGTTTTGTCTTAAAAACTATAATTTTTTATTTAAGCAAAAGTAGGTAATCATAATAACTATGATTACATTTATTTTAAGCATGAATAATTTCAAATTAATTTATATGTCATAAAAAATTAGTAGAATTTAATTAGATTAGAGTAGATACCACAATTTTTTTGTTCATTACTCCCTAATATCAACTCGTTATAAACCCTTTTAGATAGTATATTTTATTCCTATGTATTAAAATTAAATTGAATGACAATTTATTTATTAAAAGATACGAAAAGATTAATCAATTTTTGTAAGTTTAAAGAAAATATAGATAGATAAACGTAAAATAAACTCTTGTACTAAATAAAAAATTTGATTAAAAAAATTCATATATTTTATTGATTGATTGATAGTATTATTAATTTTGTAAGCATCTATTTGAATTGACCAATAAAGATTAAAAGTGAAGTGCTATACTTTAAAAGAATTACCTTTTTACATAAAATTAAACAATTTAAGGGAATTGTCATTAGTTGGGATATTTTAAAAAGAAATTTTATGAAAATCTAATAATTTTAATAGAACAATTTATGAGTATAACCATCTTTTATTATAAAATGCTAATTCTTTCATTTTTTTTATTTATTATTAACTTTTAAAAATTAATTAAATTAATATTATGCTTTAAAACCCCACATAAATAAAAACAGCCCAGGATTTTTATTAATCTTATTTATTTAATTTTTTCCAATACTTTCTTTAGTACAATCAAGCCTTCTAGAATAGAAAGCTTGATAAAATATTATCGAAAAAAGAATACAAAAAATATATAAAATTCGAGATATTGTTATAATTGTCTACTATGAATATTTATTAGATAATCAAAAAAGAAACTTATATTTCTTAATAAATTGAAGTGAGAGATATAAATAGAGGCATAGACTGTAAATAGCTAAACTAGGAATTAAATCTTATTTAAAAAAATTCTTTTTTTATTTTTTCATCAATAGCACTATTCAAGCTTTGGTTAGAATTAGGATAAAGAATGAATTTTGCATAAAAATAAAAAAATCATAGAAAATTTTTAATTTTTGAGATGTTGGAGAGAAATAATTAAGTTACTTTAAATTTAGAGAGAGTAATTTAAAGTTTTATAGGAAATTAATAATTTGAGGAAAACATTATTTGAAGAGTTGTTTAAGGCAAGAATTTCATTAAATATTTATGATAATTTATTTTTAGAACATAAATTTATGTAATTTTAGAAGGCTAGATCCAAAAAAAAGAAAACCCTCAAAAATATTAAGATTATTAATTGATCAAGAGCTCCAAAATAAAGTATATTTACCTAAACGATTAATTTAGATAAAAGTCATCTATTCTAAACTGCTATATCTCTATAATCAATAATTGTTAAATAATATATTATTTATATCTAAGATAATAACGAGTATAGACAATCAAATTGAGTAAATTGATCAGAAAAATCATAAAAAAAATTATAGAAAATTAGAAGATAATAAATTTTAAGTGAAAAGAAAATCAAAAAGAAGATAAGCTTGAATAGAACATACCTCTCTAACATATTGCCATTAAGGTTAGGAGAGAGGGAAAGAAAAATACATGGAAATCCATGTTATAGCACCAGATGGAAAAGATAGTTGCACTTCACAAATACAATAAAGTTTTGTTTATAAATTTATAGGTAGTAAATCAAACAGAAAAAACAGAGTATTAATTTACTTGCTTGTGTAAGGAGTGTGTGTAATATTTACATTCGTGATGATTATCTTGCTGCACAGAATACTCTCTAAGAACTTTATATTAGGCTTGTATTACTCTCCTACTGCAATCATTTATTGTATTCCTCTCCTATTTCTATATATTAATTTGAGTGAAATAAACCTAGTCTTTACTCTCTAGATCATTTCTTTTACAACTTTTTTTATTCTTCTTGCTATATTCGCATATGTATATTTTGGGATATTTCAGCCGATCTTTGTATATGAATTTAATCGCTTTTAAAATAACTGTTAAATATTAGGTGTTAAAACTATCAATTTACATTAAAATGAAAAGTATACTATTATTTTTGCAACATTTTAAGACGAAAACGGTATTACTTAATTAGGACAAGCTTGTGCAAGCGATAATCGCTACAGATCTATTTTTGAAACAAATATCTAACCCTATTAATTTATTTATTATAATGATATATACTTTGCTTATAGTTAGGACTAAGCTAGGCATTAATTTACTTTCTCTTAAGTGAAAATTCCGAGTTGGTTGTGCATGGATGATTAGCATTTATAGGGTATTTTGAGGAATAATAACTAAGATTAAATTATATTTCCAATTTGTAGGATAAATTAGCTAAAATAATAAGTGGGATATTAATATTAATCTGGAGTATCTGATATTTAAATTGATGAAAATTTTTTTATCATTTCTCTGTCTGAGGAAGATCCTTATTTTAATTAGTTTACCTTTATAATCCTAAATGTTATAACATTAATACCTCTAACTGTTATTTCACCATAGTTCACTACACTTTATTTAATTTCTAAATTAAAATAGAGATGCTTTCCTTCAAAACCTCCTTTAAAGTAAACGACAGGTGGGAGATCATCAATTATTAATCTTTAAAAAATAAGCATGATAGAAAGGGAAAATACTTAAAAAGACAATAATTGTAATATACATAGTAAAAAAAATAGTATAAGTGAAAAAGCCTAATAGCCAGCGGCAAATCTAATTGTAAAATAAAAGCAAAAAATTATTTAGAGTTAATCTACAAATTAACCATTGCTAATTAATAATACTAACACTTAAAATACTAATAATGAAGCATTGATTAATAATACTCTTACTAATAATGAAAAATTTAATCTTATTTTTAGCGAAAACTAATTAGATAATCAATTTTATTTTAAGAATAATCAAATAACAAGCCCGAATTAATAATCGCCTATTATTAAAAAGTTCCTAAATAGATTCTCTATGAGTCTTAAAGACGATAAATCTAAAAACTGCTAGTAAAAAGTAAATTCCTCTTGCGATATTTCTAATTAATCTATTTCAATAAATTATTACCATGAAAATAATCTCTTTCATTTGGAATAATATGAATAAAAAAACATTCAAAATTATTATGCTGACATAAAATCGGAAAATAATAAAGCCTATTTATACTAAAAAAGATTCAAATCTAAAAACTTTACAGAAGAAATATGATCTTAAATAAATCGAAAAAACTAAAATATAGGAAATAGATTAAAATTATAATTTTCTTTACTTATTAGTTAGTTAATTTGCTTGCTTGCTTGAATGAATGATTGATTAATAATAAATATGCTAAGAAATAATTAAAAATATCTATCTATCTGCTAATTACATTTACTAAATTAAGAAAAATTATATAAAAGTAAAAAAAAAAATCTGTAGTTAAAATACTAAAGCTACTTCCAATAATCCTAGTTAACAACTATTTAACTTCTCTCTTTATTCATACAATTGTAAACATTTTAATAAATAATACCATCTTTAAATTCCTTATCTTTTAACAAATTCTATCTTAATTCTCTCAGTACCTTCTTATGTTATCATTGCTAACCTATATGTAATTTTAATTTTATACTGGACTCAAAAGCAAATTTATGATCTTAGATACCAGATGATAATTACTTATTTAATAATTTGAATTGAAAAAAGAATAGCTGTCAATCTTTTTGAAATTATAGATTTGATTTTTTGTTAAATTCACTAGTTTATATTTTTTATTAATTATTATTATTAATCAAAATTTTTTATTTTTTAAACTATGAATCTTATTAAAAATATATTATAAGATTAGATTAATTCGAAAACCAAAACTTTTTATTAAATAATAAATATATAATTATTAATTTTAATTAAATGAAAATATACCTTTATGATCATAATTATTATGATAAAATCTTAAATTATTCGAAATATTTTTTTAATTATTTTTTTTTTTTTTGAGAAGGATTAAATATTTTAGGTTGTTTTTTTAATATATTTTCTAAATAAAATTAATATTTTTTTTAACTATTAAAAAAAATTGAATGAAAGTATTTTATTTAATAATTTAATAATAAAAAAGGTTGAAAATAATCATAAAAAATTTGAGTTTTTAATTATGTCGTAGAATAATTGTATTACAAAAGTTATACTTAGAATAAAAAGATGTTTAAATTCTAGTATTCTTGTATAAGTTTTAGTATTCTATTAATGGAAAAAAGAATTTTGGAATATTAGAAGAAGAGTTAATCCTTATTTATTTTACATTAGTGATTCTTAGCAATCGAACATTAATTTAAGTGTAATTGATATCAAAAAACATTAGTAAGATTTCTTTTATGAAAAATCATACAATTTACTTAGAAACCTTTATCAAATTAAATATATGTTTACTCTAAATTTCAGAAATAGTGGAGCATCTCAAAAATTTTAATTAAATGATGAATATTCTGTACGTCATTTCTTACTAATTTATCTCATAAAGCAACTTCGTTCTACTTTAAAATTACATTTTGGTGAAGGTGTGATAATATAATAATTTAATTAGATTCTTTTACATCAAAAATAAATCAAAAATTAATAAATAGGATGTCAGAAATTAAGCAAAGAAAGATTCACACCGAATAAGGCTCTAAAATCGAGAACGGCAGTAAGGATACTACTCCTTAGCAAGCTAAGAGTGTTTACACTTCAACTTTCCCTTATGATCACCCTCTTTATAAGTTTAGAACTTATCTGTAGGAAGATTTAATTGGTGGTCCCAAATTTATTTAAATGAACTGGATCATTAATCTCACAAAAGGATTAACTCCTCTTTTTATAGTTGTTTTAATGTACTACTATTAGAATTTCTCTCTCGGGGCTTATACTTACTTAATCATGCATGGATCTTATGGGTATTTTACTTTATAACAATTCTCAATTTTCTTATTATTTAACTCTTCTTCTCTAAAAATAATAAAAGTATCTTATGGTTAGTAAAAGATTACTTATTCCCCGATAAAAGTTTCTAAGTTAAGCAAACAATCTTTAGTAACGTTGTAGTTTTAACTGTATTATTTGGTTATTGGTCTATTGGTTGGTAAATTTTGAGTGGAAGAGGTATTACAGAACCCTCTTATTCAAGAGTTGTTGCTAATGTTTTACTTTACATATTTGGTGTTTGTCTTATGTTAGTTTCTGATGCATAAAAGTTCTATACTCTTAAATATAAATAAGGTCTTATTTGTGAAGGTATCTTTGCCCGTAATAGAAATCCTAATTACCTTGGTGAAATGTGTGTTTATGGTTCTTTTGCTTTCCTCACTGGAGTTTGGGAAGCTTGGATTCCTCTCGTTTTAATGTGGAGTATTATTTTCTTACAAAATATGTACTTAAAGGATATTTCTCTTAGTAGAAAAGTTGGTGGTCCCGAATATATTAAGAATAGTTATCTCTTCCTTTTCAAGGTATTTGATTCTGATTTAATCAACATTATTCTTTACGCTGCTTGTCTTGTTTTAGGTTATTTTGATTACAGTGTTGGTGGTGCTATTACTTTACTTAAAAAGAATTGATTTATCATAACAAGTATTTTATAATGTGTTTATTTGTTATAATCAGATGCCTGTTTTAGTATAAATAAGTTTAATTAAATATTAGAGATATCTTTTCAAATTTACAACTTACTTACAAAAAGATATGGTTACTTTTATTCAATATTAATAATTCAATCAATAAATAACATTCTTATTTATTAATATTAATATCTTCTAGAATAAATTTCTTTATTTAAGTAAATTTAATGACTTTCATCCTTAACAATTAATAAAATGAGTGACTTATTTGTGTGATGCGTGTATATTTGGTATAAAATAAAAATATTTTTAAATTGCAAATAAGTTGGTGTGTGTTTTTACATTTAGATGCCTCCATACATTTCGTCTTAATATTTTCAATATTAATACCATTAATACTTATTTTTCTTAATAAGAGAAACAGCTATACAATCAATTCTTTTTTATACATAAAATTTAAATTACTTTAAGATAGAGAGATTTTATAATTTTCTAAGCTATTCTAAAAAGAATATCTTGATAAAATGATCAATAATAAATATCTTTAAAGAATTTGAAAATAGCCAACCAATCAACCAACCAACCCATCACATTCTTATCTAATTCATAGATTATTTAGTAATACATATACATACTCACACCTACATGTTTTATATTTACAATTCAATTAATCTTCAAATTTTTTATAAGATTTTCTTTGAAAAATATAGAATCTTGTTAAGGTTATTATTACTGCTATAAAGTTGAATCTGAATCTAAATAACATTATTATAATTTGCTTTTGTTCTTATTTTTACCCTTTTTAGTTTATTTTCTTTCTAGGTTACTTTAAGGCCTCATCTTAGATTTTTTAGAAGATTTTGGTGCATTAGTTATCTAACTTACCGGATTACCTATGCTTTCTTAAGGATTTGTTTCAAAAGAAAGATCATCTTTATAAAAAGTATTTTTTGTTTTATATGAAGTTATAGTATTAAGAATATCTCCTTCATTTATAGTTACACTTTTTTCTGTATTCTGTTAACTGAAATCTTAATTTTCATATGTTTTCAAAATTGATTATTTACTTTTAGTTAGTCTTTAAGAAACTATATTCTATTTTATTATATCTTATATTGAGTTTTATTATACATTCAAATTAATATGTTTTATTTTAAAATTGGTAGGATTCTAAGAGTTTTGTATTAAGTTATTAAACCTAGGGCTAGGAGATGGCTGGTTATCAAAAGAATTATCTAAGCTTTATTTATTACTTAAACTTTATCTAAATTAGTTATTTTGCTTCCCTATGTTTATTTGAGGCTAAGTTTAGTTATTTAATTATAAAAGAGTATTTATAGGGAATTTACCACTATTTCTCTTTGATAATAAATTACTTTACTACATTTAAGAATTAACTCCAATCTAATTAGTAGTAAGTGAATTCCTCATCTAATTCTATTAACTTTATGATTTTTTGGAACTTTTAGAAGAAAGTTTAGATTTTTACGGAATTACAGATTTTTCAGAGGCTTAATAGGCAGAGGGAGTTTTTTAATTTTCTTTTAATGATTTCATCTTTTTAGTTTTTTGTGTCATGCTGGGAAGGAGTGGTGGAGATGAAAGGGTATTGGATATTTTATTTTAAATAGGTACAGTTTCAGATGACTACTTAGAGAATATGATAGAAGATAATGTCTCTTAAATATCTTAGAGGGTGTTAGTGTAATAGGTATTTGTAGTATTTTTTGGTGTTTCAATATTTTAGCGAGGTGTTTAATTTGTTTGTTATTGTTAATTTTGGTAGAAATTATTTATTGAGGATGATTCTTTTACCATTCTACCAGGTACATTTGAAGGATAGGCAGAAGATTAGATTTGTCTTTCATCTTATTAGTATCTTCTATTTATTTAAGTAGGAGATGAGTTTTCTTTCTATAAAGCAGTAGGATGATTATTTAAATTACTGCTTCTTATAATAAGAGTTCTTTAAGAAGGAGTTGTAAGTAATCCTTTGACGGGCAAACATTCAGTAGAGTTTGAATGTATAATTCTTCTAGGATTATTGTCAATATTTTAAGAACTAGTATTTTCTGATACAGTTATTTATCCTTATGGTGTTGGTATTTAATTAATGTATTTCAAATCTTTAGGACCAAATTAAATAAACTTTTGATTTACCCATTTACTCTTAATGTGATCTAATAAATTAGAAGGCTTGAAATTTGTTTAAAATGTTGTAGATTATTTTGTAAAATAATTAGTTACATTTGAAATATTAGATAGTTGGATATTACTTAAAGCGCTAGGATCAATAATAAGATAGTTGCATAATAATTATTAAAAATATATTACAGAGAATGTAGT
Source organism: Tetrahymena borealis (assembly GCA_000260095.1). NCBI lineage: Eukaryota > Ciliophora > Oligohymenophorea > Hymenostomatida > Tetrahymenidae > Tetrahymena > Tetrahymena borealis. Next base: position 240,203 of record JH651279.1, on the reverse strand, counting down.
AGGATTAGAAGGTGTTTGTTATTTGTTGGAATGGGAACTTTATTTATGTTAGTATTTGTGTTTATGATAATCTATTACCTTTTGTTTAAATGTTTTAGTTACTTTTGATTAATAATTCTTTGTTTGATTACAATATGATTGTAAGGTGTTCTTAATCTAATTATTTTGCTTTATCATTTATTAAAAAAGCCTCTCAATGCTCACTTTAGTATCTTAAATTTCTGTTGTGGAATAGAGTAGATCCGCATGCATTGTCAAATGATAGAATGTTTCTTCAACATCATTTTAAGATAAATGATTCTATTACATGCATTTCTTAGATTTATTAAATCTCCTACACGTTACTCTCGAAGGAATATCTGATACATTATAATCATTTACTATTTTTTTCAAAATCTTTCTAGATTTTTCATTTTTTACTATTGATAGTTTTATACTTAATGTGGCTGCTGGCCCAAGAGAAGGATATCCTAAATTAATATTGGAACTCAAATTACCAGAGCTAACAAAATCACTACTCCTTACATTTAATTAATTTACTGTATTTCCATTAGAATATTAATTATACTATGAAGATTAATTTGTTATTAGATTACTATTGGATAATTAATTATTTATAAGATAAGCTCTACTAGTTGTTGTGCTTAAGTAATTAGGAGTTGCATTATTAGATTGCCCTATTTTCTGCTTTTAATTATAAAATTGAGAGGATGATTAAGTTTATGATTGCTATAAACCCAATAGTGATTTTGGAGCAGGTACAAATAAAAGAGATGAGGTATTTTATCTTTTAGCAGAAGATATTTATTACATTTCTTAACCATTTACAATATAAACTCCATTAATTCCTACAGCACTCCCTCTATTTGATCTAATTTCTTAAGGTTTCTTAGCACTTGAAATTTATTATTTTATTCTCAAATTTTTTGATGGGCTCTTTACTTTTATTACACCTCCACTATTTTAATCTGATATTCCTGATGGCTCTATGCTATAGGATCTCTTAAGCTTGTTTGGAGAGGTATCCTACATTTAAAAAGAATCTACTTCTACGTCATTTATATTGTTTAAATTAAGGATATTAGAAGTTTATTCGTCAATATAGTCATCATCAACTTCTTCTAAGTTACCATCAGATGAGAATTCCTAATAGTTGAGATAGTTATTTGAATTCATCATGTAATTATAATTAGAATGAGGCTAGGCACTTTATAATCGTGCTTTAGTTCCATTTGTTTAGTTACCCATTACATTGCTATATATCTAATTAATACCTTGATTATCAATCAATCCATTAATCTATTTATAATTCTATATAGCTTAACTAAGGTTCTTAGAAAGCTGTTAAATCTTTGTTTATTGCTGTTGCTATTTCATCGAGGCTTATTAAGCAGCTTATTTCTACTTAATAGTATCTTTGTACACATCTTCATGCCTTTTTATAATAATATCAAATCTTTCTTGTTCTACCATTAATCTCTATCTTGAGAAGTTACAAATGTAGATAATTATTGAAGTAAGCCGAAATTGATTCTTATATATGAATTTATGGATTTCTTCTTTAAATTTGTTAGTTTGCTTCAATAACTCATTTGCCTCATATTCTTAACCTAGATGAAGTAACTCATTATAGCTAACTTGGTTAGTTTAGAGTATTGAGTTGATTAAATTAAAAACAACAATTTTAAGATTCAATTAATCTGCTTTTATGTTAAAATATTTTTTAATTGTACATTCTTCTTGCATTACTCTTTACTTTTCTTCGCGCATGCATTAGCTATTAGAATCATATCCGTTTAAATAAAATGTTTAAAATTCCTTTGTCTTAAAGTCATCATATATCCTATACTCCTTTCTTAAACTTCGAAGTAACTTTACTTACTTTTCTCTTTCTTAATAAGCCTTTAATAAATAATTTATATCATTACTTTCAAGGTTTTTCATATTTGAACTGTTTCCTTAAAACTACTGTTATTACTATTGTTGCTAATACTATTAAAGCTATTATGAGGTGCACACTCCTACTAATTGTAGATTTTACAATTAATTCTGTGATTGCTATTTTTCTAGTTGTATCATAACAGGATAAGATGTAGGATTTATACACTGTGGACTTGCAATTGCTTGTTACATATTAGCTTATATTGGCTGCTATGACAAAGATGATGAACTTTATTGTTATTTAATATTTTTCTACTGCATCAGGAGTTATATATAATTACTGACATTGTACTATAACAATTTTGCTTCACCAGATTAATTATCATTTTATGTATTACTACTTATGCTCCCATTCTATTAGTGACTACTTTAGCGAGGAGATTTCATCACTAAACTTTCTTTTCACTATCACTTATAACTAATATTAATTCAATACTTTTTTTAAAAAATTATAAGTTTTGCAAAATTAAATTTTTAATACCTTATTCACCAATTAAAAAGATTTAAATTGAATTTCTTTCAAACTCTACTTTTCGATTGTATATTAGTTGGCTTGAAATTTCAATTAGACTCTAATTTCAAGAGCCTGTTATTGAAATGGTTAATAAGTTAGCTAGTAAATAGTTAGCTTCTTTTAAAGTTTATTGTACTAAAAACATATGAATTCTTTTTATGAAATACGAAATACTTTATTTTCTAGTTCCAAAACCTTTTTGAAAAAACAAAGTGTATTTATTTATTATCAATTATAGAAAATTCATTCAATCTTGAGTCAGTTAAAAAAGAATTTTTATAGTAAAAATAATAAAATTTAATGAATAGAAATATTTTGATAAGGAAGTAATAATTTATTATTTTTTAATGAAGAATGAATAATTGCAGATAAGCAAATATATTTGTACAATATGAAGTTAGGGTTAATATTATAAATAGAGGATGCATTATAGAACATTATTTCAAATATGAAAGAGCAAGCATTATTTGGAGTTAGTCTTTAATTATTGTACTTACTCACAATAGTTTTTAGAATAATTAGGTATTAATTAAATATAATCACAAATAATAATTTATTAAATTTTGCATACTATTAGTTATTCTTTTTTTCATTAAATTTGAATATCAGTTTATTTTAACTTTAGGATTTTATCATTTAATTTGTCAGAACTATGGTGCGAAAACACCGATACTATTTAAATGAAAAATAAAATTAGATATTTAAATTTAATATTTTCATTTTTACCATTTTTTATCCAAAAATCTTTTCTTTTTTTAATAGGAAGGAGACTCATCATAGTATGAAGCTTAAATTTATAATTAAAATTTTAAAAATGTCTGTAATTAATTTTAAGATTAATTACTTATTCTGCTTTCCTGAGTAAATTTTTTACAACTTCATTATCTGTATAATCTGCTGGCTTGTTCTTTGCTAATGATTTTACATATGGATTAGCCCCTCTTGCTAAAATCATCTATTATCATTAATGGTCAAATTAAATAAAAATTTAAATTAAAAATTTAATAAATACTCTGCATGCATTTATATATCCTCCATTCACACATAAGAACAGAGGAGTTCTGCCACCCATATCTTATGCTTCTAAATCTGCTCCATATTCACAAACCAATGCCATCATATCAAATAAATTTCTTCTTGCTGCCCAATGTAGAGCTGTTTGCCTAGTCTAAATTTCAAATATTAATAAATAACACTAATTTATTTATTTTTAAGAAAATTACTGAATCAAAATCATAGACATGGTATTTACAAAATTATAACATCTTTCTTGCTTTTTCAAGATCATTCGATTTTACTGCTTTAAAAAATTCTTAGGAGCCTTATCTTTCAAAAGGAGCATTTGGAAATACTTCATTCTCAAAAATCTTTATTTTTATTAGAAACAGATGAAAATTATTAGGATATAGGATAATTAATTAATTAGACTACCTCATCAAATTCAAGCTTGAGCCTCTTCAGTTTGTATATTACTGACCAAATACTCCTTCTAAACAGCTCTTTTAATATTTAACTATTGTCTTGCTTTACTATCATACTCCTGATTTCATCGACTTAATCATGAAGAATAATATCACTTTAGAATTTAACTTTCTTTTACTCAGGCTCTTGCTCATCCTAATTGAATTCTTACTTATTTGCCTTTAACTTCTTAATGATATTTAACGTTTACAAATTATCCCTAAATGTTTTTCTATATTCAACTAATTATTGGCTCAACTTCTTAAAATCTTCACATTATTCTGCCAACTTCTCTTCTTTATCAAGCATTTCTACTTAAGCTTGTATAAACAAATTTTGAGAATTTTTATACATTGCTCCTATTTGATTCTTTCTTTGTGCTGTTTTTGTGAAGGTGTCTACATCTCCTAGTTCAAATCTATAGCATATAAATAAATTAGTTTTAACTATAAAATTAATAATATTTTAGTTATGAAATTTTATTTATTTTATTATTAGTCAAAGTCTGGAATTCATATGAGTTATTTTTACCTTCTACTCTATAGATTGGCAAGAGCAGGTGTATCTAATAAAATAGTTTTCTAGTAGTTTGAGTTTATGTTGGCTGTAGATTGCATATCAAAATTAGCAAGAGAAGGAAGTCCATTACTTCTATTTTTAGTAGAATAGAAGTTTGTATCTATGGATTTTCTTCCTAAAAAATTGTTAACTGATGGAGGTTTATTTCCATCAAATCCTCCTTATTATTTCATTTTCTAAAGTCTTTCTTATTCTCTCAACCTTATTGGTCTACTCCTTAATTCATCAGCAAATTTCATTTATAATTTTTCCATATCATCAAAATCATCAAGTTTCTTCCCTTGAAAAATCCTATCTATTTTAGCAGATATTAACTTAGAGTTACCATATAGTATTTTAACACAACCAACAAAATCATCAAGATTATCAAAAAAATCAGTTTTGAAATTAGTGCCTAAGAATTCACGAATTTTTTGTCTAATCGATTGGTCTGAGTTATCTAAAGCGCTACTCATTAAATGAGGGATATCAGTTTTGGCATCTGAAAGTTTAAAATAATTCATCATTTATTATTGTGATTATACTCTTTAAACTTTCTCTAATTCCTTTTTCTTTTTCTTTATCGTTTGGTTCAAAAAAAATTCATCACTTTCATATTTCTTTTCAAGCCTTTCTATCTTTTTAATATTTTTGTTCAGCTTCCCTTAGAATGAGCTCTCTTATTTACTACCCTAGAAGAATTAATTCCCGGTTGTTGATTAATTTGCTTCATTTTTAATATATATATTCCCATCTGATCTATTATTTTTCCCTCTTAAATTTTGGATAGTACTAGTAAATCCCTCTCCATCTTTAATAGTAGATTTACTCTAACTAGCATTAGCATTGGAGAAAGTAGAATCTTTTAAATTTCCCATATTGAAGCTCTTCTTTTTTTGAGATAATAATTCATCTATGACAACCATCTTCTCCCTGTCCAACTGCAGTTAAAATTTATTCTTTTTCATTTATTTCAAGTTTAACTTTTATTGATTTCTATAATAGGTAATTTAGTAATTTTTTAGTTTCTTTATCTTTTGGTATTCCTAAAACTAGTTCCACTTTGTATGTATAGATATTAATGATAAATAACAAAATCAATATTTTATTTTATATAAAAATTTTGACTGGAATATTGACAAACCTCATAACTCCAAAATAATATTGGTTACAATTCCTTAAAAGTTACTGAATATCTAAATTAATTTTAGAATAATTTAATAATAAAAAAAGATGAAATTTGAAGTAGAATAAATTAAGAATATGATAAATATTTTTTTATTTTAAATTAGATTAGATTACTTATTTAATTAACTAATTAATTAATGAAAATATATGTACATCAATACTTATTATATCTATAGGTTATAAATACAAGAACTAAAAAACGATACCTATTTAATAATACAAATTCTATTCATTATAATATTCATATCTCTATATCATAAATTCAGATTTTATTGATTAGTCTTAAACTCATTCTTCATACCATGATTCCAAAAAGATTATCGCCAAATTTTTATATCAAAATAGGATTAGTATTTGGTTATACTTCATTTTAATTCAAACAAAAATCTAAATTAAATTCGCTAAAAGCTAATTATAGAGAACCTGCGTATAAATAACCCTAGGGATTATGAGTGGTATAAATGATGTTAGCTACAGTTGCTAGAGCAAATACGAAAGTATCTCCACTTAGCAGTTTACTGTAGATATACTCAACGCAAGTGTATTGATCAGATAAGCTCTTTAAATCCTTTATAAATATAGTAAATAATTTTTGAATACTATCTTCAAACTATTAAATTTAGCATCCTTCGAGCAATTGAATAAATAATTAAAGCATTCTTTTATTATTCTATTACTAAAAGTATCTCATAGATTTTAATAGGATGCCTAATACAACTGCAAATCTAGGAAGTACCTATTATTCTAGTTTATAATTTTCAATTGTTAATTAGATTCCAAAAGGGCCTTCTATTTAAGGAGTTGATCCAAATACTGTAGTTTTCAAAAGAATGTTTTATTATGGAATACTCATTTATTTAGCTTAAAAATGTTATTTTTTATAATTTTAAAATATTAGTTTATTATTTTTGTACTAATGAGCAGCTAATTTAATATGTTTATGTGCTGTCCTATTCTTTAATCCTTATAATCTATAGGTTGAAAGTTCTATTTTCCTTATTTTATTTCCAACTCAAAATTTTTTTAATTAATAATTATTTTGTTTTGATTAGCAATATTCTTCCTGTTATCTTTTCCAAGAGAAATTTAATATTTGATTTGTTAGAATATTAAGGATAATCGAGAAAGATCATAAAAATTAGATAGGATCAATATTTTCGTATTTAGAATTTACACTAATTTTTTCATTTAGAATAATATTGATATTTTAGAGTTAAATCTAATAATACATAAAATATTATATGCTATAAATAAAATCATTAATTTTAAGAGTACCAACCAACTTATCTTTTTACCTTTTTATAACTAGTCTTCATTAAAATTATCTTTAAAAAAACATTAATTACAATGCAAAATGTCAAATGATTTAATCATTTTGAAATCATTTAATATTTTCATATAGTATCTCTTCTATTGATAAATACCCTTTTAAGAAGCAGTTTATATATTTTCTTGCAAACCCCCCACCATTTATAATTAAAACTGAATCAAAATTTGCTCAATAATAATAATTTACTTAGAGGACAATAGAAAAAATATTTTAATTTAAAAATTTATTCTTAAGATTAATGTAAACTAAATAAAATATAGCAATAAATATTTGGATGATTAAAATAATTAGTTTCACTCATATTCAAAATTTTAACCAAGTTCTTTTTTGAGGATATAAAAGTAACCATATTCTTTGTTTTTATCTTCATTCTTAGGATCTATTATGTCATTATTCCTTTTATAGATAAATTATTACTTTTTCGCATAAGACTATATATTTTAATTTGAAATTACCCCATAAGCAAAACAACTTATATGTCTTCATCTCTTAGCTTACAAGCCATCTCAACTAATTAGCATCCTCCAAGATATTCTACATTATTATTTCTTTTAATATTATACAATTTAACAATTATAATTTTACTTAATATTAATTTACCTTAAGTTTAAATAAAATCTTTGAAGTTTTTGTATATCTTTTTGCTGAACATTAAAATCATCCAAATTTTCAATGTCTTGTTTTGTTTATTAATTGAATTCATTTTTATTAGTCTTACTCAATTCTTCATCTTCAGGCTTTTTATGTCTATTTGATATATCAGTTAATGCCTTCCCTATTATTTCAGCTCCTTCAAATTTAATAATATTTGATGATAAATCAAATTCTATATCTTTAATAGAAGGATTGTTATTCAAATTTTCAAACAAATATTTGACTCCCGTATCTGTGATAACATTCATCGATAAGTTAATTGAAAGAGTGGCTAGCTATTCTTAGCTTTCGATGCATTAAGAAAGTAATTTCATATCTAAATTGACTAAACCATTTGATCTAATTTATATTAAAGATATTAATTAAGTAAACTTTTTATAATCATAAGTTAATTTAAATTAAGTTTACTTTAAATTCAATTTTAATATTGTTATTTTTGATTTTTCTTAACTAGATATCTTCATAAATAAATCTTCAAATGAAGACAACTTCCTGTTTGTAATTTAGTAGCTACGCACATTAGACTCCATTACTTCCTAGAGATACTTAAGGATAATTTATTTTGTAATTTTTTCATAATCTTCTATTTCTCCATCTTTGTCTAATTTAAGAGCAACATACTTTTTTAAAGTTAATTCCTCAGCACTATCAAGTGTTTCGACATACCTTTTTAATTCACTTTACTTTTTATTAAACTTTGCAATTTTTTTAAAAATTAGTTTTAAGGGCTTTTCTTCATCTTTGATGAGAGAGTCAAGTGAAATTCTCTACTCACCTACTGCATACTTACGATTTCTTCTTAAATTAGTATTTGGTTTTTTAATTTAGTCTAGATAAAGCTCTAGAATTTATAAATTCTCTAATTTCTTTATGCTCATTGAAAGTTATAGTAAGCCTGCCTTTTTAATGTAATTATCTCTAATAGAGAAAAAATAATGGTTGTTGATAGATTATTTACTATTAAAATATTTACGATAAATTTAAATATAAGTGATTTAAGTTAACTAAGTTTCCTAGAGATTTATTAATAAATGATGCACCTGCTTGATCTATATTATTATTACTATAAATAAAATAAATTAAATTCTATTCATCATTTTACATTATTGACTATATTTACCTTAAATCTAATTATAAGTATTTTATCTGCAAGAGAGAGTCAAGGCATTTTGCCAAATTATAACTACCCTTTTCATTTACTTATTACTTCTCACTCGTACCAAAAGCTTTATTCATATCTACAACCAATTACTATACTGGATCTATTAAGTTATCCCTAAAAATTAAAGAAATGATAATTTAATTTTCTTATATTTTTATCAAAAGTTTACTTTAAAATAATCGTGAGATACTCTAATGATTATAGATTTTATAACTTATTAAATAGCTTATTAGCAGTTTTATTGCTCATTTCCATCTTTTGCAGATCTAAGGTTAAAGTTTTTAGTTTTGGAAGTTTCATTAAACTTTCTGATATTACATCTAAACTTTTTCCAGTCAAGAATTTATTTTATCTAAAGTCATATATAATTTTTAAAATAAGAAATGTATTTAGAATATTTTAGCTCAATACCTTAAACTTAAATAGAACAAAGTTAATTTTGTCATTCTTTAGAGCTTATTTGCCAATGCTAGTGATCCTAGATCACCAACCATATTATTGGTAAAGTCTAATTTTAATTGCTAGCATTAATTAGGGAGTGACTCAGCTATCAAAATAACACCATGATTAGTGATGATATTATCTCTTTTTTAAACAAATCAAATAAAAAATGAATAAAACATACTAAAAATAATTTTACGGAATAGTAATTTCATAATCATAGTGTCTTTAATGTTATGCTATCATTTTACTCAAACCTTTTGATCCCTAAATTGATAAGGGCTGAGATTCGCTTTATTGATAATAAAGATGCAATTAAAGTATCTTTAAAAAGATAAGGTTAAGAAAATCTTACTTTTTGTTTCCTTCTATAAAGAGTTATATTTCAAATTAGTTATTCTTCTAGTCTTGGTATTTTATATACTTTCCATTTTTAAATATGCTGAAATTTCTATTAATAAAGAAAATATTTTTAAATTTTGATTGGAGAGAAGTAGAATAAGATACTTTGATATCAAAAATCCCATTTAAAATTTATAGTTTGGCATCTCTTCAGCAAGTTTCGTCTATACAGTATTATCTTTAAAGCTGTAATAAAATCATATAAAGTTAAACATCTAAATATGTTTAGAGAATTTACTTTAATAAGACTTCTAAGTAACCTATATGGATATCAGAAAATATCTTCATAAGCAACTTTTACTCTTCAGCATTTACATTGTGTCTCCTTTTAAATTAAATAAATAATTTTTCATTCAAATAATCTTTTTTTAAAAAAATTCTTACGGTACAATAATGTAAAGTTATTTTATCTTATTTTCATTTATAGCTAATTTTTCGGTTTATAATGGCTATTGTTTCTCTCCTACCTGTATAGGAGAATCTTTTTAATCTGTAGGTGCGGGTAAAGCAGATTTAGAAGTTATTTTCTAACTTCTTTCCATATTATTGAAAATATCATCATCAAATTCTATATAGAATCTTCTGTAGAACATTTGAAGCTCAGTCAAAAAGTCTACTTCTGTATTGTCATAGATAATAACCATCTACTCACTAGATATACATTAATTTTAAGAATCAAAATAATAAATAAATTTATAAATTTACGATTGAAAATAAAATTTATCATAAGTTAAGTTATTATCGAACTTGGTCTTTATCATATTCAATTCTTCTTCAGCTAAATCATTTCCACTAAATTATTAGTAAAAAAAATTTTTAATATTACTTTTTTTCTCCTAACCAAATAAATAAATTTCTTAATTAGCATTTGAGTTTCTATATTTACTAAAACATATAATAATTAGGATTAATTTAAAATAGAATAAATATTTATTTATGTTTACTCAAAAAATAAAGTAACTTCAGTGCATTTAGTAAGACTAGAAATCAAAAAGGAAACTATCTCTGCAGTTTTTTTGCTTCCTAATTTATTATTTCTATTTTTAATTTTATTATTAACTTTTCTTTTTTTTTTCTGTTAAATGTATTTTACTCAAGATTTACTACAATTTTTTATAATGAGAAAAATTTAGTGATAGTTGAGTTCATTGCTTTGTAGAGAAGTTCCCCATGCTTATATTCTCCATTTATATAGATTGATAATTGTTGAACTTGCTAAGCTGCAGATTGAGATAAATCGATCATTCTTTTTAGAGTACTTATCTAGTTTATTTCTAGTACTTCAGGCATTTTATAATTTTTATTTATTTAAATTTCACCTTCACCCATTTCTTCATTAAAATATCTAACATTTTCTAAGAATTTTACCATACGATCATTTAACAGTAAAAACTTTATAAATATTAATCCTACAACAAAAAGACGAACTAAAAGGATAATAAAATAGAGGATGGTAAACCAATAAAGAACCCAACTATCTTATAAAATGTTATTACAAAGTTAGATGGCAAACATAGGGAAGGATTTGAAAGCCATCTCCATGATCTCTCCGACTTCGAAAAGCATCTAAAAGTTTGATTCTTCCACAATAGCAATAATACTAAACTTACAATTAGCTTCAATAGCAATTTGAGTTCTCAAATTCTTTCTGAAATTATGATTATATTGAGGTGGTTATGTGCTAGGTGCCCTTTTACCCTTGAATAATCCATTAAAACTATTAGCATCTTCAGGATTTGTATTTTGTGGGAAGTAATTATTTCCTGATAAAAATTTTCTCAGATTTTCTTTAGTTATTTCACTTGGCATAGGAGTGTCAGGTGCATTTATTGCTGATTATCCTGCTGTTAACAAGCTTGGTCTACTAAACATTTTATTTAACTATAAGGCTTTATTTGCCATAGAATTAAAATTTTATGTTTTTTATTTATTAACATCCCTTTTAAAAACAGCTGAGCTCTGAAACTGTTCTTAGCTGGATTATTTACCCAACTACATACTAGGTTATCCCTTAATTTATGGAGTGTTTAATTAATTTTATTCAATTGTCTTGTATGTGGCAAAACTTCTCTCTTCATCGTTGGCCATATACCTCTTTTGCTGCTTATCTAACTCTAATAGATTAACAAGCTGCCTTTAATAATAAAAATAATAAAATTGTAGATAAAATGATGATTTATAAATTAAATTGCTATATTTTATGGTAAATATCCTTAATATATTCATTCATACTAAAAATTATTATATTTCAAATGAAATTTGATTATTAATAAGGTCTTCTATTTAATTCTATGTTTCATCTTCTATAAAAATAATTCTATTTAAAGCCCATTTTCTTTTTAACTAATTAAGTAGCCATTAAGTTTATTTCCAATCATAAAATAGTATTTGTATTTTTGTAACTTTAAGAATTCATAAATAAGTATTACTCTGTAAATATAGCATGATGATTCTTATAAATCTAAATGTAAATAAAAAAGGGGAGCAAATTAAAGATCTAGCATAAGCCAAAAACGAATGCCATTTAGATATTCCTTTTCCTATTTTTTCCAAAGAAATCCTTATAAGATTAGAATTCCAGATTATTATATTTTAAGTCTAAATATCCAAGGATACCGCTCCATGCTATAAAATTAATGAAAGGATAAAAGATCATAAATATAATCAGGACTCCTCTAATTGACTCAATCTAAAAGCTTGAAAGAATTGCATAAATGTAATCTAATGCAGTTTAACTAAAGCTCAATCCTAATCGAATAAATATTCTTTTATGGGTATAAACTTAACGAATATCCTAATTCTTCATTCTACTTTTATTCTATTTGTTTAAAAATATACTGTTCTTGCTTTAAATTGAATTATTGAAATCTTAAATATATGTTATTATAAATCTTCTTTTACTGCTTTCTTTGTTTTAAAACAATAATACTGTTGGTTATCTGAATTACTTAATGGCAGTTTTTAATTGGTTTGCTTACTAAACAAATAACATGAATTTAGGAATGTAAATACTACTCTTATGCCAGTATTATAGAAATAAATAATAGTCGGAAAGGCTATAAATTTCTATTTAATAAATATACTTATTTTCATATTCCTGCATTAATTAAAGTTTATTTTATAATTATTATTTAAAACTATCTTTTTTAAAAATAAAAATATAAATAAAATCAGCTAAGTTATTAAATTATAATTACTTTACTAGAATTATATGTTAAATTATCATTAATTTAATAAAAATATAAAAATCTAAATTTCTTACAATTAAATGGTAGAAAAATCATTAGAAGGCACTCAAATCTCTTAATATAAAGTTTTTTAGATTATAGGATTATAGATTAATATTGTTTTTGAATATTTAAAAAGTTCTTTTTAGTCCAATCTTAATCACAGATATCTTTACTGGCAAAATATTATTTTTTAGCTTCTTCTTAAGGATATTTTTGTTTTCCAGTTAATTATTTATGTACATAACTCAAATAATTAATATTCTAATATAATCAAATAAATTCAAATAGTTTTTATAAAATTATACCAATATTTTATAGAAAAGAATAGAAAAATTTGAGAGTCTGAGATTCTAAAAGAAATATTATTTGCTTAATCTATCTAATTATTATTTTGTTAAGAAAATTTAAATTAAAATGTAGAATTAATTATTTTAATAGCGATTTGTGGGTGATTAAATAAAAAGCTCAAAAGTAAGATTAAAAAATTATTTCAAAACAACATAAATATTTTATTTTGATAATTTCTATTTAAAATTTTTTAGATAAAGAAAATTTAGTAAATTTCTTCTTGATTATAAATATTTAATAATCTAATTTCAATAATTTATTTTATTTACTGACATTATTTTTAGTAAATATCTATGAAAGGAAGATAAATTTCGTTGGCAGCTAAGTAGAAAATTCATTTATTGATATTTGAAAAACATAAGTATAATTATTCTCTAAGAAAGTTTGTATAACATGCAAGAAATAAGTTCTCATTTTTATACATATTTAATTTAATTATTATGACAGTTCATTATATTTACAAAATTACAATCATATATTAATCATAAGCAAGAAAGAGGCAAATAGCAAAATGAACGCAGTTGATAGAAGTGCAGCATTTTCAGCAGCTCCACAATTTTCATAACAAGTAGCAAGATCTTTATATAAAGTTGATGAAGAGTCTTATCTACAAGATGTCCAACATTCTCCAAAAGGATCACTTTCTGTTAATGCAGTGCAAACTGTATTAGATTTTAAGCAATCTAAATAAGTTTTAAATGGAATCATGCAACCTGTTCTCTCGATTGCACATTTTTCCTCCTAATTAGAGCATTCTGTTGCTTTACAATATTTATAAGCTGTTAATGATCTTCCTTGACAAAAAACAAATACTACGGCTAGTAGAATCAATATCTTTTTCATTTCTAATTAATATATCTATTATCACCTATTAGTAAACTTTTTCCAAATTTCTGAAAGCAAATTATTATTACTAACTCACCTTTATTTTTGTGATATTTATTTTCTAATCATTAATAATTTACCTTGAATTCATAAATAACTAAATTAAAAAAGATGAAGCAACTCAAACCATTAAAAATTATATCTAATACAAATATTTACCTGATTTTCAATCAATTCATTTCAAATACAATTATCATCAAATATTCAATAATACGTTGTTGGATTTGTTTTCTTAAAGTAACTCAAGTGCTTGCATTTATTCTACTCTTATTCATTGAAATTCAAATTATATTTCTCCTACATTTATGATTATTTATTAGTTTATATTTATGTAGTATTCTCTTAACTCCTCAATGAAAACTTTTAGTAAATTATTTGTTGATAGAACCTTAAATTAAGTATTTTCTATTTAAATCAGGATTAAATAATTTATTTTTTTAATTATATAAAGTATAAGCCATATGAGACAATTTTAAATAACTAAGCTACTATTAAGGATTATATTTTCTTAAATATTTTATTAATTTAATACAATTATACTAAACTAAGTAACTAAAGTAGTTTTATTCCATTCCATTTTCTATAGAATTTATTTTTTAAAGAATTAGTTTAGATTTCAGTATAGATCTAAAAATGACAAAATAATATTGAATGTATGCTTGTGCCTTAAGTATAGAAAAGTAGAGAGATATTTTTAAATTAAGATACCTTACTTAGACTAACAAAACAAAAAATGAATTATATATACCTTATTCATTTATATTTATAGCAATTATAATAATAAATTTGAGTTTAGTAGAGACACACAACCTCACTTAAAAATTGCTTATAAAAATGCAATTTAAATGATTAATTATAAAAAATCTTAACTTGAGCTACTAATTCAAGCAAGAATCTGATAAAATTGGTAAGAAAGTTTAAGGATGCGCTCAAAATTTTTGAGTATTAGTATTAGTTTTAGTAAAAAAGAAATTAAAAATTGATTGATAAATTAGTTAGTTAATAATATATTGATTCAATCAATCAAACAGCTTTTTAATTGAAAAAAAATAATATCAAACACTAAATACCTAAAGTTTTAGAGAAGACGAATATTAGAAGTAGGGTAGAACAAAATTATGCAATAAGATGAAGACTATCAGATGGAATACCAAGCTTCTTCCTCCAGGAGAAGATAAAGAAGTTTGATTTAATCTAAATCTAGGAGATCTAAAGATTTCAAGCGGTCTAAAAGTTGTAAAAACTTTGATGAAACTTGCAAACATACTTTTTAGTTTAGATAATTATCAGAAGAGATTAATATTTTCTTGCCTTTAGAAATAACTATAAAAATGTGTCCTTAAAAGCAAAAGATATACGATGGATCAACGTAAATTTAATTCTATCTGGAATGAATAGGGATTTTCATTCCATAATTAATTAAGAAACTTCATATTAATTTATTGTTTATCTACAAATGGAAATTATTGTAGAGAAAAGCTTAACACATTCCCTGTAATAATAGTAGACGAGAAGCCTCATATGCCTCTATTTGTAAATGAATGCGAAATAGTAAAATCATTAATATAATATTGGAAATCTTCAGGAATTAATAAATACTCATTTTCAATTTTAGAAAACATACATGGAACATGAAGATGAGCTTTTGTAAAACTATGAAGAAAAGAGACGCATTTAAATTAAACCTTCCTTTGTAAGCAATTTATAAACTTTTACTCAATTCTCTACTTATTTTTATAAGGTTTTCAATGCTGTTTAAAATAATAACCAAGAAGGTTCATATTTTTTAAGTAAAGCCAATGATTAATATAAGGCATTTAATAAAATACAATGAACACTAAATAAAATAACAAATGAGTTATGATTGAATTCCTAATACTCTATTGTTCCCTATTTTCACATCATCTTAGGTTAAAATAGCTAATAATATAATAAAGGCATGTATAGTGCTCATTTTTCTTCCATTTATAGATTATCTTTATGGATGGATGGATTATGGATGTTTAGTTAGCTACATAAATTAACTGTAAATTTAATTCTATTAATCAAGTTAATAAGGATTTTTTATTGATTGATCAATGTAGATTTAAAATAGCCGATGAAGTTTGTTCAACTTTAAATTTTAAGCCAAGGAACAAATTAATTAGTAGTTAGTTGTTTACCTATAATTAATGTCTAAAATTCTATATTGATTAAATTTAACCATATTAAATTTTAATTTTAAAGTAAGATCACGCGCCAAAAGATCAATATTGCAGCCTATGCTCTATTAAATATGATAAATAATATTAAGAAGTAAATTTAAATTAAGTGATTTAAATAAAAGATTATTATAGACACATTTTTAAAATCAATCAGCACGTATAAAGTATTTAGCATATAACTAAATATAGACAGAATTAATACACAAAATGTATCAATGATTTGTCTGATGAATATAAGAGGGCAAAGCAAATCATTTCTAGAACAAGTAGCAAAAAGAGTAATGTTGGAGAAGAGTTTGATAGTTAGATCTTAAAAACTACGGTAGATTCTGAATTGGATAGTTAAATTAAACCTTCAATACTTTTCTCCTAACCTGTAATGAATATATTCTCAAATCATGAAAATGAAAAGGGGTAAGATCAATTTATTGAGAAAATTCTGATCCCTAACAAATCTGTAATATATTTTTATAATAACACTCCAAATTAATAATAATTTTTTCTCACCTATTAATTAGAACTTAGATGATGATTAAAATATTTGGAATATCCCTTAAGGAAATCTTATCCAATAAAATTTGATCTATTAAAAGATTACCTTTAAAAGTACTAGTAAGAATAAAATATTTAATGATTAAGGGTTTTATACAAACAAAAGAGCTCCAAATAATTTATCATATGCTAAGATATCTAACCAATTAAACTCTGCTTTTAAAAGATGCAACATCTCTACACGACCTGATGAGTCATTTTAAGAAGAAAGTGAATATTAAAGACAGTAATACTCTTCCTAAAGTATTAGAAATATTTGCAAAACATTAAAATTTGAAGACAAGTAAGTTTAAATACTATTTTTTTTTTGAAAATTTTCAAATTTATCACCAAAAAAATATAGAAATGTTCTAAGTAATAAGAAAATGGTTGATGAATCTCAAGAAAATAATTTGAAGGAAGACTTTAAATAAGATGTAAAAAATTTTAAAGATGCAAAGGAAATGGAAGAAAGCCAACCTAAAAAAGGGTTTTAATTAAACAAAAATCTATTAAAAGACCATTTATTGCATAATCATTTAAAATAAAAGCAGTTTATTTTAGAGTAATAGTAGAAATTTATTTAATAGTAAGATGACTGTGATGAGTAGTATTCTTAGCCAGAAGATGATGGAGACTTAGAATATGAGAGTGGAATCAAACTTAATTAGAACAAAGATTAAATGAGATTCAATAGAAATTAAGATTCTCGTGCATTAAGCAATTCTAATTCAAAATAATTAAAGAATCATAATAAGAAAGATTAGAAATCAGATGTTTTAAGAGCATCTTCTACGGGCTCATCTAAAAAGAGCTCGCATCATCCTCGTAACGGGAGTGGTGGTTACAAATTTAATTTTGATGATGTAAGTCCATATTACATTAAAGAAACTGACAGTGTTAATTCTCAAAGTGAAGTTAAGTAGAATGACAATAAGCAAAAAGATAACAGTTTAGTACAATCTAAGAATAAAAAGAGAAGTTTCTAAGAATATAACTATCAGAGAGGTATGGAAATGAGCTGTGAAGAAGAGATCAGTATTAATAAAAAATTTAAAATATTTGGAATTGGTACAACAGAGATCAAATCTTTTTGGTAAATTAATAATTTATATTTTGAATTAAGAATAATATTTAATTAATATGTATTAATTAATTAATAAAGGCAGCAATTTAAGGATATTTTAGGGAATTAACTATCAGCAATTAGATAGAAAATAAACAATTGAAATGATTTTAATTTCAAATCTGATAAAGCAAATAATAATTAGCTGTTAAAAACTTAGAAATTCTTTAAAAAAATAAAAGGAATAAATAGGTGAAATATTTTACATTACTACTTCTAATCACCTACCACCTATTATTTTCATAATGACCAAATAAATTAGACTTTATATTTTAATAAATTCTAAATATTTTCAAACAAATTAATGATTAAAATAAATGAAATAATAATAAAAATAACTAACAATTAAATAAATAAAAAACTAACTAACAATGTGTATAAAATAAATAATTAACTATAAATATTTATAAAAAATTAATTTATTACTATTAAAGTAAAACAAACAAACAAATAAATAAACAAATAATCAAACCACTATTGTATTAAAATTATATCTAAATCTAATAATATCAATCTGTAATTCAAGTTTGCTAATTTTTCATTCACTCACAAATATTTTACTCTTTATCATGAATTTATTGACATTCTAACTTTCTAATAAAATAAAAACAAACTATTTAAAATAAGTTGGTGTGATCAATTAAAGATATTTTATAAGATAAATAATACTAAAAATAAAAGTAATTAAATAAAGGTATTTGATTGATTGATTGATCTACTAACTAAGGAGATAATATTTTTAAGTAGAAATAGAGACAGACAGACAGAGAGACAAATAGTTCATTGTAATTATATATATTATATTAAGTATTGCATCATATATTAAATAAAAAATATTGGTGTTTTATATCTCTACTTTAAGTCTTTCATAAATAGTAAATTTCGATGGCAACATCTTCACCTTCAACCTTGAAAGTATTATTAGACTTTTCAACTAGCTTAAGACCTTCCTTCTTTTCAGATAGAGGATGGAAGGGTTTCTTTAAGACCTTCTATACGGAATCTAAGTCACCTTGGACAGCAGCATTTAACTTGGGAGCTCCAGTAAAATCATAATAGATAACTATTTCATCATCAACCTTTAAACCAGTATTCTTCTTAGTCTTTTAGACAAAACTGGTGAATTCTCTAACGAGACCCTTGTTCTTGAGCTTTTCATCTTGAGAAAGATCTAAGAGCAAGATAATTTCACCTTCACCACCTAATTCGAGTTCACCACTAGAGAATTCTTTCTTGTAGTTTTGAGTGATAGTGAAATCTTCTAAAACTAAAGTCTTACCAAGAACCTAAACTTGACCTGTAGTCTTGAGGGTATCAATATCCTTAGCAGATAAGCTAGCAGCAGCAGCCTTAAGATCCTTATCGTATTACTTACCAAGTTTTTGACCCAAGATCTTGTGATTGGGGATAGCCTTAAAGTCAACATACTTAATAACATCGATTTCGTGGAGGATGGTAGGAGTATTGAGTTCTTCTTCAATATATTGGATGTAATCCTTCAAGGAATCATGGAATTCCTTATCTTGATTGATGACAGTCAAAGACTATTAATTAACATAATAGAGTTAGTAAAGTTTAATTTAAATTATTTAAGGATGTATTTACCATAATAGGTTGCTTGAGGGAAACCTTTCTCTTTTCTCTCAATGTACGAGCGAAGTTGATAATGTTTTACATTCTTTCAAAGTTTCTTTCGATATTTTCATCAAGGAGTTCTTCCTTGGCAGTAGGGATTCTCAAGAAGTGGATGGATTGTTCCAAATAAGAAGAACCTTGAGGGATAACCTTCTTTAAGTTTTGGTAGAAACTTTCAGTGATGAAAGGAACCAAAGGTGACATTAAAATAGTGGAGTTTAAGATAACATTGAATAAAACGTTCATGGAGATTTCTTGTTCTTCCAAACCCAAATCACCTTTTAGTCTATTTCTATTTAATCTAATGTACCAGTTAGTCAAGTTTTCTAAGAAGTGGATTAAACGAGGAACGACATTGTATAAGTGATACTTCTCCATTTCAACTCTGAAATACTTGATCAAGTTTTGACAAGAGATCTATTTAATTAAATTTTAAAAAATATTATTTTCTGATAATAAGATAAATAATCATTACAATGATCCATCTGTCAGTAGGATTGGTTAACTTAGAAAGATCAACAGAAAGTTATTCATTGAAGACGAAATCCTTATTAGTAGTAAGTTCCCATCTAGTGATACTTTGGACTAAGAACTTGTAAGCATTGTACCAAGGTAAGAAGATATCCTTTTTGACAGCAAAGACACCTTCAGACTTGAAACTCATTTCTTCAGCTCTAACCAAAGGTGAGTTAATCTTTTATTTAGGGATAAAATTTTTTAATAAAATATTATAGTAATCTAAATTAGTACCATATAAAGACGAATAGCATCAACAGAGTGAGTACTAGCAATTTTCATAGGATCTTCGTAGTTCTTCTTGGACTTAGACATCTTTTTACCATTATCAGCAAGAACGATACCGTTTACGATGAGGTTCTTGTAAGGGTTAGAGTTTCTCAAAGCAGTAGAGATGACATTGAGGGTGTAGAACCAACCTCTAGTTTGATCGATACCTTCACCAATGAAATCAGCAGGGAATCTCTTGGAGAATTCTTCTTCGTTCATAGAGAAAGGATAGTGGACTTAGCCGTAGGGCATAGCACCAGATTCAAACCAACAATCGAATACTTCATCAATACGTTTAAGGGTTCCCTTACCCTATTGAGAAGGAATAGTCAAGTGGTCAATGAAATCTTTGTGTAAATCAGTAATGTTTTCAGCACCAGTTAATTTTTTCAATTCTTCAACAGAACCTACGCAGATGACTTCTTCGAAATCATCAGAAACCCAAATAGGAATGGGATTACCCCAGAATCTAGATCTAGAGAAACACCAGTCACTAACATTTTATAACCAGTTGTTGAAACGGCCTTCTTGAGCAAACTTGGGAACCTATAAATTAGAATAAAATCGTTAGTTAATTTTTAAGGAATAAAATTAATAATTAAAATAATGAAAAAATATTAAAAATCTACCCAGTAAGCCTTCTTGTTATTAGCAATGAGATCGTCCTTGAGGGCGGTAACCTTAATGAACCAACAGTGAACAGCCTTGTAAATCAAAGGAGTATCAGATCTCCAGCAGAAGGGATAATTATGCTTAAGGGAAGAGTCAACGAGTAAAAGACCTCTTTCCTTTAAGTTCTTTCTAATTTGTTTATCAGCTTCTTTGATGTAAAGACCTGCATAGTCAGTAACAACACTTGTGAAGTGACCATTTTCATCGAGAGGGACAGGAGGATCATCAGGCTTGATGATATTGTTAGCAACTGAAACCTTGTAATCGTCTTCACCAAAACCAGGAGCACAGTGAACAATACCAGTACCAGCATCAGAAGTAACGAAGTCACCAGCGAGAATTCTGAAACAACCGTCAGCTTTTCTTTCCTAGAAGTAAGGGAAGAGAGGTTCATATTCTAAACCAAGGAGTTCAGTACCCTTGACCTTTTCAATAACCTTATAAGCTTCCTTATTCTTAAATAAAGCAGCAAGTCTGCATTCAGCAAGAATGAGGAAATCGCCAGTCTTAACATCTTGAACCTTGACGTAATCAAAGTCCTTATTGATAACCAAAGCTAAGTTAGAGGGAAGGGTCCAAGGAGTAGTTGTCCATGCAACGAACTTAGTCTTAGGATCTTTAAGGGTATTGAAGGCAACGAAGAGAGCTGGATCATCAACTTCCTTATAATTTTGTTGAGTTTCAAAGTTGGATAAGACGGTAGCACAACCATTGGAGTAAGGCATAACCTTACAACCTCTGTAAACCAATCCCTTTTCAAACATTTGCTTGAAAACCCACCAAACAGATTCCATAAACTTCAAATCTAAAGTTTTGTAATCATTATCGAAGTCAATCCAACTAAATAATATTAATAAAAAAGATGAGTAAATATTTGTTTATTTATTCTTTCATAAGTTGATATTTCATTTAAGCTTTAAGAAATAGCTAGGAAAATGAGAGAGCTAAATTAATTATAATTTATTTTATTTTAAAGTTATAAGCTTAAAAGTTGAATAAAATAAATTATAAATTTATAAGGTTTTTACCGACCAAATCTATTGACAATATTTCTCCATTCTTGAGAGTATCTCATGACGATGCTACGGCATTCAGCGTTGTATTTGTCAACACCCATCTTTTTTATTAAGAAAATATTGCAGTTATGTTATATTTAATAGAGGATTTATTGTTAAAAGGATATTTTATCAATTCAAAAGAAAGATTTAGTATTTAGCTTTGTTTATTTATCAATTAATGAATGATTTTAAGTTGCGCCAAAAGTTTAAAATAAAAAAGGGAATCTTCAATATTATTTCCATTTGTTTAACTAGGCATAATCTTCTTAATAATTAATCTATAAATTAGATAATTCAGCTTAATAAAATAAGATTAAGTATGAATCAATGTGACTTTGAAACAAACTATCATTCATTTATGCTTGCTAAATACTGCAAAATATCCTTCATTATCTTATTTATATTCGTAAATATTCTTACACTTAAGACTTGTTGTCTGTTGGTGATACCGAGCTTCTTATCGATTTCGTATTCAACTGGAAGACCGTGACAATCCCAACCGAATCTTCTTTCGACATATCTGCCATTTTGAGAAGCATATCTACAAACGACATCCTATATTCAATATAAAAAATGTTAAAATAATTAATTTCAAGAAGAGAGTACTAATTCCGATTTATTAGTTTCATTTCTACTTCTCCAACATGGAATTTAGTTTTGGATTTCTTAAAAATTTAGAGGAAGTTTGCAAACATATTTTTGTAAAAAACGTGGCTTCCACCAAATTCTATTTAGAATTTTCTAAATTTTAATAAAAAAGCTGACAAAATTACCTTAATAGTACCAGCGAGAAGATTACCATAGTGAGGTAAACCTGTGGCAAAGGGTGGGCCATCGTAGAAGGTGAAAGGAGGACAATCCTTGGTCTTTTCTAATTGTTGCTTGAAAGCATTAATTTCATCCCAGAACTTGAGGATGTTTTCTTCTTCTTAGGGAAAATCGGGAATTTCCTAAACTGCAGTAGGTATTTTGAGATAAATAAAATAAAGTTAATTCTAGAGTATTCTTTGAGTTCGTTTTTGCAAAAAAATAAAAGCGGGTTAAGGGGAAAAAATAATTACGGTCCTTGAAGGTGGTCTTTGAAGCCATTAATAATCTGCTTAGATAATTTACTTTTTTTTAGGTAAATAATTTTTTGAAAAGAATCATAAATTTAATTATAAGATATAGTTTCTCCTTTTCTGGGCTATCTTTTCAAATGTACTCCTATCTGCAAAATAGATAATTTATTTAATGAAATTAATAAAAAATATCCTTTTTCTTAAATATTAAAAAACAAATTTTGAGTATGGACATATATGTATGTTATTGCGTACGCGCTTTAAAAATTCAATGACTATTTAATGATTAAACAGCGATTGACTATTTTTCTTAATTTCACTTAATTCCACATTACTCTGCCTCCTTTATTTTTTGTCTGTTTTATATTTTGTATTGAGTTATTCAACATCTCCTCATGAATTGAATCTATCTCGATTTATCATATCCATATATTTACCCTTATATCGCATTTTACATTCTTTCGTCTTAATTTGTAGTACCATCGATTATTTTTTATAATATAATTGAAAGAATGAATCCATGAAAAATTCCTAGATTTTTTTGCCCTCTGCTTACTTTGAAAATGTAATCCAATTTGATAGAACCGTCTATTCGAATTCATTTATAAAAGAAAATAAATATTAGTAGTGCATCTTAGATTTATTAGAAAAAGATCAGAAAATTGAATTAGCATTGTAATTCTATTTATTAGAACTCCTGTGTCATTCACTATAAACGTACTATTCTATCTCATAAATCGCAAGCTATCTTCTTGCATCATCTGGAAATGATTAATTATATTAATAAGTCTTAATAAAAATTATCGTTATTAATAATATATTAATGAATATTTCAACTGTAAAA
Organism: Tetrahymena borealis; assembly: GCA_000260095.1. Lineage (NCBI taxonomy): Eukaryota > Ciliophora > Oligohymenophorea > Hymenostomatida > Tetrahymenidae > Tetrahymena > Tetrahymena borealis. Next base: position 216,172 of record JH651279.1, on the reverse strand, counting down.
TAAACTATTATTGCAATTGAATTTTGTATATTTATTTATATGAATTTTAATCAAGGATTCTCTATTATTTTACTTATTTGACTACATTTATTATCCAGTTACATCAAAAAATCTCTACCTAAAATAACGTAATATTGTAACAGAACATAAATGGATGTACACGAGTAGCATATTCTTAGATGAAAACTGATTACATTTAATAATATAGTAAAATATGAATAATTTAATCTATTACACTTAAATATATACAATCAATCGACCACTTTCACATCAGCAATTATCAAATATTTTTATAATAATTCTTCCTTTCTTAAATTCTAATAGAAAAATTGAATTTCTTTTATATTTATAAGACAATTGTTAACATTAAATAAATCAAGTATCAGTATAATTATTATTAATTATCACTTCATAGTGAATCATTCCTTTTGAAATTACTATTTCTTATCATTAAAATGACTTATTTTAATAATTAAATTCAGAATTATAAATTTGATCTTAATTAATATAGACACAAAGATTACAGCTCTAATGTAAGGAAAATATAACTAACAAAAAGAAAATCTACTCATTTTAAAGCTTCTACTATGGTTTTAGAATATTATATGTTACAATTATTGTTTTCAGGAACAGGTTTGGTAAAAAAATATTATTAGAAGCAAAATTAATCTAACAGTGTATTTTATAAACCTTTTCTAAATAGAATATTGAATTTATTAATTAATATTACACTCTTTTATATTTTTTTCATATTATCAGCTATAATCTAATGGTATTATGTTATTAGACACTTTAGATAATGATAAAGAGTGAATGCTTTTTGGATTTTGATAGAAAAATTAGCCACGACTTTGAATAATTTCATGGAGTAAAAAAAAATGAAAGATATTATTTCATAATAATTATGATGATAACCAATAATTATTGTTTCATTTTAACATTTTAAAAATAAATAATTTATTTGATTCAGATTTTATTTTAAAACGAATGCTGATACAAAAAAAACAATAAATAAGTACTTGAAATTATTTAAATATTTCAAATGAGAGTTAGTCTTTCTATAGCTTGATGGCATCTTAAATGCTTTAGTATATCATAGAAATTATTAACAAATACATCTTTTTCTACATACCCTTCTTAATTACTAAATTATTCAATGTATTGTTAAATTTCTTCATCTGAACACTTGAAATTGCATTTTCTCATCATCTTCTTAAGCGCCTTATGGTCAAGCTTTCCTTGATTTTCTTTTGTGAATTGGTCGTATAACTAATTAAATGGGAAATTCATTAAGTATTCATATTATTCATATTTAAATAAAATTACAGTTTCTTATTCTTATCTAAGTTCTGCCTAGCTCCAACCTTCCATTAATTGATCTGGTCTGATTTACCCTTCTTAAATGAAACGAGCCTATTTTTAAGAATATTTTTTATCATTTTACTCTCAAATTTAAAATAAATTTTTTACTTTTTTGGTAATAAGATTAGGAGTGAAGAACTTTTTTAAAATGGATGCTAAGATCCTTGATTCAGTGAGATAAGGAATAATATTATTTTCATCTTTATTAATGAAACTCTTAATAATATAGGTCTAATTTGATTTAAAAAATAATAGTTAAAAGTAAGTAAAACAGTATGTTGTTTATATTACTTGAGTCTTAGTTAAAATAATTTCCTTAGAGTTTTTAAGCTCATTCATCAAATCATCAAGATGAATGAGACCTTTATTTTCTTTATCGTGAGGAGCACATATTTGTCTAATGTAAATTTCTAATTTATTCAATTGACTTTCCATCAAACCATTCTTGAGAATCTGCATTCTAAAATTGATAAGGATATCATAAAGTTTTTCGTAAGGAATTTCATTATCGGGATAGTCACGAGCAATAGATTTCAATAACTCTAATTTCTCAGAAGGATTAAAGAATTTATCTTCAAACTATTAAAAATAAATAATATAATTATCCAAAAAATCTCTCATAATATGTATAAATTACTTCAGTAAATAATTTTTCAAGATTTTCTAAGCTAATCCATTTAAGTTCATCTTCTTCATCTAGTTCCTTGCATCTCTTAATGAGTTCATGGACAATACTGTGCATTTCATCGTTTTGTAAGATTAGAACAGATTGTAAGAGATATTCTTCTTCTCTTTCTCTTAAATTTTTAGTTGCTTGATTCTTCATGAAAATACCATGAATGATTTCAGCTCCTAATGGAATAAACTCCTTATATTCAATAATACCATTTTTATTAGTATCAGCCATTAACATTAACTCCTCCCATTAATCCTTGTCTAATTCCAAACTATAAATTAAATAGATATTTTGTTATTTAACAATTATCTTATAGTAAAATATACTTACCCCATAAGTTTAAAGACTTCAACACATTCATTGAATGAGACTACACCTAAATCATCTCTGTCTACACTTCTGAATACTTAAAAGAGAGATTTCTTTAAAACTTCAATTTATTCATCTTCATTTACAAAGTCTTCATTTGTATCAAGTTCATCAGGTTATTCTAATAAATCTTTAGATAATTTCTTTTACTCTACAATTTCTTCTCTATAATTCCATTCTTCAAATATCTTATCGAGTTTATCCTGTTTTATTTTCAAAAAATATTTTATATCTGTTAGATTTTAAGAAATGATCATAAGTGATAACTTATTTTTTAAACTATTATGCATAATTTTATTACATGTTTTATTCTTGTAGATTCGAATTCAGTACCTAAGAAGAGAATCTTGCTTGTCCTTGCCTTTTTATCTAAAATTTTTTCAAGCCATTTCTATTTACATGATTTAAAATAATTTTTAAAAATGAAAATTCTATATTAGCCATTCAAATAAAATTAAAATAAAGCTTTTTATTGTTTTTATTACTTCCATTTAGCTTATGCGGATTGTATGACCTGGCTTGTGAATCAAAGAATCACTTTCAAATCTAAATGTTATTTTTATTCCCTATGGAGAGGTTTCATCTTCATTCAGATAAAAGTAAACTTTTACAGTTGCAGTAGGAATAGGCTTGTTAATTTATGGTAAACTAAATTCTGTCATAAATCTATTGTTATAATATAAGCAAATTTTTAAATAGCTTTAGGATATTGGTTTCTAAGTTAATGAAAGCAGTTTTGGTATCTCTACTATCATAAATCATTTTTTATTTATGATATTTATATGCTTTAATTAATATTAAACAATAATCTTTTTACACATATCCGTGCTTATCATGATTCTAATAAGTTGTTTAGAAAAGATATTTCTCTGTCCAAGTACGAACAAATTCATTAATCAAATGTACTCCTTCAATTTCAATTGATGGCTTGCTACTCATGCTTATAATTTAGATATCTATCTGCCTACTAGCTATATAAAAAGGTTTAATTCTTAATCTTAAATTAATGTGTGAAGGTAATAAACTATTAATTATGAAAATAAAAAACAAATTTAATAATTGATTTTTTATCAATAATGCTGTTATAAAAAAAACTGAACAAAATGATAAAGGAGGGATATGTATGTTTTATTATTAACACAAATTTATCTAATTGAAACTTATTGGATTCATGCAGATTAATATTAATTAATATCTTAATATTCCTTATAGATTCTACAAGCTAATAGACATTATTGATGTTTTTTGTTTCAATAAAAATGCTACTTATTTATCCAAATATTTTAAAATTAAATAATTAAAGAACTAGAATAGCATTTTGCATTTACCAAGAATAGTTTCTCACTAAGAAATTAAAAAAAAGATGGAAATGAATTCAAAAACTTTGTTTGTTTTTAGCTTTCATTCTTTAATACTGAATGAATCAAAAAGTTATTTTTTTAAATAATTAAATTGAAGAAAGAGAATGCAGAATTTGTGTGAAGATATATATGCAGATATTTACAAATTATTTCTAAGTTACAAACTTTAATTAATTAAGAAGACGATTATAGGATATACTCAAAACGCTAATCATAATTAGGTAGCATCATGTAGCCATCGACTTCTATGACAGATGTTGCTTAAGTTAGCATCAACAATAAGAAGAATAGGATGCTTAGGAATGCATCAGTCAGAATTATTCATTTTTTTAGAAATTCAAATGTGTTTGCCTAAAGAGCAAGCACATTGAGTTAATAAAATTAAAAATCAATGAAGGAACATAGAAACTAACATATTTCTTACTTAAAATAAATAGGCAAAAATTACTCGCCATATTGATGCAATAGAAAAGTATAAGAACTATCAAGCAAATAAATAAAATGATGAAAAATTAAATGATATGATGCATGTAAATAGAAAATTAATAATATTGAGAATGAATTTATCTCCATTTTGTAGGAGTTGATATCATCAAATTATTATTATTAAATATGCTAAACTTTATCAATTAAATATTCAATTTAGGGATAAACGCATTAAGAGTATGTTTCTAGACCAGGTGAATTTATAGTTATAGCAACTGGCAAGAAATAGGACAAGAGTAAAGTTCTTGATATTCCACTTTTTGCTTTATTAGATGTAATAAGATATTCAAATTTGATAAAACATTGCTGAATAATTATTTACTGAATTTAAATCTCAAAACAATTTAAAATAGGGCACAAAAACATTTAGTGAGCTTCAAGCATAATCGAGCGTTAACAATAATATTCATAAATTATTTTCTGCAACCGGTGTTCAATCTAGCAAAAATATAAGATCTCCTTCTTCAACTTAATTTTTTAACGTAAAATTCACTTACTCTAATTTGTTAAATTCACTAATAGACTGACAGATTTAATACTGCAGGAAAAATTACTGAATAAGCATTTTTAGGAAGAGTTACTTATTAATAATTATTAATTCAAAATAAATTAGAGACCCTAAACAGGTAAGGCACCAAATCTTTTAGGCACATATGATTCTGTTCAATAATTAAGGGAAGAAGATAATTTTATTTAAATAGATGAGGCTGATGACTCATTTGATTAAAATGTATGATTTTTTAAGGGAAATGAATATATAAACAGTTGAAATAAATGATAATATTAGGATTAAGAAGGCGAAAAGAAAAATATGTATAGAGCTAAATCAAGTGGAAAAATATTAATAGAAAAAGATACAAAACCTTAACTTACTAAAGATCTAAGAACTATAGTAAATAAGCAATATACTTAGCTCTTATCACCTAGTACAAAAATCATGAAAGTAGTTGTTGAAGAAAACGTTAGGAGAGAAGGAACTCCTGAAAAAAAGTTAGTAGAAATGATGAATAGAGTAAACAGTGCTTAGATTAAACCCTTAAGACCTATTTCTACTGCTTAAATTAGTTAATTACCTTCTGTCAGACCTGTTACTGCTAAGTTTATGATGAATTCACTGAAAATGGAGAATGCAGAAAGGATTACTACATCTAAAAGTAATTATTTGCTAATATAAAATGAATTTATAATATTCTTTACTTCTTATGAAATATAGCGGTTTAAGATGCAATTTCTAAGGACAAAAAGAATTTGGAAAAAATGACTAAAAAGAAGAGTAGCTATTAATCAGCTATACCAGAATATAAGAAAAGAGTAAAACATATTACAGGTTATAATACTGTAAAGCTAGAATAGGAAGACTATGAAAAGAAATGGAATTATAAACCATCTGAGGAAAAGAAAATCAGTGCTGTTTAATAAAGATTAAATTCAGCTATTGATTTAAGTAAATAAAGCCCTTATCTAACTGGAAATTTACAAGCAGAAAAAATAATTATGAAGGCTTTAAATGTTGAGGAAAAGAAAATTTAAGAAATTGTGGATTTAAGATAAGGTAATTTCCTCCCTCTAGATTATTATAATTTGGATGACGATGATTTAAATCCTCAATAATCTTTGGATAAGTTCAAAGATCCTAAAACAGGAGAGATTTGGGGAGAATCAAAATTTTTTGATAACTATGGTAATTTTGAGTGGAGAAAATGTAAAGTTTTAGGATATAATTTTGAAAAGGATAGATTTGATATTGTTTGGTTAGCTAATGGCAAATAAAAGTATGTTTCTAGAGTAAATCTACGTTTTGCAAACGAAAAGGAGGAAGATTTCCAAAGAAAGTTGCAAGCTGCAGAGTATTACAGAGAAATGAGTGAAATATTCTTAAAATATAACTATATGATCGATTCTATGGAAACATTAGCTTCCACTATTCCTTTAGAGTCTCTTGAACGTATTTAGTAAGAATTTTCTTTTATATTACAATAAAGAAAATTTTAATGTTTTTTATTTTTAATTATAAGAATTCTTGCTGCTAATTTTACTTTTAAGCTATATCCTTTGCGTGATCCAGTTGCTTATAGTCAACTAGAACCCTCTATTAAATATAATGCTAAAAGATAGCTTATTCCAAAGATATTATTTACAGGCGGTAAAACATACGAAGAGGTTTTTAAATCTAAAAAATATAATAAACAATTACTTCAATCATTAGTGGAAGATATTAAAAAGGAGTATATTAGAGGAAATCATAAAGTTGAATTCGATAACTCCCTTCCCTATCATGAAGATCGTTAAAAATTATTTAAAAACATGCTGCCTGATGAATTATTTATTCCTCTTATAGATATTCCTCGTAATGAAACTGATAGAAGAGGTTGTCTCGATGTTGGTTATGAAGGTGAAACTACTCAAAGCCATTCAGATTATTTTATTAAAAGAGTAAGCATATTTTATTTAAGAGTGATTAATTTATTTTAATTGATTTATTTTATTTTAATTAAGTATAAAAAAATGAGTTCAACAATTCATGTTGCTGATTTGGATAGATATACTATTTTATACGAGTTAAACAAAACTCTCATGTCATTTACTTAATAATTAATGGTTGAAACTAACTTCAAATCTCCAGTGTATTTATCAGATTTCAAGAAGTAGTTTACAAATAGGTATTAGGATATTATTAGAGAATTAAGATCTAAAATTTATGACACTAACTTTGAAATTATGGATATTGTCGAATTTGAAGCCAATTAAATTAAATAAAAAAATGAAGAAGCTAAAAGAACTGCAGTAACAGAAGAATAAAAAAGAAAAGTTTTAGAAGTTTTTGAGTTGTCCGATGATGTAATTCGCTCTCTTAAGAACTTCTAGGATGCGATTAATATGCTATATGAAAGAGCTGCTCGTTAAATGTATGAGGACTCAATAACTAGCTACATCTCTCATTTTAAGACTGTTGTTGATGATTTCAAGAAATTAAATAGTAAAATATCATTTATATATGAATTCTTTTAATCATAATTATTATAATAAAAGATATTCCTCTTGAAGAAGTTCTATCAGCAAGCAATACTAATCAATAATAGCTATTAAATTATATGTAAAACATTAGATATTATCAATTTGATACAAGCAGACTTATTTGCAGAGTAAAACTTGATAAGGATAATAACAAAGCAGAGATTACCCCATCCTTAGAAGAATGGTATTAGTAGCTCTCCATAATCAATTAAAATATTCTTTTAGAGCTTGATACTGTTATATGTTTGAGGACCTAAAAAATTGGTAGTTCAAGAAAAAATAATAAGCTTAAAATATTTGATGATGATAAAGATCCTCTACTAGTTTAGAATAAAATTTTACTTCAATCATATATCGATTAATTCTTCGTTTTACTTAAAATCTTTGCAGAAAAGACGAAAGAATTCGAATTTGTAGTTGAATTATCTCAATAAACTTTATAAAAAGAAGTAGATAAGAAAAAGAATTTCAAAGTAAATATCTATTTTTTAATTTTCGAATAACAATTAATGATTAATTTAAAAATAATACAAAATAGACATTTGAAAAATGGATTAAAAAGATCAAAACAGCCAAAGATGATATATAAAATTGGTTATTTTAAGATAAATTATGGATTGGTAATACATTTTTATTCATTTGTTGTGAATTTTAATTGATCCTTTATTTCTAAATATAATAGGAATGTTTATGATTGATGTTCAAGAGTTCAAAATCCATTGTGATACCCGTATTTAAAAAGGTGCAGCTTCTATTTATTCAATGCTTGTCATTAAAATAAATTAAGAGAATGAAAAAGTAGAATAAGAAATTGAAGCCATAAAAAATCGCCTGAAAGAATAGCCTAAGAATATTGAATAGCTTCATGAATTAAGAATATATTGTAATAGAACTTTAATTGATGAGTTAGGAAAAGTTTAATAGAGAATTTTAGAAATTCTAGAAAAATTAAATCTTCATGAAGAAATGCATTTCTAAATAGATTATGAAAATTATTAAAAAGCCTTAAAGATGTATACTCTGCCTCACACTGTGAGAAAGAAAAAGGATAAATGCTTAAGAAAATTAGAAGGCTTAGAAAAAGAATTCTGGGAAGGCTTAATTGTTGATTAACAAGATATAGCATTAGAGATTAAGAGTATTAGTATTGATTTAGAAATAATGATGAAGGAGAATGATATTGAAAAGACTGATGAGGTTAGTTATAAGTTTGCTGATCTTGGTGATCGTATCAATAGTGTAATCTAATTAATTTTAATTTAATATTTAAGATATTTGAAAAAAAAAATTATTACAAAAGGCTTTACAACAAAGCGACATTATAAATAAGAGAGAAACAATCTTAAAACTTAAGTTGACTGACTATTCCGATGTTGATAAAATCTCTAAATAGTTCTAGCCTTATAATAGAGTATGGCAATTAAGTAAAGATTACTCATTCAAGACTCAAAATGTTATGCAAGGACTTCTCAATCAGGTCGATAAAGATGAGATTACTAATTTTATTTTAGATGGTTGGAGTGAATTAAATAAGATGGAAAAAGGTGTTTTCAAGACTGTTGCAGATATTAAACTAACTACCTAAAAGGTTAAATAAAAATATGAATCATTCAAACCCTACTTGCCAATTATTAATGATTTAAGAAGTACATCTCTTATGAAAAGACATTGGTAGAAGATTAATGAATTAATTGCTGATTATAATAATTCATGCCAAATTGAAGAAAACAAAATCAGAGTTAAATTCGAAGATGATGCTAACTATTCTCTTGAATAGCTTTTCTAAAATAATATCTTATTAATTAAAGACGAAATCAGGGATATCAGCGAAATAGCTTCCAAAGAAAAAGGTTTCGAAAAGATTCTTTTCAAGATGAAATAGGAGTGGAAACCTATAAAGCTGGAGTTTGCTCCCTTTAAAGATTCTGGTACTGTTATCTTGAAAGGTATTGAACCTATTATGGATAAACTAGATGAAGATATTGCTAAAATTTAAAGTATAGCTTCTTCTCCCTTCATCAAATTCTTAGAAAATGATGTAAACATTTTGAAAATTTTAATTAAGCTAGTAATTTAAATAACTATTATATAAAACTAAGGTTTTAAATTGGAGAAATACATTATTTAGATTACAAGAAACCATTGAAGCTTGGTGTAAAGTTTAAAAAATGTGGTCATATCTCCAACCCATTTTTTATTCTGAAGATATCATAGCTGCTATGCAAAAGGAGGGTATGAAATACTCTTATGTAGATAAAAATTGGAGAGGTATTATGTAAACATCTCAAATTTAACCAAGTAAATTATTTTATTTAGTTTTCTTTCTCTTTATATAATTTTATTTTAATATTAATGCAGCTGTCATGGAAGCCTGTTTCACAAGTAGATTAAAAGAAACATTCATTAATATGATTGATTAGTTAGAATAAGTAATTAAGGGTTTAAATGAGTTTTTAAACAAAAAGAGAGCTGCTTTCCCTCGTTTCTATTTCCTTTCTAATGACGAACTCCTTTCCATTCTTGCTTAAACTAGAGAACCTCGTGCTGTATAACGTCACATGCCTAAATGTTTTGAAGGTATTGAGAATTTAACTTTCTAAGATGACTCTTTGATTACCCATATGAATTCACTTGAAGGAGAATAAATTAGATTCAATAAAGATATCAATCCTCTAGACTAAGAAAAAAATCCTAGAGGTGTAGAAGAATGGCTTTTTGAAATTGAAAAAAGTATGAAAGCAACATTGTAAGAGTAATTTGTTTAAACTATATAAGAGTTTGCCAAAAACCCTCGTAAGAAATGGTTATTCGATTGGCCTTCTTAATTAATTGTCACTGCTGATCAAACAATTTGGACATAAAATGTTACTGAAGCTATTATGCAAATGCCAACTGATGCAAATGCATTGAATACATACTATAATAAGCTCAATGGTTTATTATTAGAAATTGTTGAACTTGTTCGTGGTGACATATCTAAAATAAATAGAATCACCTTGGGAGTCTTAGTCGTTATTGAAGTCCATGCAAAAGATGTTGTTAAGGAAATGATAGATTAAGCTGTAAAAGATCCAAACGAGTTTGAATGGCTTGCCTAAATGCGTTATTATTTGGAAAAAGGTATTTATTTGATATTTTTTAAACATTTCAAAGTATTAATTTATTAATTTATTTAGATTTGCTTGATGTAAAAATGGTTAATACCACAAGAAAATATGGTTATGAATATCTTGGCAATTAAGGAAGATTGGTAATTACTCCTTTGACTGATAGATGCTACAGAACTCTAATGTCAGCACTTTAACAAAATCTTGGTGGTGCTCCTGAAGGACCTGCAGGTACAGGTAAGACAGAAACAACTAAGGATTTGGCCAAAGCTATTGCAAAACACTGTGTTGTATTTAACTGTTCCGATGCTCTTGATTATACTGCTATGGGTAAGTTCTTTAAGGGTCTCTGTAGTTGTGGTTCTTGGGCATGCTTTGATGAGTTTAATCGTATTGAACTTGAAGTACTTTCAGTTATTGCTCAATAAATTTTAACTATATAAACTGCCATCTTCAAATAGAGCACATCCAAATATGCAACAACATCATTTTTATTTGAGTAATTTTTCTATTTTTCTTTTCTGAAATTATACATAAATTTAAATAAAATAGAGGTGTTAATATCCCATTAGATATCAGCTGTGCCGTTTTTATTACTATGAATCCTGGCTATTAGGGCCGTAGTGAATTACCTGATAACTTGAAAGCCTTATTCAGACCAGTTGCTATGATGATTCCTAATTATGCAATGATTACTGAAATATCTCTATATTCTTATGGTTTTGTTAATGCAAGAGACTTATCTATCAAAATTACTTCTTCTCTTAAACTTGCTAGTGAATAACTTTCAACTTAAAGTCATTATGATTTTGGTATGAGAGCTGTTAAGGCTATTATTCTTGCAGCTGGTGCTTTGAAAAGATCTTTCCCTGAAAAGAATGAAAGCTTATTAATCTTAAGAGCTATCAGTGATTGTAATCTACCTAAATTTACTTCAAAAGATGTACCACTCTTCAATGCAATTATTTCTGATCTGTTCCCAGATGTTAAACCTGAAGATGCTGATTATGGTGAGCTTGATGAAGCAATCCGTGAAATTGTAAAAGAAAAACACCTTCTACTTAAAGAAGTAATAAATTATAAAGATTTAATTATAAAACTTATCTTAACAAATAATTTATAAAAAAAAAGAGATTCCATAGAAAAATTATTGAACTCTATGAAACAATTTAAGTCAGACACGGTTTGATGGTTGTTGGTAGCACAAATTCAGGCAAAAGCACGTAAATAAATAACTTAATCAAATATTATTTAACATTTTATTATAGAATATTAAATACTTTAGCTTCATCTTTAGAAAGAAAGAGTATAAAGAAAGCTTATTAAGATTGGTAAGAATAGAATGAATCGGCTGATAAAATTAGCTTAGACTAAATTGAAGAAGAAAAGGATGATATATTAATTGAAGAAATCAATACTTCTCGTAACCACTCTCCAAGAAATGTAGTCCAAACATAATCTTCTCAAGCAGGACAGACTTTAGTATCTAGGTAATCATAAGTTGGTCGTTCCTCATTTATCTAATAAGGTAGAAACTCTATGCTTGAAAGAAAAGATTCAAGAAGATACTCTCTCCTTTAAACTCAAAATACATTTGTAAGTACACCTTTCCTTGAAATGAAGGAGGAACTTAATTATTAAAAAGTTAAAATTCACCCAATCAATCCTAAATCAGTAACAAGTAGATTACTTTATGGTGATATTGAAGAGGCATCAGGTGAATGGCACAATGGTATTACTGCTATTATTTTCAGAGATTGCTAGGAAGAAAAGAATTAAAATTTATAATGGGTATTATTTGATGGCCCAGTTGATGCCCTTTGGATCGAAAATATGAATACAGTGTAAAATTAAAACATTAAATGATAATTCTATAATTAATTCATTTAAATAAAAGGTTGGATGATAACAAGAAGCTATGTTTATCAAATGGTGAAACTATTAAACTTACTGAATAAATGAGTATTATTTTTGAGGTTGAGGATTTACTTGAAGCATCTCCTGCTACAGTCTCCAGATGTGGTATGGTCTATTTGGAATCTAAAGATTTAGGGTGGGAACCATTATTTGATCCTTGGTTCTGCAACCTTGCTGAATTCATTAGGACATATGATCATTTGGATTTATTTTAAGGTTTAGTAAAAAATCTTCTTAAACCAATGATAGAATTTGTTTTACTTACAGGACATTGTAAATTAGCTATGAATTGCTCAGATTAGTGGATAGCGACAAACTGCTTTAGACTTTTTGAAAGTTATCTATATAAAAATAAAACAAAATAACAAATCCTTTAAGACATGGAACTAGAAAAGGAAAGGGAAGAAGCAAGAATAGCTGCAGCTAAGCTTGAAGGAAAAGACATTACTAATGAAGTCAAAAAGAAGAAAACAGTAAAATTATAAATTTTTTATTAGGAAATTAAAAAATACTTATTTTTTACTCATAGGCTTAGTTAACTGATAAAGATAGAGCTGAAATTTTTGGTTCTTTTATTATGGCTGTTGTATGGAGCTGTGGTTGCATTATTGAAAATTAAAGCGATAGAGATAAATTCAGCACAAAGATGTTTGAGATAATAAACAAAGCAAAAGAATCACCTGATATAAAATAAATTTCCAGTAATGGAATACCTCCTTAAGACAACAATATCTTCGAAATTAATTACGATTTTGACAAGAAGAATTGGAATATGTGGAAAGGTAATGTTGAATATCGAATTCCTAGAGAAACTGAATTCCATGATATTTTCATCCCCACTTCTGATAGTATTAGACATCATTTCATTTTGAATGTTCTTACTATCCACTCGTTCCCTACTCTCTTCCTTGGTAAGACAGGTAAATAATATAATCTATTTATAGTTTAAATTTTTATTAAATAACCAACTATGCTAATAATAAAAGGAACTGGTAAAACTTCCATTAAGAAGAAATTCCTTTTAAATGATTTGGGTGAAAGTTATATAACTACTATTACTGCTTTTAGTGCAAACACAAATTGTAATTAAGTTCAAGATATTCTTGAAAGCAAATTAGAAAAATAAAAGAGAAGAAAGGGTGTTTATGGTCCATTAATTGGAAGAACAAATATTATTTTTATAGATGATTTAAACATGCCTAATAAAGAAAAGTATGGTGCTTAACCTCCTCTAGAATTGATTAGACAATGGTTCGGTTACGGGGGTTGGTACGATAGAAAGACTTTAGAATTTAATAAAATAGTAAATTGATAATTTTTTTTTCTTATTTAAATATTAACTTGAAATTTATTTTTCTAAGGTTGATATTCATTTTACTGCAGCCATGGGAGTTGGAAGGCCTGGATTATCATAAAGACTTCTCAGAAACTTTAATCTTGTTTACCTTAATGATATGGAAGAAGTTACTCTCAGCTATATGGTTGAAAAGATTCTAGATTGGGGATTCGAAAGCTATATAGATAAGGTGAAATTCATGATAAAAAATTTTAAGAATGCTGTTATTTAAGTTCACAAATTAATTTCTTCTACTTTCTTACCATTACCTAAGAAATCACACTACATTTTTAATTTGAGAGATTTAATGAAAGTTGTTTAAGGCCTACTCAGTGTTCCTTCCACTTAGTATGAAGCAACTTTTGATAACAAAATAAAACTCCTACGTTTGTGGGCACATGAAAGTTACTGTATTTATAGTGATAGATTAGTTGATGAAGCAGATAAGGGTATTTTCTAAAAAATGATAGATACGGTTTCATAAGAAAATTTCTCGATGGGGTAAAATCATTTGTACAGTTAATTCAAGTTTACTTAATTTTTTATTAATATAGAGTTTAAGATATTTTATACCCTGAAGAATTGCTTTCCCAACCTGTTATTGAATTTGATGAAGCTGGTAACCCAAAAGATATGGGTCCCTAGCGTAAGAGCTTCCCAGTTTTTTGTAATTTCTTGGATAATAGTATTTATCATGAAGTTGAAGATAAAGAAAAGCTCAAAAGAACAGTACTCAACTATATTGATGAATATAATCTATAAATGAAGAAGAAAATTAATATTATTCTTTTTGATGATGCTATCAGTATGCTCTGTAAAATAAGCAGAATTATCACCAATCCATTTAGTCATGGTCTATTAATTGGGTTAGGAGGAGCAGGTAGTCATACATTAACTCGTTTAGCCACTTACATGCAAAACTACAATATTTATGAAGTTGAAGTTGATAAAGATTTTGGTAAAGAAAATTGGCTTGATTTCATTAGAGAAATGCTTAAAGAAATAGTCATTAAAGACTAAAATGGTGTATTCTTAATTTCAGATTCTCAAATTATTGATGAAAGATTCTTAGAAGATATAAATAACTTATTAAATATTGGTGAAATACCTAATCTTTATCCTCCAGAGGACAAAGAAAATCTTCTAAGTGAATTGAAAGATGTGACTGAGAAGAATAAATTAAGTTTAAATACTTTATAACTTTGGGAATACTTTGTTAATAGATGTAAAATGAATCTACATATTGTTCTTTGTCTTTCTCCCATAGGTGAAAAGTTGAGATAGAGATTAAGAAACTTCCCTTCTTTGGTTTCTTGTACATCTCCCATTTGGGTTTAACCTTGGTCTAAGACTGCTCTCTAAGAAGTAGCTTTGCATACAATTCTTAAAGATTCCGAAGAATTACACTTAGAAGCAAAGACAACTGAAAGTATATCTGAAATTTGCCTTTCATTCCATTAATCTGTTACTAAAATGTCATAAGTCTACCTCTAAGAAACAGGAAAGTATTATTATGTCACTCCAATTTCCTATATGAAGTTATTGAGTAACTTTAAAAATGTTTATTAAAAAAAGGTAATTAATTTTATTTTCATCCATTCATCATCATATTTGATAAATTAATAAAATAAAAATAGCTTGATGAACTCATTTAGTAAAGAGAAACTTATACAAATGGTGTTCAAAAACTAAACGAATGCGCTCTCGAAGTTAATAATATGAAAGCTTAATTAGAAAATATTTAACCTATTTTGGAAAAACAAACTTAAGAGACAGAAGAAATTATGAAATAGGTAAATAATCATTTTTTTAATTTTCATTTTATTGAAAAAAATTGATGTAATAGGTTGAAAAAGAAACTATTGAAGCTGATAAGTAAAGGGAAATAGTTTAAATTGATGAGATTTAAACAGCTGAAAAGGCAGATATTGCTAAGAATATTAAGGATCAATGTAATGAAAAGCTATCAGGAGCTGAGCCAATGTTATTAGAAGCTCTTGCAGCACTAAAAACCCTTAAAACTAATGATTTTATAGAAATGAAATCTTTCTAGAAGCCTCCTGCTTTAATTAAAATGACAATGGATGCAGTTTGTATTTTGACAAACTAGAAAGGTAAAAAGAGTTAAGATAAGCCTGGTGAAATTGATTATTGGGATGATGCCAGAAAGTTATTATCTTCTCCCAATGATTTCTTGAAAAAACTTGAAAATTATCCTAGAGATAATATCCCAGACCCTACAATTGCAAAATTAGATGTTTTCTTAAAGAAAAATCCTAATTTCAAACCTAATCTTATTGCTAAGGCTTCTTAAGCTGCTGAAGGTCTTTGTAAGTGGGTTAGAGCTATTTTTGAATATCATTTTGTTAATAAATCAATTCTTCCTCTCAGATAAAATTTGGCAGAAGCTTAAAAGAAATTAGATGTAAATTAAATTATAATTTTAAAGTATTTCTAATTTAATAATTTATTTTCATTAACTACTAAAGGAAGCTAACAGCGAACTTTAAAAGAAGAGAGAAATTCTTGCCGCTGTTGAAGCTAAGTGCTAAGCTTTGAAGGATAAATTCAATTCTGCTAATATGCAAAAACAAAAGTTAATAGCTGAAAAGAATGACTGCGAATTAAAATTAAAACGTGCACTTCACTTAACTGAAGGATTAGCAGGTGAAAAGATTCGTTGGTAAGATAGTTCTGTCTAGTTAGGTCAATAAATAGAAAATTTGTTGGGAGATATCCTATTAGCAGTAGGAAGTATAAGCTATTTGGGAGCCTTTACAGGTGCTTATAGAAAGAGAATCATCTTTGAAAAATGGATTCCTGCTGTTCGTGAGTAAAACATAGTTTGCAGTTCTAATTTTTCATTGATTGACAGAATGGGAGATCCTTTAGTTATCTAAGATTGGATTATTCATGGACTCCCTCTTGATGATGTTTCAAAAGAAAATGCTATCACAATGTATAATACAGACAAGTAAGATATTGTTTAATATGAAAGACCATTTATTTTTTCAATTTTTAATTAAAATATCTTTATTAATAAATCAGCTGGCCTCTTATCATAGATCCTCAAAGCTAAGCTACTAAGTTCATAAAAAGAATTGAAACAAAAGTTGATGAAAAGAACTTTATTTCTCTTAAGCCAGGAAAATATATGGAAAAAGCTATAGAATAAGTAAATAATTAATTAAATTGTTCTATTTTTTTATAATTTTTAATTTTACTAAAAGGCTATTATGACTGGTAAGTCATTGATGATCTAAGGTGTTGGAGAAACCTTAGATCCTATTTTTGATTCTCTTTTAATAAAAAGCAATATTACTGTTTAGGCAGGTAAAAGAATCATTTAAATTGGAGCTCAACCTATTGAATATAATCCTAATTTCCGCCTCTATCTAATTTGCACATTACCTAACCCTCATTACACTCCTGAAACATTAACAAAGGTTACTCTTTTGAATTTTACTATTACTCCAGAAGCTATGAGTGATTAGATGCTCTCAATTTTAGCTCGTGAAGAGGATCCTAATCTTGAAGAAGAAAAAATACGTTTAATGGAAGAATCTGCTGAAAATAAAGTTAGTTCTGCCGAAATTGAAAAAAATATTTTGAGAATATTAAAGGAAACTCCTGGTAATAAAATGTTAGAGTCAGAAGAATTGATTGAGCAACTAAAGGTTTCAAAGAAAACTTCTGAAGAGATTTCTTAAAGAATTTAGGAATCAAAGAGTACTGAATAACGTATTATCACAATGAGATAGCAGTACTAAATAGTAGCTAATATGGCATCTGCAATTTATTTCAGCATTTTGTAGTTGAGCAATTTAGACTCAATGTATTAGTTCTCCTTAGAATTCTTTGTTAGAGTTTATAAGAAATCTATTAAATAAGCTGAAAAAGTAACACAATTAACCAATTCTTATTGCTTTTTATAAAATTTATTTTTAATTATAATAGCCTACTCCTAAGAAGGTTGAAATAAGAGTCAAAAATTTAATTGAAAGTTTAAAGAAATGTGTATACTTTGAAATGCAAAGATCTATTTTTGTCAAACACAAACTCCTCTATTCTTTACTGCTAACTTTAACTTGCAACTAAGTCAATTCTCCATATGATCCTGAAGAAATGAAATTACTTTTAAGTGGATTATCTAGTAAGGTAATTCATGCTTCTCAATTCCCTAATCCAAATCCTTCGTACTTCTCTGAAAAAATGTGGGAATCAATTCTACACCTCAACAATATAAAGAATCACTAATCATTGGCTAGTGATATTATTGAGCATACTGATGCTTATATTAAATACATAGATAATATGGGTAATATTAATTTATCTGATGCTCCTTAATATGTTAGATTACTTTCTAACTTCTCTCGTTTGGTTTTAACAAGAGTTATCAGACCCGATCTTTTTGTTGAATAAATTAGAACTTTTATCTCTCTTGAAATGGGTGCTCATTATGTTAGCAATCTCATTATCACATTAAATGATTGTTATGTAGAATCTGCTGCACATATCCCTCTTATTTTCATTTTATCGCCAGGTAATTAATTTATGAATTAAAAAATAATTTTGTTGCTTTTTGCCCTGTATTGTTATTAAAAGATAAATTTTTAAATTAGGTGATGATCCTTAAGAAGATTTAAAAAAATTCGCATAAGAAAAAACAAAATATATAACATTTGTTTCTCTTGGTAAAGGCTAAGGTGACTTTGCTGAAACTAATATTAGAGAAGCTATGCATGCAGGTTAGTGGTGTTTGCTTTAAAATTGCCATTTAGCAGTTAGTTGGCTCCCTCGTCTTGAAGAAATTGTTGAAGAAATAGCCTTAAATTCAAGCAAGAAAGGTAATTAATTTATTTTCTTAATAGAAATAAAATTATTTTAAATAAATTATTATAGATAAAGATAGAACTTTAAGTCCTGATTTCAGACTTTGGTTAACATCAATGTCTTCTGACTAATTCCCTAGAAATCTTTTACAAGAAGGAATAAAAATGACTAAAGATCCCCCTAAGGGAGTTAAAGCAAATGTATAGCAATTATATTCTAACTAAAACTCAACTAAGGAAGAAGTTAAGTATTTCTCAGAGTGCGAAAAGATGGATGAATGGCGTAAACTCTTTATGAGCTTAACTTTCTTCCATTCAGTTATAAGAGAAAGAAGAAGATATGGTCCTATTGGTTGGAATATTTTCTATGATTTCAATGCTTCTGATTTCCGTATTTCTATGAGATAATTGAAATAGATGCTCAATGACTATGAAGATATTCCTTTCAAAGCTTTAACATATTTAACTGGTGAGTGTTATTATGGTGGTAAAGTCACAGATGATTGGGATAGAAGAGTTTTGAAATCCTTGCTTAATGATTTCTATAATTAAGGTGTACTTGACGAAGACTATTAATTTAGTTCAGTTGAAACCTACTTTATCCCTTAGTAAATTGAATAGATTGAAACTCTTGATCATGCAGTAAACTTTATTAATGAGTTACCTGATATTAATGATCCTGAGTTATTCGGTTTGCATTAGAATGCAGCTATTACATCTGCTAAATTTGAAGGAACTTTCATATTAAATAGTCTCATTTCAATATAATCATCTACTAAAAAAGCCCAAGGCGAAGATATAAATAAACAAATTCTTGAAAGGTACTTTTTTTGTCTTTAAAATTATTTTTTAACTTAATTAATTCAATTTTATTAGGGCAAATGAACTTCTTGATACATTACCTGCTAACTTTAATGTTAATTTGGTAAGTGAAAAATTCAAGATCAATTATCTTGAATCTATGAACACTGTACTTATTTAGGAGGTTTTGCGTTATAACACACTATTAAATATTATACGTGAAAGCTTAAAAGACATATTACAAGCTCTTTAGGGATTTAAAGTAATGACAAATATTCTAGATAATGTGGCAGATAGCTTATTGAATAATATTATTCCTTAAAGCTGGGCTCAAAAAAGTTATCCATCACTCAAGCCTCTAATGAGTTATCACAAAGATTTAATTAAAAGAGTTGAAATGTTCTCTGATTGGATAAGAAATGGAACACCCAAAATATTTTGGCTAAGTGGATTCTTCTTCACATAGAGTTTCTTCACTGGTATCAGACAGAACTATGCTCGTTAAAAAACTATTCCTATTGATATTATTGACTTTGACTTTGAAATTATTGATTCAAACGAAAAGAAAGAAGTTATGCCTGATAGAGGTGTTTATTGCTAAGGTTTATATATAGAAGGTAAATAAAACTAATTTAATATTGCTTAATACCAAATAAATGGACAATTAAAATAAAAATAGGAGCCAAATGGAATCACGATAAACATCATCTTGATGAGTAAGAGCCTAAAATTATCTACTACGATATGCCCATAGTAATTTTTCAAATTATTTTATTAAAGTAAGTATTAATATTTATTATTTCCTTTTAGATTTGGTTCATTCCAACTGTTGAAAAGAAACCTGAATCTATGCATTTCATGACCTATAAATGCCCATTATATAAGACATCTGAAAGAAAAGGTACTCTTTCAACAACCGGTCATTCTACTAACTTTGTAATTATTATTTATTATTTTTTAAATTGTATTTATAATTATTAACTTACAAAAAAGGTTATTTCAATCGACATGCCTACCTTAAAACAAGAATCCCACTGGGTAAAGAGAGGTGTTGCTCTACTTTCCTAACTTAACGATTGATAAATAACTAATGACATACATTTTAACATAAAATAAACTATCTTAACAAAAATACACTTCACTAAATTTCTTTTAATTTTAATAATTAATATTAATTGCTAGATGAAACAATTCATCTTGGCCAAATAAACACAAATATTTACTTAGAATTAGTATTATATTTTATTAATTTCCTATTTGTATACACACATCAAAATTTTGCATTCTTTTTTATCTAATAAATTTATTTTATCCTGTTCCTATAAGTCTTATTTAGTTAGTACTCTTCCACCCACATTTACTAAAAGATTATAATTTTGAATGAAAGAATTTTTAAAAATATTTGAAAATACTCTTACTCAAATATGGTCTTAATTAATTATTAAGGATTTGCTTACTATTTGAAGCTGATTGAAATCGAATCGAATCTAAAATTTGAATAAAAATTTTCATAAATTGTATATCCTAATCAAATATAGTTGAATTTATTATAAAATAAAGATATTATATTATAGAAGGATGAAACATTTTGTGGTAGATATGGCTGGGGTAAATAGGTATATAGATAGATAGATAGATAGGTAGTATAGTAATTATTTACAAAATATAAATTAGCTAATTTTATAATTTAATATAGATAAATAATATAGTTAAGATAGAAAATTATCTCTACATTTAAGTTTGATTCACACTTTTAATTCTTTCAACTAAAGAAGAAGTCTTCGTTATTATCAAGATTACTAAAGAAATTCTGATTATATTAATCAATCAATTTACGATGAGCTTTTTCTTAATGCTCTCTTTACACTTATTAATAATTTTATATAGTTGGCCCATAGTTTGGTACTGAGTAGAATGATATTTACTGTTAAATTTACTACCCCATTATTTGATTTGGTATTATACTTACTTAATTTGACATTTCAAAATTCTAGCTACTTACTGATCCTTATTTCAGAATAAGATCATTAATACTATTTATTTTATGACTCTTGTTCATAGTATCTATGATAGTTTTAGCATTACTATCTGGATAATAAGCTGCAAAGTTAAATACTTTCTCACTTAAATCATCTCTAGATAAGAAGAAAGGGAATTCATCCTTTTCTTTGGATGATTTATGAGATATAGATGAAAGAGTAACAGGTTAATGGAAATGAGACCTGCTATACCTTGATCCACCATGGTTTGTTAATGAATCAGCTTTTTGAATTAATAGTTATTTTGTTTTGGCTTTATGTTTAGGGCTATTTTTCTCATCTTTTGGATTAGTCTTTGATCTAATAAGGATTTTATTGTTAATTGAGGAGGATGAAAAAGCTATCTCATTATTCATGTTAGAATTGAATCCTTAATCCATATCATCTTCTACACTGGCAACCTAAATTAAAAATTGAATTCAAAAAAAATTATGAAGTAAGAAAATGAAAAATTACCATAGATCCATTTTTAACATTAATCTTGGAACTTGTTCTTCTGTCAGGAGTCATAGGTAGATTAGGGACATGAATTTAAGAAGGTGGTCTCTTACTAAGATTATTATTTAAATTATTATCTTTATCTTACTCAGAAAATTCCAAAGAGAGAAGAATGCTGTCATAATATATCTTTTTATCCATTTCTTCTTCATCTAGTTATAACTCGGAGCTATAATCCTCTGATAAGATTCCCTAGATATAAGTATCATCTAAAATTCCACTTACTTTTATGTTTTTAAATTAATTCCATTTAAAAAATAGAAGATGAAATAAGTTAAAATAATTACCAGCTCTTTGTATCCTTTTTATATACAAAACAGCTTTGCATGTTTCTCTCTTTTTCCTTTTGTAAGTTTAACGTACTTAATCTTTAGAATCTAAATAATATTTTTTCACATAGGAAACAATATCCATTTGGTAATGAGTAAATGGACAGGAAGAAGCAAGATGAGTCTCCTACTCACAAACATAGCACTTTGTGTTAATGTAAGAGTAGTTTGTACTATTCATTATTTTATCTCTCATCATGCAAAATGCTTAATAGTCAAGAATTTAATCTTTTATTAAGTTTATTAATGTTCTTCTCGATATCCTGATCACTGTCAAATATCCAATCGATTTTACACTTGCCTTTCTTGGATCTCCAGTTAAGAAGCTTATTTCTCCAAAGTAATCTAATTTCTCTATATTTTCAATAATTAAATTAATTCTCAGTTTTAAAAATTAAAAATTACTCAATGTTTTAATTGGATGAGTTACAGGTGCATCAATTTATTTCTAATAGAAAACTTTCGCCTCGCCATCAACTATAAAGTATAGGGAGCAATCATCAATGATACCTTCGGTTATAATCTATTCATCTGGAAAGTATGTAAGTTCTTCGATGTGAGAATAAATTTTTCTCTTTAGGGATGTTTCAAATGATTGAAGGAATGGAATTTTATCAAATAACAAATTTTCAAAATTTTCTTAAATTTAATATTTAAATGAGCGTGGAAGAATCTTCAAAGCTTCTCTATGAGAAGTTACCAAACTGTATTTATTTGGATTCTCAGGCAAATTAGAGATATAAAGAATACTTTAATCTAGTAAATTATCATCAAGATTTATCTTCTTAGAATATTCAATAAGGTCTATTTGTGATTATCTTTTCTTTCTATTTAGCTCACAAATAGTTTTAGATAAAGTAAAGAATGATTAAAACATATAGATATAAAACACTCCTATAAATATGTGCTAAAGAGAAATAAGTAAAGTCTATTCGAAGTGCTAGTCATCTGATTCCAGAGTAGTATATACACTAAAAGTATTCTCAATTACTTTATTTAAGAAAAAGAGAAATTAGTGATTGTAATCATCATTAGAGATATTAGCCTTTTGCAATATTCCAAAATCTTAGAATTTTGCAACTTAAAAGTAATAACTTGCAAGTGAACACCAAAGATTTGTAAAAGTAAGTATTAAGAGTGTAGCTACTATTAAGATTCTGAACATTTCATACTGATAGTAGAGTTATCTTTTGAAAAAATGACAATGAAGAGCAGATAGACTATTGAGTATCCTAATTAACTTAAAAATAATAAATCCTCTTATGATATTTAGAATCAGAGAATGAATTGGAAAGCGAGTAAAAGCCCAAATTATCTCTATTAACACAGTTATAAAGCATATTAAATCTAACACTAATATACAAGATTTGTTTACCCTTGAAAATATTTTAGTGTGTATTTTTCTTTAATCATAAATAATTTTCATCTCATCAGTATCATATTAAGCAAATAAGAATGAAAAAATAACTTCGATTTATCCAAAAACAATACAAAAGATATCAAGAGCAGCTGAATTCATTAAACTCCCTTCCAATGTTTTAAATATTTTTAACAAGAAATACTAGATAATAAAGATATTTAAGAATAAACTTGAGATCTAATAAATGAAATTAGCTCTTCCCAGAGCAGAAAGAGCTTTTTTCTTCTTAGATTATTTAAATAAGCAAAGAATCTTCATACTTATGATCATAATAGCTGCTTTAAAGATATTTTGAAAAAGAGTTTTTCCCTTTTAATTAATTTTTTCATGGAGAGAGGCAAAATCATTAATTATCTCCTTAATTCTAGAATCGAATAAAAATGATTCAGAGCAATTGTGAGATGGTCTACACCCGCTCTCAATGGCAGTTTATGAAGATCTAACTGAAATTCTAACACAAGCAGCACCATTACAACCAGCTAATTTATTTTGAGAAAGATTTTTGGAATTTCCCATCATATTTGAAACAATTCTCTATTTTATCTCTTGTTCTTGTTATATCATTAGCTTTTTGCTCTGTAAGGTATTTAATTTTTTTATCTACGAAACCGTTTATTCTTTTTCATACTGGATTTATAACATTTGAGCCATTTTCTTTACGCTTAAAGCACTATTTGTGTTAGAATTCGGTTTTAAATTACTAAAACTTGTGTTAACAAAAATATTATTAGCCATATCTTTCATATTATTTGAATTATTCGTTTGATTATTCTCTTGTTTGATATTTATCAGGTTGTTGTTGATATTACTGCTTGTTATATTGGTCTAAAGGTTGTTAAAATTTTAAAGTGCAATCATTTAATTATTGTTAGCGCCTGGGTTTACACTTAAGACATTATTATTTTAACTGCTACAGTTACTGTTTATCATGATACTTTCTTTCTTACTCAATTTCTTCTCATTTTAAAATGATTATGAACTTTACTAGTGAGTAATTTTTCCTTAATTAACGCTAACCAACTATGATTGTAAAAATTCACTACTAAGATTACTATCGTTCTTAAAATTATTAGTATTGTAAAAATTAAGGTTTTAATTGCTTAATATTGAGAGTACTTCACTTGCCTATTTACGCATTGAATTCCTCTTTTAGATTGAAGGCGCCTAAACGCTGAAAATACTATTTTCTTACCCTTACATTAATTATAAAGATGCTCTTTTATTTTTTACCTTAGTTGCACTAAAAACTATAGATTCCATCTAAGGTACACCGTCTTCACTTGAATTTTTCTTCATTTAACTCTACAACTAATTATGTTCCTATTGTTTTATCATAAAATATTTTAGTAAATCAATTTCAAAAGTTAGGTACTATTTAAATTTATGAATTATAACTGTATTTATTTACTTCAACATTAAAGAATTTCTATTGAAGATTATAGATATTCATAGATTGTAATTAAGAAGGTTATTGCTAATTTGAATCTGAGTTAATGATCTCGCAGTTACTAATAGAGCTACTTTCGCGTTGAATACCTTGACTAGGAACACTATCTTCAATTTGTTATTTGTGGAGATGTATTTGACTAGCATTGAAAGACTTTTCGTCCATGAGAATTAAAGAAGGTTATTAATCTTTGTAAGCAGCCAATGTGGTTATTATTAATCAAAAGCAATATCTACAAATGAATTCAATTATGTACTTAGATAATATATTAATTATCTGTTTGCTAGCTTTATTATAAATTATCGAATTATATTCTTATTAATTGCTTTCTTTGATATTTAGAGTCTTACTTGTTAATCCCCAATCTTTTATAACGTAATAAAAAATTCCTATACTATTTCTAAGAAAGAGTTTTATTAATAATTTAGTAGAAATTTCTCTTTCTGCTAGGTCATGTATTTAAGAATATTTTTAATGAAAAAATAGTGAAATAACTTACTAAAAAATTTTAACAATTTATATTAAATTCCTAAATGCAAATAATTTGTGAGAGGAAAGTGTGGAAAGATTAAATCAGATATATAATATTGAAGAAGAGTACAATTAAAAATTGTAAAAAATTAAGAAAATAAAATATTTCAAGTTGAAATCATTGTTTTTAAATTTAAAAAGTTTATAGAATTAGTTAAGTAACAAACACTCTTTAATTTATTTTAAGAGATTGTTCTTTCTTTAAATTGGATTTAGTATTTAATTGTAAAGAATATACTTCCTTAAGGACATAAGTATAATTAAATATTTATCAAGATTTTCTCTGTTTTAATGTTCATTTGATTAGTTTGTTAGTTAGTTGGTTGGTTGGTTGGCTGTAATTTAAGCTTATACTATTTGAAGTAATAAATTTTAATGAAGGCTTATACTTATATTCTTTCCCATTCATTCCAATTAATCAATCAATCAATTTTTCCTATTTTTTTTGCTGGAAATAAGATATTTTTGTTTATCAGATTTATATATTTGAAATTAAAATTCCACAGATAGATTAATATCTTTATATGAAATCTAACTCTGTTTAAGTTACTCCAAGGATAAAACGATCACAGCATGAGGCTTTACTGCCTATTCCTAAAACCTTTGCTGTTAATTAACTACTATTGAATACTACAATCTAAGGATTTAACTAATCAAAATAAAATAACAACTAACTTCGAAATAGTTTATACATGGATGCTCCTGCTTATTCTACCTTCTCAAGCAATCATCAAGCTTAATTCTAAGAAAGACAAGAACCATTTTATATCGATACAATATAGAAAGTTAAAAAAGTGATGCGCCACAAATAAGATTTAGTACTTTCTTTATGTTCTATTGGCAAACTTTATAAAAATCCTACTTGAATTTATTTGAACTTTTTATAATCTAGTTAACAATTATTTTGTTGAAAATGAATATAGGAAGATGATGCATTTGTTGAGTCTCCAATAAAAAATCTGAAAAATGTTAAAGAAGATTAAATATTAAATAGAAAAAGAGGAGATTTTAGTGGTAATACGAGCAATAGTATGAGGAAAAAATAAATGAGTATAGCCATAAATAATGATTTAATACCATCATTTTAGGTAAATAATATAATGAGTACGACACTTAGAGATAGATAAACTACATATTCAAAATAACTAGATGCACCTCAAACTAACAGAAATAGAAATTAAACTGCTGTTTCTTTTTTAGAAATATCTCCTGCTCCTTCTTCAACTCATAGAGATAAAAATATAAGTTTTTCCAAACATATTGATAGTTTTGCTATATTAGAAAAGTAAATGAATATACCTCCAAACATTAGTGATAATTAAAGTAGATTGAGTGGATAAAATACATAATTAATTTACAATAACAGTACACAAAATAAATCTTGTGTTAATGATCAACTGAATTCATACAGAAAGACTTTAAATTTAGCTGATAAGAACTCCCATAATTAATAAACATATGCTCCTGATATAACAGCCCCTTCATAGCATCTTGGAAGCAGATAATAAAGGTCATCCTCTGATAAAAGAGAGAGGTTTCATTAAAATACTTTCTTTAGACTTGAAGAGGAAAGAACTTTGTAATTCGTAGAGGCAGAAGATATATTGGAAATGGCAGAAGTAGCAATTAAAAGTTTGAATGATTAACAAGTATTATAGAATAGAAAGAAGCTATACTAGCCAGACATTTTAGATGATGATAATTAAAAAAAGATTAAATGTAATTTTATATAGAAATCTAATCTAGTACAAGACTTAGAGGAAGATGAATTAAATGCTCACATAAAAGAAAGAATTGTCTCCTTACAGAATATAGAAAACTTTAGGTACTTTTTAAAAACAGAATCCTATGAAAATATTTATTCTTTATTTTAGAGTTTAAAAAGCTTAATCAAATTTATTATTTTTATATTTTGAAATATTTTATATTAGATATTAAAAGAAGTATGGATTAATAGAAATTTAAAAGGAGGCGAGCTAAATAATTAATGAGAGGAATAAAATAAAGCAATAAATAGTAAGTTCTAATTAAACTAAGAGAGGCCTTTAAGAAACTCCATTTAGAAAGAATTCATTTGTGAAGCATAGTAGAGAATTATAAGAGTTCCATATAGAGAATGTTCACAATAGACTCTATAAATAAATAAACTAGTAAGAGCTATCAAATAGTAAAAAAGAATAACAATAAATGGTAAAAAATATAAAATAAGAGAGCTTTAATGATCATAATCATAGTCAAAGTGTAATTAGTGATAGTAAATCATAGCAGCCAAGAGAAATAAAGGATTATTAAAAGTAAATTAAATTACCATAAATATTTTTTTATAAATTTAAAACCGGAGAGTTTAAATATAATTTCTCTAATTATATTACTCATCTTATTTTTAAATGGAATCTTAAGTAGAACCTTTCTTAACATACAAACTATTTTTAAAGTTTAAATCTATTAATATTTATTTATTATCATTTAATGTTTATAGAATATTGAAAGACATGAAAAAATAAGGGGAGTATTACTCAAAGGTTTCAGAATTGCTCAATACTATATACTTCTCTACACCTGAAGATTCATTCAAAGAGTATATTTTAAATACTAAAATTTTGTATTAAATACACTTTTTTGTAATAAAAATAAAAAAATAACCAAAGAAATTCATTTACTATTTACTGTTTTGATTATTATCAGTAGAAATTTTTATTTATTTGATTTTTCTATTAAATATGATAATAGGGAAGAATTAAATCTATTTCGAAGACACTAATAATCAATTATAGAAGAAATACAAGCTAAAAAGAAGAGATGATATAGTTTAAATTTATGAGATTTAATACTTTACTTTAATTTAAAATCTTAATAACCACTCTTAAAATTGAATAATAAATTTAAAAAGTAGATAATCAATTACTTTTTATAAAGTTTTAAAGACTATTTTACTCTTTTTTAAAAAAATAAAATAACTTATTTAAAAAGTAAAAGTGATTTTTCAATAATACATTAAATATTTTGATTATTTATTTTAATAATATTTAAAGTTATTAATATTTTCTAAAATCAAGTTGAGGAGCATAAGGCATAAGTATTATAGTCCATCATAAAAATTAAAAATAAATTTAGATTAAAAAATTAAATGATATAATATACAATTTTAACTAATATACAAATCAGTTTTTAATAAAAGATTAGCTAAATAGATTAAAAATAGAATAAGATAAAATATCCTCTATAAACCTACATTATGTATCCAGATATTTCAAATAAAGAAACCAGATAATTTTCTGGATAACTTATTTAAATTAATCAAAATAAAAAGTATAGAAAATAAAAAAATAGAATGGGTATTTATATTTATATTATTTGTTTGAAATTATTTAGCATTTATTCAGTATTAATAATATTTATCTAAAAGCAATTTATTTCTATGAGGCATTGGTTAATTTTTAATTAATTCAATATACTATTTTTTATTTTCGTAGTTTTCTTACAACTAAAAACCAGTTTTTACATATCTAATATTATTATAATTCTAATTAAAATAAAGAAAAAAACCTCATTTTCAAAATAGGTTAAGAGAAAATTACTCTTATTGAATATAAATATTTTTAGTAAATATAAGTTATAAAAGTAGATAGTTTAAAAACACTTTACCTTACTTATTTTAATTTAAAATTCTTTCATATTTCATTCATTTAGTATATATAGTAGGACAAATGGAAGGATATAAGCATATTTATTTGCTTTAATTTATTTTAGAAAGAATACTGTAAATTCAATAATGATGTATTAAAAATCTTCTCTTTTTATTCGATACAAATTAATTAATTTTAGAATGTTGATAAGCAAAATTAATTTTTCCACCTAATTTGATTAATTAGATTTATGTAAATTACTTCTGTAAGGTCATTCAAATTTAAATCAATCAATCAATTATTTTTTTCCTTTCTTTTTTTGGGATTTTCAAATATAATATTAAAATCAATCCATTTATTATATTTTATTCAAATAGTTCTTCAAGTTTTATTAATATTTAAAATAGATTACATTTTGAATTTATTTCGTTTGAGAATTAAATTTAAAACTCAAATATGTAATAGAATGTTAAAAAATGTTCTTCATACTGGTATTATTTTGAGAAATAAAGCTTGAACTGTAATTATTTTAATCAATTACATAGCTTGGTAAATTAAGAAATAGAAAAAGAATATATAAATAATATCGGTCTTATCATATAAAACATTCAGAAAATAAGTTCAATAAATAATAACAATCTATTTCATTACTAAATAAATCAAAATATTATTTATGATTTTTACCTGATATATAGATGGATTTCAGCAGCTATTTAGATTAGATCAATATTTTCTTGTTTATTGATATCAATATCATATAGTATATGGTTACTACTGCAGAATAATTTATGATCTTTAGAGAAAATTATCAGAAAAGATTATTAAATTTCTTTTTTTCTCGAAAATATTTTTCTTACTAAAATTAGGTAGATTTAAATAAAATGAAAGCTTTAATTTTATCTCTAATAGAATAGTATTTAAATGAACAATAATAATCCAATATTATTTTAGTAGAATTCTGATATGCGTGAAAGAAAATAGAGCGGATACTTAAATATAAAAATGATATAACTGAATTAATACATAGTTTATGAGTATTTTGTGTTGCTCTATTCTATTAATAATATTTAAAAGTAATAACAATAATCTAATATCTAAGAGGTCTATTTATGTACATTTTAAAAGACTTAATTATTTGTGAAAGGAGATCTGAAATATTGTTTAAGATCTTTATTAATTCTGACTGGTTTAGGGATTAATAAGATATTGTAATCCCTACGAGTAAAAAAGAAAAAGGATTATCAAAACCGAAAGGAGTTTATAAAGTAATGAATAAAAAGAAGGATTCTATTTTTCTTCTTGAACAAATTAATAAAACAAAAATAAAATTTGTAATTAATTTAAGTAAAACATACAAATAGAGGTTTACAATAATTCTTTTTTGATAAAGTAGATTTCATTCTAGATCATAATCCAAAAATCAAAGAAATTAATTGACTT
Organism: Tetrahymena borealis; assembly: GCA_000260095.1. Classification (NCBI taxonomy): domain Eukaryota; phylum Ciliophora; class Oligohymenophorea; order Hymenostomatida; family Tetrahymenidae; genus Tetrahymena; species Tetrahymena borealis. The sequence goes on along the minus strand of JH651279.1, from coordinate 185,580 downwards.
AATAACCCTCCTAATATATTAATATTTAGATAGAATCTTTACTTATAATTGATTTTAATTCAAAATAAAATTAACTTTGATTGATCTTTTCAATTCTTGTAAAATTCTAAATAAAGGCTTAGTGTTATCACTTACTGATATTTCTTCACAAAACATAAAAAACAACTCAGCCTTATCCTAACCTAAACAATCAATTCGTACAACCAATTCTTATCTTTATATAACAAATTAAATGTCCGTTCGTGAATGCGATAACTTGAGATCTTATTTGGTCTCTAAGGATCAATACAAAAAATCTGGAAGATTTAAAGAAAACATAAAGCAGGGTAATATTGAAATTATTCCTGTAGTTTTAGAGACTATAGAGAGCATTATTACTAATAAGAAAGAAGAGCCAATGTCGCGCTTAAATGCCTTACGACTTTTAAAGGAGTGCGTAGATTTAAATAACGACGCATTCAATTTCAATGTTGAGACTGGCCTTTTAAATACAATTTATGGCTTTGCCATTCAACTCGACCGCAAAACTCTTTTAAAATCCAATCCTAGTGTTTAGGAAGAAAGAATTAGTATGAGCTTCTACATTCTTTGCCTGGAATGCATTAAAGTGTGGGCTCACTGGTATCCAGACCATAAGGGATAACCTTCTTAATTCAAGAAACTCTATTTAAATTTAAAAAATAATGGGTTTAAATTTCCAGCTAAGCTTAATTTCTTCAGAGATGTTGATTTGTACAAGTATAACCCTCCTGCCAGAGCTGAATATATGCACCGAAACATTAAAAAATAAGTAGAGATATTAAAATATCTATAAGATAATGAGGATACAGAGTAAATCTACAGTATATTAAAAGAATTAGATTATTTCTTAAGACATTCTAACGAAATAACCTAGAATTATCATGATGATATACCTGAAGACATTGCCCGCGAAATTTATTAGTAAGAATTTACTTCCCATTTTATTTTAAATCTTTAGATACGTTAAATTTTATTTGCCCCCCTTTTTCTCTAAATTACTTGAGTATTACATTATAATACTAAATAGTCACTAAGAAGAAAAGAAATAATAAAAAAAGTAAAACATTGAAACAGGTCATTTGGGATAGAATAAACAATGCTTTTTAATTTATTAACTTATTATTTTATCACTGGTTACTAATTATTTGTACTCACATTTACTTCAATTTATTAGAGATATTGTGACAGAGTTACTAATTTTATTTCTTTATTATTTTGAGAAATTAAAATAGACTGGAAATATTATATCAGTAGATAAAATTTAATGACTATGCTTGCGTTTTCTCCTTATTAAATTTTATCTAAAGAATATCCAATTTATTCTATCATTTTAGATATTAATCTTTTAAATTGTTACTTCAAATTCAATTTATTCATGCAATATTAAATTTTATTAAAATAGGATTTAGCCCCTCATAGCCAACTTACACTCTAGCATCAATGAATATAAGAAAGGGAATACTATTTACTTTTTCATGAAAAACTAAGTATTTAATTTTATAAATACCTATGAAAGCTCTACTCACCATAGATCATCAGAGCCCTTTATTTCTCGTAAAAGTATATCTCCTAATAATAGTGAAGACTTTGAATTAAAATGTGAAAATATTATGCTGACTTCTTAATCAAACATTTAAACATCTCAATCCTTTTTAGATGAAAAATAAATTAATACCATATTAAATAAAAATAACCTTTTCAATTCCTTAAGCTTAAGTCAAAAGATAAATATAAATACCAATAACAGTATTGATGCTACAGAAACTGATTACAATAAAATGACATCAATCCTAGAATAAAAGTCCAACTTTGCCTAATAAAAATAAAATCAACAATAATAAATTTTCTAGAGAATTGAAGCAAACCCTTCTAAATAAAGCAATAGAAATAAAGACTTTAATTTTACTGAATAAGGCTAGATTGATAACTTAGAAGAAAGAATTGCTTCTCTTGAAAAGATAAAAGAAGTTTTCGAATAAAAATAAACTTAGCAAACCTAAGCAATAGAAGCTTTGATTGCCGAAAATAAGAAACTATAGACTCTGGTTGATTAAAAATAAGATGATATTGATCTACTCGAAAGTAAGAAAACTTACTTCTCGTATTCAACTGATTACTAGAATCTACTTTGCATCCATCAAAAAATGGAATAAGATTACAATGAACTTCTTTATAAATCCAATACATTTGAACAAGAAAAATAACTTCTAATTCAAGAAAATGAACATTTGAAGTAGTAACAATTACCTTTAGTGGAAATGACCAATAATCAAAAAGATACTATAAAGGAACTTCAAACAAGAATTACTAGCTTATAAAAAGACATTAAAATTCTAGAAGATGAAAGAGAGAATTTCAAAAAGGACTGTGAAAGAAAGTACTAAATTAATTAATTGTTGACATATAAATAAATTTCAAAGAATGAATTATAATTACAATAACCTAATACTTTATAATTGAGCAATCGTTTAGATGCTACTTCTACCTATTCCTCAGTCCCTGCTGCTAATACAATTAAATTTAGTGAAAAGGATTTTATGAGAGGAGTTACAGTACCAAAAAATTAAAATTTGCTATCTTTCTTAAATGGAGATTGTGATGTTAATTCTTACTCTTATAAGCTTGGTTGCTTACACTCTTCTATCAATATTTTTGAAAATGACTATATTAAAGTTCTAATAAGCAAGATAGATCTATCAGAATTAGATGAAAAAGTAATTTAAACTCCTAATGGAGCTTCTATTCCTATTCATATGGGATTAAATATATCCATTCTCAACAAATCTAATATTAATATCAAACAATTAGAAATTCAATATCAATCTAATGCATCTTTGAGAATAATTAGTGAAGGAAAAAGCTCTTCATAAGCTGCATTTTAACTCAATGCATAAAATGTCTTTTCTGAAAAAATATACATAGAAACAAACACTATTCCATTCTAAATTCCTAAAATGACCATCAAAATGCAAACAAATTACATATCAAAAACCAATACTATCCCTCTCCCTATTACTATTAATAGTATGTTGGAATACTCTACTATTTCTCCCAATTCTTTAAATGATATAGTTGGAAATTGGAATAACTCCCCTAATGATTCTATTTATAAATCAGCTGTCTTCACAGTTAGTAAGTAGCTTATTGAAAAAAAGACTTCCCTTCATCAATTTTTCCCATAATTCAATTAAGTTCCTAGTTCATCTATAAATTTCTATGAACTTATTGGATTATTAAATATTCCCTTAATAAACAACACTCCTACAGCTCTTAAGATAACACTTGTAAATGATAGATTCATTTGCTTTTAAATAAAACCATTAGATCAAAATGTTAAATCTATGAATGGCTCAGATAGCCAAGCATAACCCCTTTTAAAAAATATCCATTCAAATACTCTCCAATATATTATTTAAACATACTAAGAACTTTTCTCGGATCAATGATAAAAAAAACGAATAAAATTTCAATCAATCAATAAACAAATTAAATACCCTTTTTACTAAGAAAACTATGAATTTATTTTTCACAACAACTAAACTGACACTAAAATTTCTATTTTAATACTCAATCAATCAATCAATCAAACAAAAAATAATTACTTTCATTTATATTAGCAGAAAAAATTTAATAATCTGCTTAAATTTACATGACTTTAATATTACTAATTTATCTTATTTCCTAGTGTATTTTAAATCTATACTTTCATAAATTGCAAAATTTTAAAAACTAATTTTACTCTCCTTCAAGGTTTAATTTAGTAACCTAATCTTTTTTTTTTCATATTATTAAAAGAATCTTTGGTTTTTCTTTAGAAATATTAATTTCTTGCAGAAAATTTGAGGAGTTAAATTGATTAATTTATCTTTTTAATAATTGATAATTTATTTTTGATTACATATAAAAATTACTTATAATTGATTATGCAAAATAAATAAAATACATGCTAAGTATATCAATGAGTAAATTTAATTTGGTTTGATTAGATTAATTAATTGCGAGGTCATTCCCAGCAGCAATTACAAACATCAGTTACAAATAATATTAAATGTAATTAAAATAAATAAATTAATTATCACTTTATAGAATGGTAGTTCAGTAATTGCCAACAATATTCTTGCATCGTTTTAGAACTTTCTAATTTAAAGTATCATTTTCATTTAATAACTCAAATGACCTGTTAAGCTCAACCCCTACCCCTGGATATCTTACAAATGCAGGTTGTACATTAGTAGATTAAATCTATTATCTTGGGCTAAGTTAAACTGGTGAGTTACTTCTACCAGATCTTGCTGATCCAATTAAATCGTATGATTACCTATAATTTGAGTAAGCAACCCTATTTATTTAATTATCTAAATCTTTATGGGAGATTTCGGAAACTCTATTCTGAAGTTATTTTTATAACAAATTGTTTTCTGAACTCAAGTTTGATATCATCATTTAAAGCTTATTGATTGTGATTTCTCTATCTCTTAAAATCTGATCTTTATTCTGCAAAACAAATTAATGATCAGAAATTATTTATTTTACAGTTTACTCATGCTTCTTTTATTCTGAATTCAATGTCATCTAGGTTGCAGATGTTCTGGAAGTAATTGCATATTTTTCTTTTGCAAATTTATCAATTTCTATCTTTAAGCCTTCTATTTCTCTCTAGTAGTTTAATATTGCATCTTACTATCTCCTTATCATGTCCTCATACTATATTCTTGTTTATTACAATTCATTCTTTACTTCATTTCTAGATTTTTCAAAATCAACTCTTTGAGTGAGGATTACTTCTTTATCTTACTTTAAATATGATCTTTCAGTCTCTGCTTATTTGATAGTTATCTATAAATCTCTCACCTATCCATTTAATTCTAAGACTTTGGCTTAAAATGATTTGATTGTTTCATCTTACACTGCTATTTTCTTTTCTTTCTCAGCTATCAACGAAGTAGATGCTTCATATTTTATCTACTGCTTTTAATATTCTTAAGATGTACTCTCTAATGAAGAAATCAGCTCAATCATTTTATCTTCCATTTATTAAGCAGTTTTAGAATTCTCACGATTCATTTCTGCCAGATTTCTCTCATTCTCTCTTTTTAGATCTTTAATTTCATCTAATTTTTTATGATACTCTTAATGCAATGCATCATATTTAAGATCAGAATTCTCTTTAGATTATTTAAGAGCTATTTCTTTTTCGTTACATAGAATAGTCATTTTTCTAATATCTCCTTCTAAATCTTGTAAGGATATTTCTTTCTCTTTTACCTTTACATTAAGCTGATTAATTTAAGATTTCAAGTCTGTTATTTGTTGTTGATATTAAGTAATCTCTTTCTTAAATGTTTATTCAGTCTATTGAGACAAAGTGTCTAAGCTCTTGTATTTATTTATCATGTCTTTATAGTTCTTTATTTCTTCCTTCATGTCGTCTATATTTTGAATTTATAGTATGATTGCATTTTCTTTTTCTTTTATTATCTTCTATAAAGAATTTATGCTTTAATTATTTGATTTAATTTACTTTTCTGATTCCATTTCCTTTTATTCAAATTCCTATTAATATTCCTCAATTTATCTTGTAAGATTATTTATTTGTTCTTTCATTTAGGATATTTATCTTTCATATTCTTTTTTATATAACATCTCCTTCTTTTCAAATATTTGTTTAGCTTCATCTATGAATAACTCTTTTTATTCCTTGTAATAATTGCATTCTTCAGATATTTAAACAATTTTTTAATGGTATTGCTAAATATCTAGCTTTAACTTTTATCTTTCCTATTTAAATTTCTCAATCTCTTCAATCCTTTGGAGCAATAAATCATTTAATTCCTCATTCATTTAAGTCATTTATTACATCCTCTATTCGAGTTACCTATGTCTTTCTTCTACTTCTGTATAGTAATCATTTTATTTTAAATCCTAATACCTATCCTCAACATCTCTTTATAACTGAGGTGAAGATACTCTTATATTTTTCATTTACTTCTACTATGATCCAGGAGAGAATATTCCTTTATTTAGACGTCCAGGACTTTAACTATTTTTTAAGCAGCTTACTAGTATATTAGGATCCATTTTTTTAACTCTAAGTACTTGATTCTCATATGTTTTAATTGTTTAATCATTAGGGGAATCTCTAAGCGATTATTTATCCATAGAATAAATTATTTGAATTAAAAATTTTGCAGTTTAAAAAAACTCAATAAGTTCAAAGCATTCGTTTGATTAATAATTTTATTAAAGGATTTCTTTCATTTAAATATTAATCCGTTTTAAAAAGCTAAATATTTAAAAAATTAATGTGCCTAAATAAAAAATCATTTAGGATATGTAGATAAACTTTATAAAATTTAGTTTAGATTGATGCAAATATTAAATGAAGAATAATTCTACTATAACGTATCTTTCAAAATTTAGTTTTAAATAATACAATGTTATAATAATTAAGTATTATTTTTAAAAATTTCTTTTTTTTAAAAAATCTTGCTCACTTTTATCTTATTAGATATTTCTATTTTAGCCTAATAAAAAATTTGAATGAATAAGAAAAAAATGGAAAAAGAAATTTCTACAAATCGAAGACTAATTAGATGGATAGAAATAAAAATAATAACAAAATACAACAAATAAATATACATGGAAGAATAATTGTAAAGTTCTGAAATGGATTACGCAAAATACTTAAAATATTAATGTTTTTCAATATAAATAGAACTTTAGATCATCAATGTTCGATTTTTTGGTCCTTCTTTAAGATCCAGACATCAGGAATATTTCTACCCCATTCGTCGAAATCGAGTCCATAACCAACAATAAATTCAGGATCAATAGTCATACCAATATAGTCAACATTGAGCTTAACCTTGAGATTAGCAGGCTTATAGAACATAGTGCAAAGCTTAACACTAGCAGGGTTCTTTAACTTAAGGAAATTAATTAAACCTTCCATAGTGATACCACTATCTACAATATCTTCAACGATAATAATATGTCTATCCTTAATGTCTTGCTTTAAACCAATCAATTACTTAATATTTCCAGTAGTTTCAAGACCATCGTAGCTGGAGACCTTGCAGAATTCGATTTCACATTCTAAGAAATCAATGTTACGGATTAAGTCACTGGTGAAGACAAAAGCACCATTTAAGATACCAATGAAGATAGGCTTCTTGTCTCTGTATTCCTCGGAAATCTCCTTGGCTACTCTTTTGACTTCTTGTTAAATCTTTTCTCTATTAATATAAGGGACGAATTTTAAGCCATTGTGGCTAATTTCTTTATCTTGAATGTTCATTGCTTTAAGAATAGTAGTATAAATTAATATCTCCTTAGTTTTTCTTTTTAGTATTTTTTTTGAAACAAAATAAATATAAATTTTTGATGAATATAATTTTTTGGTTAGTTTTTAAAGGATCTAAAGATATATATAAATAGATTAGATAATTGGGTTAGAAATGAATATTCAAATTTAGATTGAATCTTTTCTAATAATTAAACGTAAAAACTCGCTTGAATTATCGAATTTATTTAAAAGTGAAAAATCTTTCTAAATATGACATCCAAGAACAAATTGTGAATTTACTTAACGAGATAAACCAAAAACTATCAGAATTAGGTTGACTCTACAATATTACATATTAATTTAGCTTTTAGCTTAACTTCTTATTGTAAAAGCATGATGGTAAATCTCAATCTCAAATTAATTCAAACCACACACTTATTATCTGAGATGCTTTACTTTTTTTTGAATAGAAAAATGATTGTTTTAGATAAAGATAGGTGGAAAATTCGAACAAATATATCTATAAATCTCTAAAGATATCTTTGATATTAGAGGAGTATCTAGTAAATTTAGTACATAAGAATTTAAATGTTCTAGTACAGACAGTATATTATTTTCCTTTATTAGTATTAATAGTAAAATACTATATCTAATTTATTCCTCTTGTATTTAAAATTTTATTATTCCAATGTGTAGGTTTAAATTGTAGTAAAGCACTAAATATTTATTGATTATGTTAATCAGCTTAATATTGTGTATGTAGAAAATAAGATAAATTAATTGTGATTTTATTTATTTTCTTGAGGTAGAAATTTACCAATACTATTATTGATAAAAAAACTTCTATAATCTATTCTCTTTTTTATCTATAAGGGATGACAATGATAATGTTGTAGATATATCTAACTTCAAGTAATAAGTAAAATAACTTAATCAATAAATTAATAATGTAAGTATTTTCATCTTTTCATTTTTAAAATATCTTAATTATGTGGGGGGGGGAAAAACAAATCCTCTGCTTGATTTTGATTTTGTTTTTAGCAAAGTTCGTATAAAAGGAGTTTAAGGAAAGGCAAATTGTGATAATCTTTTTTTTGGGGGAAACAAAAATTAAATCCAAAAAAAAATCAAAAAAACAAAAAAGAGCAAATGTATTTAATTAATAGAATATGATAATATCTGAAAGATCTACTATTTAGATCTAGTAATCATCATATCCTTTAGTAGCAGTAAAGATACACTGACGATATTTATTAATCAAATCATCAATCCTGACTGACTTTACAACTACAAAAAAGTGATTAAAGTGGTGTTAGATAATAAATATCATAATAAAGAACTAATACTAAAGAAAGTTACTATTAGAATCAAATACAAATATAATAAAATACAAGTGAGTTATATACTAAAAATAAGGTAGATCAATACCACTATTAAATTAATAAGCAGGATTAAAAATGTTCATTTAGTTAAAAGCAATTTTAAGGATATAAGAAGTAAGAAAAAGGTAATAGAGAAATATGTGAAGAGCTGACTAATTTAGTTTTCAGCATTTGCAGTATCAAAATTAATTGCAAACTTTGCAGTTAGCATCGCTTTTAACTTATTCAGAGAAGTCACTTTTAAGTACCCAGATATCTCTAATATTTCTAGCCCATTCGTCAATATCAAGACCATAACCAAGGATGAATTTAGGTTCAATGGTGAAGCCTATATATTCAGGGAGAAGACTAACCTTCAAGTTAGCAGGTTTGTAGAAAAGAGTACAAATCTTAACACTAGCAGGTTCAAGTTTCTAGACAGATTAGACAAGAGAGTGCATAGTAAGACCTGTGTCAACAATATCTTCAACGAAAACAATGTGTCTACCCTTAATAGAGTTCTTCAATCCAATTAATTCAGTAATTTTACCAGTGCTTTGAGTACCTTCATAACTAGCAACTCTACAGAATTCAATACTGCAATCATAAAAGTCAAGATTTCTAACTAAATCACTGCAAAAAACAAAAGCACCATTCAAAATACCAATGAAGATGGGATTCTTGTCTCTATAGTCATTGGAAAGTTCTTTAGCAAGTCTTTAAATTTGTTCTTGAATTTTATCTTCAGAAATCCATGGGACGAAAGTGAGATCCTTGATGGTTACTTCTTTCTTGTTGATATAGCTAGTCATTTTTTAATATTTTAGTTTTGGGGTTTACTTAGGTTTAATTTTGGCAGGAATTCTATTCAAATTATGAATCAAAGTCAATTTATCTGACAGGTTTGAATATTTTATGTATTTTTTGATAAAGAAAAATAAAATAAAAAAATTTTGTGAAGAAATCTAGGTAGTATTTAAAGTCGAGTTTGGTAAAAAATATCAAGAGGGGGGATTAGGTTGCTTTGAGAGAGGAGGGGGACCAAATTTTGTTAAAAGATTATAACCAATACAAAATGCTTACCTTAATAACAATTCTATTAATTAAGGTGAGCCCCTACAAAAAAATTTCTATACTTAACTAGAAAGGATCGTCATCATTGAAAATATAAATTTTTAACTTGCATCACTTCAAAATCATTTACTCTCTAGTTAGTTTAGCTTAAAAATTTACATGTTTTATTAATGAATTACTCATTTTTTTAAAATCGATCACTGTTGTTTCGTTTTCCGAATGTTTGTTCAATTTCTATTTTAGTTTTTTATTTACAAAAAGCTTATATTTCGTTAATATAGGATTTTTTATGATGCATTTAAATGATTTCTGAATGATCATAAATCATTAGAAAGTAATTGTAATAATTTCCCACCTTAATTTTAGTTTGGAATTAATTATACTATTTATATATGTAAAATTATGAAATTTTTAAATAAGGAATGACGCTTGCTTCTATTACCAGCGCATCCCTACAAAGGTAATACTTTTTGAGATAATTTTTGACTTTGAAATACTTATTATCATTACAATGTTGCTTAGTTAGCTTATAGATTTATAGTTAAAATACTCTTCAACTATATTATAGACCGTGTTGTTAATTATATTCTTTATTATTTTCAAACAATTTAAACTATTATTAAATCTATCTTTTATTATTTTCTTCTATGATAAAAAGAATGAATTTTTTGAAATTTGTATTAAAATTAAAATTGATTGTTTATAATAAAGGATTTTAAATAATAAATGTATAGGATGGGGTGTTTTACTTTTTTTATTTATTAAAATTACATACTCGTTTTTATTAAAATATTTTAGAATTTATTTGCCTCTAAATATTAGAAGATAAAGTATATCTTATCCATATTTTTAAGAAATAAAGTATTTATTCTTAAAAAAGCAGTGTTTAAATTTACTTTTATTAAAAAAAGCAGAGTTAACAGAGAATTATAGTTATGAGTGCAACAAATAATCCTAAAAATATGAGCTAAGAAGAACTCGATAAAAGAAATAAGGTTTTTCAAAAAGTAGCATAGATGAATATGTAGTTTGAAAACTTAGAAGCTTAAGTTAAAACTATTATTCATTAAAATCTCATGAAGCGCAAAGAAGAATGCTATAGTAAAAATAAAAAATCATCAGACGGTTTTGCAACATGTGCTCATGAATTAATAGATTAAACTCGTCATCTTTCATAGTAAATGAAATTCAGAATCAACTTCTTTGAATATAAAATGGAAGAATGTTTGAAAAAGAATTCTGATGCTAATGTTCTCTTAAAATGCACTGAAGATTGCGAAAAGTTATATCATAAAATCTTTTAACAATTACATAATCTAGAATGATCCTGTGCTTTGAAGTTGTAAATTAAAAAAATGCAAGGTCTATAATTGAATTTGATTACAAAATAATGGTTTATAAAATTGGTTATGTTTTTTTTATGTTTGTCCCAAAATGTAGAACCTAATTGTATTAAGGGATTAAACTCAAAAAGACTATTCTCCATATTAAATAAATTTCATTTAAATTTGTATTTTTAATTTGATTTTTTGTAGATAATTAAGTAGACTAAGTTAAGTTTTAAGAAAAAATAGAAGGATATTAATTAATTAGATTGCATTGCATTGTGAGTACTAAAAAATAATATTATTATCTTAAATTCAACTACCTTGGAAGTCTAGGAGATAACCTATTTTATTTTCTAAATCTAAATAGAATTGATTATTATTTTAAATTAAATTGTTTTTGAAAATTAAAATAAGTGGTTACTGATAAATTTAAAACTGAAATGAATTATCTTTAAAAATAATTTTATTTTAAGCAAAAAATAAATAATAAAATAAAATAAAAAAGAGTAAATAAATTTTTCCAAATGTATATTTAGTAAAAAACAGTTAAAATGGTTTCAAAAATATGATAAAGTAAGTATGTGTGTTGTATTTATTCAACTTGGTAGCATTAAACTTGAATAATAAAGTATTAAAAATTAATTAATACTAAAGAATGTAATATCTTCTGAAAATATATCCATTACATCCTCATTACATTAATTAGAAATACTATTTATTAAGAGCTAAAATAATAGAAAATATCAGTTAAGGAGGAGAGGGTGCTTTAGGTGAATAAAAATTTATAGACTTTAGTTACTAAAAATCTCTGACTATTATTAAGGGAGAAATGAATATTAAAGTAAGGAAAATGTAATGAATAAACTATTTATTTAAAAATAATATTAAAACAGAAAAATAAGGAGTTAAATGTATGTAAATTCAAAGTTTTAATTTAATATCAAGAGGGCTAAAAAATTACAAGTTTATAAAATGATGAGAAATCATAATGGTCAATAATAATTAAACCTATTAAGTAAGGCAAATATTTTTTTATATATAATCCGATAAATGAAGAGAAAAAGAATGAAAGATATTATTAATCATTCTTCCATCATGCTTGTTGAGTTTTTATAACAGTAAAACCACTTTTATCCTATTCCAAATAAATATGAGTAGCCTGATTTTAGAATTTAGAAGCAGGCAGTCCATTAATTTTCTTAACAGGTTCTTAATTTCCATTAGTTTTACCAAATTTCTCTTCATAGTCTTTTGGTAAATTATTTTTACAGAATTCAAGCTAATCTTGGGCTTCTAAATTTCTTTATTTAGTAGTTCTTAACTTCTTGATTTATTCCATTTCAACTTATTCTAATTTTTTAAGGAGAGATTCCTTTTGCTATTTGTACTTCATTTCATTTTCAAAAACACTCATTTAATCAACCTAAACAGATTCCAATTTCTTCATGTAGTATTCCTATTACTTTCTTTTTGCCATCTTCTCTTACTGCCTAACTTATTACACTTTCCATCTAAGATTATCGATATAAATCTACTCTTCTTTAGCCTTTTAAGCAAAATCTTTTGCAAGATTACTTTTGAAATTCTAAGCTTCATCTTTATTTTTATCTTAGATAAATTTCTTAGAGATTTAACACTTAATCATTTCAAGTTATCCAACAGGATGGGTGAAAGGAATTTCTTCTACTTCTATTCTCTTTCTTTTAGCTTCTTATTTCTAAAATGATTAAATAAATTAATAAATAAAATTAATTTAAAAAAATTAACTTATCAATTAAAGATTAATATATAATAATTTTTATTTAAATTGATGTTAGTTTGGGTGAGATATGGTAGTTAATACATACCATTAAGTATATCCAATGCTAGTATATAGATTTAAATACTGGATTAAAATATGTAAATGGTTAAAGTATTGCATTATTTTACTTCTAAAATAAATAAAAATTCTATTTATATTAGTAATTGAAGCTTATATATTAATTAAAGCGAAAAACGCTAATATAGGAGGAATAATTTTATGGGTGCTTTAACCTTATCAAAAGTTATATTTTTTATTTCTTTTCTATTTTTTATGTAACAAATTTCTCAAAACATTATTTCAATTTATGCTAAATTTGGATAATAAAATGGAGTTTATAGCATAAAAATAATTCTTTAGTTCATATTTTGATATCAGTTTTGATTTATCATCACTGAAAGTATAGCTTAATATTAATAAAATGTTTATTTAAATGTTTTCATTACTTTCAATTGTTCACGCCTTTTGATTTCAAAAATTTAATTAGCTCTCTCCTTTAGATCATCAGCTTTCTTTTGAAGCATATTATCTTCTAGAGATAACTTATTGATACGATTTGTAATCACATTTAACTTAACCTATGTGTTTTTGTGTTATTACTTAGCTTGATACAATGATCCCATACTCTAGCTATGAGAATTTTAGGATTTTGATGTGCTCACTCCGCTACCATTCTTATTATTGCTTAGGCTATAAGGACTTGCATTAATGACTTTTCTGTTTAATGATTATCCCAACTTTTATTTCTAGGTCTAACTTACTTAGGAATTATTCTATTCAACCTAAGGATCTTAGCCATTACTTTCTGTTTTGATATTTTCCTCGCTCATTTGATTTGTTTGTTTTATTCAAATCCAATTTTTATAAGTAATTTGATTATTCTGATTTAGAATGAATATTAATATTTCTCTTTGCAATTATTATTTTTATTAATTCCTTTCTCAGATGTTTATTAATAATCTATGAGTTATCAAAATCTATCACTATTATTACAATGAATATGATTGATTGATAGATTAATTAATTAAATTTTTTGATCTATAAAAAATAAGTTTTTTTAGTCAATAGATCCTAAAGTGGTTTTTTAATGCTTTTGCACACAGTTTTATTGTATCATCTCATATTGGTCCTTTTTTAATTAGTCGGAACATTATTTATTTGATGAGAATTAAAGGAATTATGAAATCTAAATATACATTTTTATTAGGATAAACTTACTGAATTAATGAATAGTAAGATTAGTTTATTAAATCTTGTAAATAAATATTACTGACTAGATGAATAAAATAATGAATACTTATTTTCTTTATAAAAATTATTATTGAATTTAAATAATATGTCCAGTATATTCTTTTTCATTCCTTTGTATTTATCTTAAATATTAGTTAGCCTATTGATTTTAATCTAATTTCTTCTAATTCTATAAAATCTCTTGAGAAAATAATACTAATAAATAACTATTAAGGAAATTAGAACTATTGCAGTATTATAAAAAATCTTAATTAGGAATGATTTAAGTTAAAAATAGTTAGTTTAAGATGAATAGAAAGAAGAATTTATTAAAACATATAATAAATGTTAATTTGAGTACTCTATAAAGTCATACCAAAATAATTATTTTTTATTGATTGTTAAATATTTAACTCTATTTTTAAATAAAAAATGAATCACTAACTTATTCAATCACTTGCTTGCTCTCTTACTTACTTACTCAATCGTGTTCATCGCTATTAAGGAAATCATAAATATTCGAATTCTTCACTTATACCTTCTATTTATATTGTTTAATAAACAAAAATTAGTTTTTAAAATATTTCTTAAATATTGTAAATCGATCAATCAATCAATAAATTAATTAATAATTAGATTAAAATAATTACTGGTTGAGGGTTCTTTCCTTTATAAGAACCACCATCGTATCTCTGGTTATCTTCTTAGCTTACTCTTTTATTATTTGAATTATTTCCATACTTTTAATTGTTGTTCTAATAATTTTAATTTGAGTAAGATTATTTATTTTAGCTGTTTCTATCATTATTATTGTTTTATCTATTGTTATTGCTGTTATTATTATCAGAGTTATCTCTTCTTTGCCCCTGTTAATTTTATTATACTTGATTATTGTTTTACTAATTCTAACTATCCTAATAATTATTCTTCTTTTAGCCTCCGTTGTTATTATTCTAGTTGTAGCTCTTGTAATTTTTTTAATAAGTGTTATTAGAGTTAGTTGTTCTGTTGTTGTTTTCATTGTTGTTATTATAATTTTAATTTCTTCTTCTCTCATTCTAGTTATTCTAGTTGTCATCTTATTATCTATAATTATCCTTTTTATAATTGTTGGTATTATGGCCTCTATTTTAATATTCTTTTCTATCTTTATTTTAATGATCTTAACTTTAACCTCTTGATGAACCACTACTGTAGCTACTTGTTTCATAATCACTTACATTATCACTATATTTCTTCTAATATTTCTTTTGGAAAGGTTTTTTGTTTTCATTATTCTAATCATCCCCTTATCCTTGTCTGTTTGAGTAATTATTTTTGTATTTATTGTTTCTCTAATAATTCTATTAATTGCCTCTCTAATCTTCATTTTATTGCTCATTTTAATTTTAGTCATTGGTTTAATTACCTCCTTATTTTCTTTCATATGTATATTACTATTTCTATTAATAACCTTCTCTCTTTTGATTATTATTATTATTATTATTCTTATTGTTAAATCTTCTATTGTTATTATTGTTGTTATCGTTCTATCTCTTTTCATTAGGTGTGTTTTCATTATTCAATTCTACAAGATCATTTTCGTTATATTGATTAGGATTCTTCTTTTGATTGTCATCATATATTTCTACGCTTACCTATGATTTTAATTATTGATTCTTCTAATTTTAATTAGTTTTGCTTTAAGTATCATAAATTTGATTGATTTATTCCTTTGCTTATTTCAATGAAGCTTATTATTCTTCTTAAGTTTTTTCAATGTAGACTATTTTTTTCTTTCTATCTTTATCATCCTTATTGTATCTTTTATCACTGTTCTTTTTATAACTGTTGTCACCATAATTTTTCTAATTATTATTATTTTATTCTGTCTCCTATTCATTTTCTTTTTATTTCTTTTATTCTTATTCTGAGACCTATTATACCTATTAGACATCTTTTTTAGGCTCTTAAACTGTTTATTATTATTACTATTGAACACTCTATTAAACTTTCACTTCTTCAGTTTTAGGAATATTCTTTTTCTCTTCAGCTTAAGGTTACTTTGTGGGAATATTATCCTAAACAGATTAAGTAGGTTTTAAATTTTAAGCTTAAGGTTATTATTAAGTAGATTAAGATACCTATTATGTTTTGGTTTATTATACTGCTACTTATGAATGTGTAGTATTATTGGAGACAACTACTGTAGGTTTAGGTAATTCAACAACAGCAGGCTTCACTTATTAATTTGTTTATTATGGCAATGCTTATTTAACTTCTTACCTTTATATTTGAGGTTAAGTGTTATTTTATTCGACTTAAGTATTCTAAAGAGGTTTTTATAATAAATACTACAACTATTATTGAACTGGTTTTATTTCTTATTTTGGTTTTTCTAGTTAAGATTCTACTTTAGCTGCTTAAGTTAAATTACTAGTATTACTGCTTTAAGGAATTTACTAATTCTAAGTTGTTTGTTCCTTTGCTTTAATTGGTTAACTAGAAGTTGAAGTTAAAGTTGTATTTTATTTGTTTTCCTTTGGAGGGGAAGAAGGTCTAACTGATTTATTGTTTGCATTTCTTTAAATTACAATTCCATCGTCAACTATATTAGTGTTTCTATAAAAAGGTTTATCTTCTTGATTACTTTGTTATCTATTCTTATTTGTGAAACCTTTTAGCTTATAATCATCATGAGAACCTGTTTCAGAATCTTTTCTTTAATTTGTAAAACCCTTTCCTTGGTATTTATCTTATTACTTATATCTTTTATCATTATGGTCTTCTTCATCAAATTATCTTTTGCTGCTAACAGTGTAGTTGAATCCTTAATCTTAGTTTTTATTTTCATGATGATTTTAGCTTTCATGGTGGTTCTCTGAAGTCTTTGTCACTTCATTTGAAGTTTCCTTCTAAAACTAATAATTATTTGAATTTCATAATTAGGATCATTTGCTTAAATTTCTTTTATAAATATTACACTGTGCTTAACATAATCTTCCTTTCTTTCATTTCTTTCAGAGTGGTATGTATTGTTGTAGCTATTATTTGGCTTATCTGTATTATAAAATATTTTCAATGTTAATTAACTTTCAATGAAATGTGAGAAAATTGTGTATTACCAAATCTTTTCTTTTGAGCACCTGGAACTGATTCTGCCCATACTCTAAAATAGAAGGGGATGTCCTTTTGATGTTAGTAAAAATTATTGAATGCTAAAGCCAATTCAATTTATTAAAATATATATGTTTTGTAAGTAAAGAATTTTAGAATATAGATTGCTGTAAATTGATATGAGAGAGTAAGAGAGGAGACACAATAACATTTAATATTTAAGAAGAAAAAAAATTTGTTGATTATTCTGTAATAATGTAAAAATTTACATTTATTTCAATAGTTTCTAAAGCATCTTTGCGATTGAATTTTATTTTAAAAGAGCCAGCATATACACGATCAGGAATAAGGCTGACAATATGCTATGATTTAAAGGTTTTTCTAATAAGTTCCTCATCGACTTATTAGTCCCTTCTTGCAATTTTGAAGGTGATGACATCACTTTCATATTCTTCTATTTATTCTAACATTTCTTCATCTTAAGATTTATTTTTAAAAAAAGATTAAATTGAATTTATTTAAAATTTGAAAATAAACTTACGAGATTGACAAAACTCATCTCTAAGGTTTCTATTATCTTGTAAGGGTCTTCTTTAATCATAGTTCTCTCTCTTATTTTTATAACTGCTATTATTGTCATAGTTTCTATTATTATATTGTCCACCACCATATTGCTTATTATGGCCATATTATTAGGTGCTATGATACCCTTAATTCTCCTTCGAAACCTACTTTTCAACTTAACCAGCATTCACTTCATTACTCTCAACTTTAGCTATTTTCATTCACAAATTTAGTTAAACTTTAATTTTTATTTATGAAATTATTTTACTTGGTGTCTCCTATTGCCTATCATCATCGTCTGTATCGTTTTCAATATCAGCCCAGTCTATTTTATTTTAGGTAATTATTGTAATCATATTTTCATCTCAATATTTTATCTATTATTTACTTCGCTTTTTAATATCTCCTCCACTCATTTCTAATTTTTGGTAACTCTACTCTTCTTTTTAAGGTATATCTTTTTCTTTTTGATTGATTAATGTATATTTTTTATTTTTTAAATTTTCGATTTTTTTCTCCTGACACTAGTAATTATATTAAATTCCACAATTTCTTTCAAATAGAAGAAAGCAATAATTTCTAAAATCTTTTTATATTATCTAAACAAAGACAAAGTACTTTATTTTTATGTATTGTGTATGTATGTCTGTATGTCTGTCTGTCTGTCTTAAGGTTGATAACAAAGAGATACTCTAGATCAATTCTTAATTTTTCTCTATATCATTAATCAATCAAAAATCAAACTTTTATTTTTGAGATCGATTAGATTAAAATAATTTTATATTTTTAATATATTGTTAATATTTTACATAAATCAATATAATAAACAAATAGAATTAGAGGATCGATCGATCAATCAATCAATCAATCAATGATAGATGATAATTCTTCTTGTTTAATATTACTTTATTATATTGAAGGAATAAAATTTAATATAACAATTAAAATGATTTAATTTAATGATTAGGAAGACAAATTAAACATCAAATCATTTTTATATTTAATGAAATTCTTTAATAAATTCTATTTTTATCTAACTAAAGAGGAATAAGTATTATTTTAAATTGAATTTAATGTACTTATACTAGTGTAAGTTAAGTATAATTTGTTAAGGCTTATTTATGACTTGTGCTTAACTTTATATTATTTTTTATAATCTTAAAATATGAAGTTTATAACCAATAAGTAGAGTTCGATATTATTCTTATATTGGATTTTTTGTTTGTGGTGAGCTTATATTTTTCTAAATAAAGCTCATCAATTTCGAATTAATTTAAGTAGTAATTATAAATTTTAAACAGCTGTATCTTTTTTAGGAATCAAATAGAAGATTAATTAAATTCCAATATTTTTCACTGTGGTTTAAAACCTATTAAAGCTGACATAGATTTTTGATAATTAATACTAAAAAAAATCAATATCCAAAAATCTCAAATTTAAAAAGCAGTATAAAAATATTAAAAATGTCAGACAAAAAGCTTTAAGCTATTATTGCCCCTTCTATCTTATCTTCTGATCTCTCTAGCCTTGCAGAAGAATGCCTTAAGCTCAATGAATAGGGCGCTGATTGGTTACACATTGATGTCATGGTATACCCAAATTATTAGATTATAATTATAAAACTAACATTATTTTTCTAAAATCAAATAGGATGGGTAAATAAAGAATTAGATCATCAATTAATAAATTAAATATAGCAAATCATAGATAGCATCATATTATAGAATATAATTTTATCTTCATTTTTTATTAATAGACATTTCGTTCCCAACTTTACTTTTGGACATGCTGTAGTTAAGTGTTTAAGAAAGAAAGTAAAGGGTTTCTTAGATTGTCATTTAATGGTTTCTGAACCTTAAAAATGGGTTAAGGAATTCCACAATGCAGGTGCCGATTAATATACTTTCCATTATGAAGCAGTTGGTAATAAATGTTTTAATTGATAAAATAAATGTTTATTAATTTAAAATCTACAAATATTAGAAAATACTGAACAATTATGCAAAGAAATTAAGGAAACTGGTATGAGGGTAGGTATCGCACTTAAGCCTAAGACTGAAGTTGATGATAAACTCAGAAATCTTATTAAAAATAACTTAGTAGACATGGTATTAGTTATGACAGTAGGTAAGAATAAATTTTAAATTATTTTTGCAGTAATTTTTATAATATGTCACATTTGTATTGTTAATTTATACTTATCGATCAATTAATAAATTTATTAATTTGAAAACAGAACCAGGATTTGGTGGATAGAAATTCATGTAAGATATGATGCCTAAAGTTGAACTTTTAAGAAAAGCTTATCCTCATTTAGATATTTAAGTAGATGGTGGTATTGTTTGTGAAAATATTGATGTTGTAGCTAAGGCTGGTGCTAATGTTATTGTTTCTGGTTCAGGAGTTATTAATCATCCTGATCCTAAGCATGCTATTAGTTTTATGAAAGAAAGAGTTAATCATTTTGTTTAATAATGATAAAATTATAAATCTATGAAGCAAGTAAACAAGCTAGCTTATTTAAAATACCATGTATATTCTATTCTTGTATTCTTAAAGAATTTAATTATTATTATTTCAATCACAGATTTGTCATAAAAGATTTCCTCAAATTCATATTTTTAGCGAAATTATTTTATTTTTTAATAGTAACTAATAAAAATTGTTTAAGAATTTTTAAAAATTTATTTATTATTTAAAAAGTACTTATTCTTTACTAAATAAATATGCTCTTATGACTATTTATAACATGTTATTAATTAAAATTTCATTACTGTTTGATAAAACAGTTAGAGTAAGGATGTAATAACAGTCCTGAATTTAATGTTACTTGTTTTTGTGAGACACATTTACCATTTATTTTTATTTGTTTTAAGCTTACTAGAGTTTTTATCTTATAAATAGGATTTTATAGTCAAAGATATTTATTAAAGTTTGTTTTCTTTATTATTTAATTGTTAATTATTTTTCATTTTACAATTTTTCAATTAGTCTTCATCCTAAAACTTAAAATAATAGAGTTTATTAGTAAGGTATTAAGTCATGTCAAGCGTTTATGCATAACAACCACCTACTAGTGGTAAGGTTATTATCAAAACCTCAATGGGAGATCTTGATATAGAATTGTGGACTCTCGAAGCCCCTAAAGCTTGCAGAAATTTCATTCAATTGTGCCTCGAAGGATATTATGATAATACAATTTTTCATAGATTGATTTAAAAGTTTATGATTTAAGGTGGTGATCCAACAGGTACAGGAAAAGGAGGAGAAAGTATATACGGAGAACCTTTTAAAGATGAATTACATTAGCGTTTAAAATTCAGTCATAGAGGTATTGTAGCAATGGTAGAAATTAATTAACTTTAAGATTAAAGATTATTTAATATAATTATTAAAATATAAAGGCTAATGAGGGTAAACCTAATACTAATACGAGTTAATTCTTTATAACTTTTGATGAATGCCCTTGGCTAGACAAGAAGCATACTATTTTCGGAAAAATTACAGGTTAATCAGTTTTTAATTTATTGCAGCTGTAGCAAACAGAAACTGATTCAAATGATAGACCCTTAACCCCTATAACTATAATTAAAACAAATGTTGTCGAAAATCCCTTTAATGATATTGTACTTAGAAGCGATTAGGCTATTAAATTTTCAAAATAGAATTAGAATAGAGAATAAAAGTATAGTAGTGGATCAGAATCTTCTGAAGAAGAGGATGATGAGGAAGAACAAAGATTCAAAATAGAAAATGAAAAGAAAAAATAGGAATTACTTCTCCTTAAGAAATAGTAGGAAGAAGAAAAGAAGAAAAACCTAAAAAACAAAAATCTACTTTCTTTTGCTGATGATGATGAGGAGGAAGATGGTGATGAAGATGAAGAAAACTAAAATGGTGAAAATGAATAAAATGATAATAATAATTAGTCTAATAAGGATAATTTCAAAAAACCTGAAAGTAAAAAAGGTATTATGAATATACATGACATGGACGAGGATGATAGATTTAGCAAAGAAACTGCAATCGACATAGAGTTTATATAGTAATATTTTTACTATACAATTCTTAAGGTTAATTATCATTTTTATAATAACTAAAAAGGAAAAAAAAAGAAAAAGATACAGAAGAAGAAGGGAAAAAAAGAAAATTATAAGAAAGAATTAAATCAGCCAAATAAGATGTAGCTAATGATGAAGTTACTAAGAAACAATTCACTGAAAATGGTGTTATTGAAATAAAGGGAAGATTAGCTGAGGAGAATAAAGATTTGCTTAATTATAAAAAGAGATTTAATAAAAAAACAGGCAAAATGGAAATATATTGGGATAATGAAGAGGAAATACATGAATCAGATAGTGGCGAAGAATCATATTCTTCTACTGATTCTGAAGATTACTAAAATGAAGAGGAAAAGTAATATTGATAAATCTATAAAATCGAAAAATTATAACCTTTTTAATTTTATTTTAAAGAAATATAAGATAAAAGTAGAAAGAAGAGTATGAAAAATTGAAAATATCGTTTTTACAATCTAAAAAAGATGGTTTAGGGACAGGATCTGAATCTGTTGTAAATAAGATTATCTTTACTTATTATTTTATTTGACCACATTATCTTTTAATAGAGAAAGAATAAAATAGAAAATAATAAGCTATTGACAAATGTAGAAAAAAGAAGATAAAAATATTTAGATAAAGAAAGACTTAATAAGCATTAGGGAGGTTTCATGAAAAAAATTGAAGAATTTAGATCAAAGATGAAAACTGTACCAAATCCTAATAGCTGGGTCAAGCATGAATTAAAATTCTAAGCAACTGGTGATAAAGCATTTTAAATTTTTGATGCTAAGGAAAAAATTAAAGAATATAATGCAAATGAAGATGCTGAAAAGAAAGGATATGTAAATAAACAATTGGATAATTTAAAGAGAACCATTTAATAACGTTAAGAAGACAGTAACAAAAGATCTAAAGATAACCTTACTGTGGAAGAATTAATGAAATTAGCTGAAGATTGAATGAAATTAATTGCATTAACATTTTTTATATGAGTATTAATATTTTATATTGTTGTATTGTACTAAATTTTAACTTTATGCAGCCTTTATTTTTCTTAATTAAAATAAATAAATATGCTATGTTTATGAAATTTAAAGAATCATTTTAAGGGAATAATTGTTTTCTCAAATTACTTTAGAAGAGTATAGTTCATCAATATTTTAAAATCATATACAAAAGAAATTTAGTTATTCAAAATTAATTAAATTGCTTACTTATTGTGAACAAATATGTAAATTATTTAAAAATAAATATTGAGCATAAATTGTTGCTAAGGGTAGGGAATAAAAAATATAAAGATTATTTTAAAAATAATTTCTTATCTTAAATATTTTTTAAATTTTTTAAAAAAGATATTTGTGAATATTAAAGATAAAATTTACAATAAATATTAGTAATTAATTAATATTCTTTTAGTAAGTTAAGATGAAAAATAAAAGTGCAATAATATTATTAATAATAATATTGAATAATTTGTGCTTTGACAATCTATTAAATTTGCGAAAAATAAATATCCATTAATTTTAGACAATATGATTTCATTAACTATTAATTTAATTTGTAAGAAACTATAAATGTTTGAGAGATAATTCAACCATTATTTTCTTCTTTCCTACTCTCAGATTCTGATTTATAACTTACATCATTCTCTGAATTACTATCGCTTTCCTGAACAAAGGAATTAGAAGTTGTCTATTGATCAGAAAAATTTGATTCTTCTATTGCAATGTTTAATAGGTTAGATTTGTCTTTATTGTATCCAAATTAATTATCTATCATGGCAAACGATTAACCTTTCAACCTCAAAAAAATTGGATAGGATTCAAACGGTTTAGTATAATATTCATCTATAGGTTCATAAATTTTATCCATTGATTTACTATAATACACAAAATTCTTTTAGTAAACTTTATTAGCTACTTATAGTGATTCTACAACACAATATCTATCTTTTAAAATTTAAGAAACTAAAATATCTTTATTTTAGTCATTTCTTGAAGGTGAAAATAATGTAATCTTTAATTCTTCATTATAAGAATTCCCCAAGCTTATAACTACATTCATCACTAAAGATAAAGTAAAAAATTTTATGAGCTTCTAATTTGGGCTAATAAATTCTATTTCTTTATCATAATTTTCTAGACTCTCTCTGCCATACCATCCTCCATAAGGCATCCCCCCTCCAAGTAAAGCAAACCATATTCGAAATTAGTAAGGTGTATCATTGATAAGGGTTATAGAAGATCCGTTTCCCATAATTTAATAATTCTTTTAAGAATATTATATTTTTTCAAAATCTGATCTTTATTTGATTTTTATTTTAATTATTTATTACCTGAAATATGAGCAGATAATATTATTAATATTTGTATTTTTGATTTAAATACCATCTAATCCTTAATCAATAATTTTGAATGATCAATTAATTTCTTCATTCAATAAAGCTTAATTCAAATTTCTTTTAATTACTTACATTTTTGATAGGAAAATAAGATTTTATCTCTTTCATTTATTTATTTTAACTTTACAAAATCCATAGAGTTTTTTGGGTTAAAAAATTCATTTACTAATTAAATATTGAACATTTGGGTAAGAGGAAAATTAGATAGAGAGAATAAGAGGTAAATTAATATTAATTTTATAAATTATTGTTTATAGAAACTGCAATAATACATGTATAAAAATAAATACATTTAACATAAAAAATACTAGAATTAAATTTTATTTATTTTAAATTCTTAATTCAACATTCTATTGTTTTTTCTTTCATTTATTCTTTTTATAACTCTATATTATTTAATTCTTCTACCTTTTAATCATTAGCATTTTATATCTGTTAGATATTTTATTCTAAAATTTAATTATTTTAGTCTTATGGCTTTAGCATACTAGAATCTTCATATTTTTGAAGTTAGATATCTTCTTACTCATCAATTTTTAAATTAAGCAGAGCTTATTTCCTATTTAAAAAAGGTACAATTTATTTATTAACTTTTATAATAGATAATCTAATTACTTATTGATATTTTCATTATCAGTGCTTTTAAAACTAGGAAGGTAATTGAAATAAGCTGTTATTTCTTTTTATCCAATTTAATTATACAATCCTTTTATATCCAAGCTCTCATCTATATCTGTATCAACACTATAAAAATAATAAATAAGAATAAAAGGTCAAGTATAAAAGATATTTTTAAAAGGATACAGCTAAAAGTCTAATTCTATATATTTTAGAGAGGGCATTGATACCAGCTAATTTATTAACAAAATGTAACTTTCGATCTGGTCGAACCTATAAATTTATTAGAAAATAGTTAAACTTTGTTTAAATAATATTTGTTTATTTTACTTAACCTATAAGATAAGTCTACTTAGTTATTTCATTCTTTGTAAACACTAATTAAATAATGTTATTTCGTTTTGATTCAACACAATAGCCCTGTTTTATCCATCCAAAATTAATATAATTATACTTATTTATTTTTTATTCTATTTACGAACAGATTTCTAAGGATAATGTTAACGTTTCAATTTTCTCGAGAATTTATAATTTAGAGAAGATATTTTCAATAGGATTTATGATTATTGTTTAAGAACTAATAAAGATATAAAAGAATTATATTTAGATTCTACTTAAAAGAAATGAAAAAATGAAGAGAGTAGAAAAGAATATTTTATTTACTTAAATTTTAAACTAAATATTTTGCATTTTTAGGCTAAGTTTAAATTTTAGACTACCAAATTGATATTTCCTGGCTATTCCATAATTATTAGCCCGCTTTAGTAGTAATAGATAAAATAAATTAATTGCTAATTGTATTGAAAAATTAAATTACTTATAAACTATATCTATTTATTTAACCTTTTTAAACCTATCCTTATTAGAATCCATTAATGCTTCTAACTTTTCTGTATTCATTTTCCTAAAAAAAATAAATAAATAAATATGATATTGTGATCTTTTATCATATCTTTACTTCTCAAGGAATTCATTGTATCCTTCATCAAAATTAAAGAATATCATAGAATTTTTCACTTTTTCTCCTTCTTCTTTTCTCATTTATTCATCAATCCTATTAACATAGGAATTCTTTTCTGCTACAGTCCTTTTGTAAATATACAATATTTTACAATTAACTTTCACTCTGCATTTGAATTTGAAATAAAATTAAACATTAATCCATTTTTACTCAAGGTTTTAAGTGCATAATGCTTCCTCTCCATCTTCATCTTTATAGACTATGAATTAACAGTTTCTTATAGAGCTTAAAGTTGATTACTCAATGATCATCTTAGGTGGTTCTTAAGCGCAAAGGTTACCCATAAATTATACAGAGTTATTATGCTTTTTAGTAGATAAGTAAATTGATATTTTATATTCTATGAGAATCTATTGAGAAGATATTATGCTTTAAAATAAAAAGTAAATAATTATTCTATTGTTATTTAGAATTAAGCTTCTTACTTTCTGCTTATTTATCAATTATCTTTTTTGTTTAAATATTTAGATAAATTGTTGTAAAAAAAGATATTGATTTAACTCTTTTTAATATCTTATATGGTGATGCATATTTTATATCTTTTTGTGAAGATAAAAAAATTTATAGGAGTAATAATTTATTCAATAGATTATTATGGCTAAAATTAATTGATAATTTTGATTCAACATAATTTATTTTATAGTTAATTTCTATTTTAAAAATATTTCATAAAATTAATTTTATTTAAGTCAAACTTTTAAAATTCAATATTATTAAAAAAATAAAAGTTTTTTATATTTATCACTAATTAATTTTAAAAATTTGTAACATTGATGATTTAAGAAGCATTTATTCACTTAGCAAAACAATCCAAATAAGAAATCGGATACAATCTTTAGAATTTGATAAATATTCTACTATCTAAAATCAATTCATAATTAAAACAGAGAGAAAATATCTAATTATAATAATATATTCATTGCGAACTAATTAAATTTAAAATACAAGCAAAGAACCAAGCAAGCAAGCAAGCAAATAAATGAATAAACCAAAATAAAAAATTACATTTGGAACATAAATTTAAAGCCCATAGAATTTATAGCAGCCTAAATATGAAATAACTGATGGCAATAATAAATACTACTTTGAATTATCATAACAAATGCTAACATAATATGAATAAAAACACTTTTTTAAAGTAGAAGAAATTAGAGATAGTTAAAATCAAAGATAAAATCATTGGATTGCCTTTGGCATAAAGCAACATAAAGTACAAAACATAAATATAAACAAAAATGTAAAAGGGGTGATAGAAATATCACAAACAAAATTAAATTTATAGTTCTGTATTCTTTTACAAAAAAGAGATTTATCAATGATTCCTATTAGAGCAGTTCCTCAACTCTATAATAATAATGAGTTTATATTCTCACTTTTATTCTTTGTTAATTATAAGATTGAAAAAAGAAAAGAGAAGCTATATAAAGAATGCGATTTTTCGATGTTAGATAATATTTACTATAAAAAAGAAGAGAAAGCCCATGTATTTAAAGTATATTTTACTGAGCTCTATATTTTGAATACACTTCTCTGCGGAGATAGCAAGCTAACATGCTATGATCTGTTCTGCAATCTTATTTAATAGTTATATACTAAGCAGTCATCTCTTATCTAAGAATCCTAACTTAAAGACTAGATAGATTTATAACCCACCTCAGAAATTAAGGATTTCTTCTAATGGTGTAAAAACCCTACTAAGTATTGCAAACAAATAAATTAATAATTGAACTCATAGTATTGCAATAATAAAATAAAAAAGTGTCTTACGATGGAATAAATTGATAATTTATAATGAATTAAAAGATTAAATATATATACTTATTATAGAAGAGAATAATAATTACACCAATAAATATCAAATCAAACACCCAATTTTAAAATAAATTTAATATATTTTCTTTCTACTTTTAACCTAGGTTGAATAGTATTGCATAAATAAAATTTTTAAATATTTATATTCTATATTTATTTACTCTTTCATTTTCAAAAAATTATTATCTTATTTGTAAAAATATATATACCTAAATTCAGCTAACTAATTCTTCTATTTACAATATTTAATTTGGGAATTTAATATAAACATTTAGAAAGGTACCTTTAGTATTGTATAAAAATCTTTGCTTAATACTTATCATATTATTATCGTAAATCTATATTAATATAAAACAACATACTAAAATATTTATAATTTTAATCATAAAAAGAAACTAGCAATAAAAAGAGATGCTGTGCAAACTGTAATTTTTAAGATATAGCTAAAGATCTCTTATTGTGTGTCTTTATAAATAATAGTCTTTTTATCATTTTAGTATCTAGTTAAAACCTTGTTCATTACTTTGAACCACATTGGAGGATAGAAGCATAGTAAAATGCAAACAGTGTAACCATGAGGCAAAGTTGGACTTTCATCATAGCTGCATAAAGTCTAATATTCTTTATAACCATTTTCGTGATGATCTGAGTGTCTCTAGAGCTTGAATAATAGGTAATTAGAAAATCTATGAGGAGCATTCCAGGAGTGGTGGATATCAACTTTTTCATAAACACCTGGCTCTATTTCCTTTCTTTATAATCCATAATGTTCTATGTAATTTATGGATTCTAGATAAAAGACTGAATTAAAAGCAATCAGTAAAAATACATACATTCCATATGTTCCATATATTTATTATACAATCCATGGAACTAGGAATATTCCAGCTGTGAAATATATCATTCTGTTAAAAATGTTAATGGGATGACGTTTATTTAAACGTTATAAATAGTTCTCATATTCCCAAGCACTCAAATAGGATCCAATAACTGTTTATGGTAAATATTTATACAATGTTTAATTGACTCGAGAGGTTGCTGGATCCTTTTAAGTGGCAACATTACGATGGTGACCATAAACATGTTCAAGAGAAAAGTGCATATAGAGATTTTTAGCAAGAGTGCCAGTTCCCATAAAAGTATCAAACCAGCCATCTTTATGGAATAATTCATGAGCAACGTTTATGTTTGAAGCAGCTAAATTGCCAGCCACAAAGATAATACCTAGCTAATTGTAAAATGATATTTCCTCTTTATGTTATATGATAAAATAAACACTCCAAAAGGTATATAGCCAGTCAAAAACAACAGAGATGTAGAGAGGAATCTTGAAACGAATTTAGCCTGTTAATTTCTTTGCTTCCTCTTTAGTAGGGTTACGAAGATCAAAGCTGCAAAATTCATCAAGAATAGGAATGAGGGCGTATAAGATAAAGATGAATAGGTAAGAACTCTTCAAATAAGTTGTTGTCAAAAATGCAGAGACATACATGATAGGAACAAAGTAAAACTGGAAAGAACTAAATAGTAAACTGGTCTAGCCTTCATATTTAGCTTTCATATCCTTTTGGAAGGCCTAGATTTAGTTAGGTATTTTAATGTCTTCTGAGTTTGTCATTGAGATTAGAGTTTTTCCGATTATTTTATTCTAGATAATTATAATTATTATAAATTATTTATATGCTTCCATAACACTATTTCTGAGATTGCTTTTAAATAAAAATTTACCCATCTGGGTTATAAGAATTTTTGTACTACGAATAATCAATTATTCCCAAAACTGTTATTTATCTTAGATTTTACCAGAAATAAAGATCCTCCCTACAAACTCCTTTTGATTTCTAAGTAATCGCATTAGTTTTAATTTACTTACTTCAAATTAAAAATTTCTTTCATTTAATTAAAAATTAAATCCATAAGATGATGTAATATTTTGCAAAAAAATTAAAAATTGTGACAAAGTAAATTATAAATTAAATTAGTTGATTGTAATTAAATTTCAACTTGAAAAGACCAGTTAAAATATCTATTTTAAAACTAATTTATGATGATAATTATTATTAATATATAATTCAAACTATACTTCCAGATATCATTGCTTATTATCCTTTCATTAATTTACTTTTCTAGATATATCTATACTAATTATAGCTTTATTCGGTATCACAACCTTCGAATTTAACATTTATTTACACACCATTAAAGTTTAATAATAAAGCAGTTTTTAATTTAAAATAAAAAAGGCTTTCAAAATATTTACTTATTTAAATAAATTGTTACTTTTAAACTTATATTATTCTTTTTTAGATTTTCATCAAATAAAATAATATTATCTCGTTTCAAGAGAATGTTAATATTGATAAATAATAAAAAATATATGTTTTTATAAGAATCACTGTAATGGTAGATTTTATTATTTTAATTTAGTTAAAGAAAGGCTATGAGAGCCAATTTTATTTTAGACACTATTAATTTTGTTATTTTTTATCTAATATACAAATTTAAATTAAATTAAAAAATCTAGAAATATTTATTTTTATAATCAGAAGTAGGTTTTTTATTTGCAAATCTAATAATAAAATAAGATAAGATAAATAAAGTGTACCAATTTAATTGTTTATTTAGAATGGTGAAGGAAGAGAAAAGAAAAATTTTGTTTTTTTGATAGATTTTATAAAAATAAACTACTTTACAATAACTCTATTATTGAATTAACTTGAACCTTATCAATAATAGATTTTATAAAAAATAAACTACTTTACAATAATTCTATTATTGAATTAACTTGAGCCTTATCAATAATAGATTTTATAAAAATAAACTACTTTACAATAATTCTATTATTGAATTATATTTTCCCTTACCAATATAAATTATTATAGCAACTTATAAGAAAAATTAGTATTTGCAATAAACTAAAAGTTAAAAAATCAAGTATTTCATATTTTTATTCAGAAAATGTCCCTTTCACAGTTATTTCATAATTTAATTGCAAATGAACTTTTCACAAGTTAATTAGGATATATTTGCTTTAATATTAATTGAATAGTCTTTAGATTAAAAGACTAATTATGTTAGCAATGTAAATATCAACTTACTAAGGATATGATAAAATAACGATAATAAGTGATGATTTATTTATAGTTTAGATTTAAAATCTAAGTAATACTTTCCAATAGAAAACCAAGTAGGATATATAAAAAAACAGTTAAATAATTAATTAAAAAGGCTATTTCATAAGTTCTAAGTTCAAGTAATAGTAAAGAGAATAGTTAAAGAATAATATACTGAATAACAATTTACATACAAGAATTCTTATTAATATAATTAATCAAACTTATTGCTTATTGGATACTGATTCTCAATTTTCATAAGGAAATTAATATAAATGCAGTTCGAAGAAGAGCCTCTTATGATAAGAGGCAAAGGCTAAGGGATAAAAAATGTTGGATAAATTTTAGAAGAGAGACTTTAGAGATGTGATCTTGAACTAAATAGAGTTTTACGACTAGATGAATAGATAACTATTACAGATATAGACATAAAAAATTTGAAATCAATATTCCTTGAAAAGAATGTGCAATTTAAAGCACTTGTAGATGAATTAAAATAATGGAATGAAGATGTGAAAGAATATAAAAATAATAAGAAGACCATATTTAGAGCTGGATTTAAATTCAATTTGATTAAATATCTTGCATGTAAATTATTTTTTATAATTTGAAGTCTTTCGGGACTATATATTTTTAGTCCATTTACCTAATATAACATCATTTTTAAAAAACATAGAAAATTTAAGGGAAATAGTTAATACTAAGGATAGGTAAGTGTAGTAATTCTATTTGTACTCTTTAAAGAATTGGTATGATAGATAAAATAACATTCTATTATCTTTTAGACCTCCTACTTAAGGGGGAAGAGTTTCTACAGCTTCAAGACCAGGAACAACACCTTACCAAAATAATGTATTTTCAAGCATGACACTTAAAGATAGCAATTAAGCATTCTTTCCTACAAATAATATGGAAGACTACCTAAATAATCATAGATCAAAGCATTCTAACCTTGACCCTCCCGAAGATAGGTAGAATTTTAATCAAAACTCTAATTAAATATAACTTTAAGGCAACTAGTGTTGCTAAGACAAATAATTGAAATTGTTTAAAAGAATAATTTAATAAGCATAGCAGTTTTAATTATCTATAAACCACCCAGATTTACTATAAGTTGAATTATGTGAAAGATATTAAGAATATAAATAACATCCTTGAATGAATGAATTGTTTTTAACCAAATAAAAATTTTTCGTTTTAATTACTCTCATCCTTTTAGACAAACATTGATAGAAATACAATATTTAATATTTTAAATGCAAAAATTAACATATTTATTCATTTAGGAATCCTTCTTTCTATAACAATCAATCATTAACTCCCTTTTTAACTTTTCAAGATTCAAATAATATATTTTTACAATAAATATTCTGTTTAAATTGATAATTATTTTAAATTTTATTCAATATTAATTAGAATTAAAGAATTTACTAAGAGGGATTTACTAGATGCTCCTCTTTCTACTGCTCATTCAAGACCTGCAACAGTCATGTTTAATTCTACAAGGCCTTTAACTCAAGGTAGCCTAGCTCGTCCATCTACAAATTATCAATCTCTACGTCTATTGAGTAATGTTGATATGGCCTCGAGAGGAGTAAGCAGAGGAGGACTTGCTTCAGCTTAAACTCATTATTAAGAAGGTGAGAGATTAAGATCACCTGGAGTTATTAATACATCTCCATGGAATTATACAGGTAGCTTTGCTTTCTTTTAGACAGTAAATCTCTCTGCAAAACCATCTCCTTCACCTTAGATTTAAAACTAGTTCTTATTTAATAAATTTTCTAAAATTGAATCTAAAGAATCTATGGGTAAGTAAGGTGAAGAAGGAGAAGAAGGTGGCGAAGGTTAAGGAATGGATTAAGAAGAGTATGAAGAATCAGTAAAAGAAGATAATTTAAGAAGAACTTTCTAAGGTACAGGTATCCTATAACCAAGTAGAAAAGCCTTTCATTTAGATAAAAATATAGAATAGAGCTATGCACCCCATATTAGACCTTCTGGAGATATGAAGTCTACTTATCTTAACTATAATCCATCAGATGAAGTATATTATCATCATTAAATTATTAAAGTGTAACTTTTTTTAAAAAATTTATTTTGAAAAAAATAGATAGGAGAAATAAGATTAGAAAACCTTTGGTTACAAAATAGAAATAAAGCTGTTTAAGAGAAAAGGGAACACGAAGAGCTTGAAAATCATATCTAAACATGGGCAACTAATAAAGGTTTAATGGATTAAGAAATTGACAAAAAGAATGAAATAACTGCTCATGGCTCTAATTTCCAAGAAATAGGTGTTAAAATTAATGTAAATCTATCTTACCATTTTATTACTAACTTAAACAATAAATAAATCAATTAATTTAAAAATAAATAGTCAAAAGTACCAAGACCAGTTCTATCAGAAAAGAATTACTTATAAAAAGAAATGACAGCTGAGGAAATAGAAGACCAAGCTTTATTTAATAACTACATAAATATTCTAAAACTGCCTAAGGAATAAAAATAATAAATGGCTAATCCATCTGCA
The DNA here is from genome assembly GCA_000260095.1 of Tetrahymena borealis. Classification (NCBI taxonomy): domain Eukaryota; phylum Ciliophora; class Oligohymenophorea; order Hymenostomatida; family Tetrahymenidae; genus Tetrahymena; species Tetrahymena borealis. The sequence continues at coordinate 152,261 of JH651279.1, read as the reverse complement.
AATGATGAATCAATTTATGAGATTGCTTTAAAAATCGATCAGTCAATCAGAACTCCTAAATCATAAAGATCTGCAAGTAGAAATTTTAATGACTTTTAGGAGTAGATTTAGTTTGAATAGTTATTAGACCAATCTATGACAAAAAATAAGAAAAGAAATTTAGCTAAGAAGAGCTCAGATATTTAATCGGAGAATAGCTAACCTATCGTTGAAGAAAGACCTAAAACGATGTATGTAAATTTAAGGGAATAAATTAAATAAAAAGATTAAGAATAGAACCCATTGATTGGGATGGAATACTAAATAAAGAAAAATAAATTGGCTTTATTGAGACAAACGAAAGGTAAAATTATTGGGTAATCACAAACTAAACTTGGAGAGGAAGCTGATGAAGAAGAAATAATTAGAAGAAAATAATAAAGTTTGTAGATTTATCACAGATAAGGTCATAGTTAGACTAATTTTAGGCCTTTCACTTCTATGTATAAGAGAATTTCATAAGATAATTTAAGAACAGAGTAACTGAATGAGATAGAAAAGGTTAGAAAAGGATTTGCTAAGAAGGGCATTAAGTGTTCTTTAAAAACTATTTCTTAATCTTTATCTAGACCTCAAGGGTTACCTTTAAATAGTTTACAACTTCCAGCTCCAGGGTCGATGCTATTTACTAATCCATTTGAATAGTTTAGTAAAAAGAAATCAAAGAAGAAAAAATAATCTAATTGATTTTAAATTGAGGATTGATTGATTGATTGATTTATTAATCTATCTATCTATTTACTATCACTTTATCTATATAATTTCTAATAATCTTATTCAATTTATAATTAAACTCCTCTAATTTTTCTTTTAATGGTGAATAAAATTGTCTACTTATTAATCTATTTGGCTATTTATTTTTATTCAAACTATCTCTATGTATGTGTGTGTGTGTTAAACTTTTGATAGATAATATTAGTTTAATTTATTAATTCAGTAATCAATAGTATTACCAATTTTCTATAATTTTATTATGTAAATAATCAAAATAAAAACAATAAATAAAACTCATTTGAGAACTATAAATTGAAATTAATAACATAAAGGTTGGTATATTAAAAACAAGAGTTGCAGTAATAAATAATTAATTAACCTCCATAGATAATTTCTTGATGGAGTAAGCGAGCGATTAAAAGAAGGGATGGATATTCCCTTTCATTTTTGTAAAAATTATATAGATTTGCTTATTTAAAATATTTAATTTTATAAGGTGTTCTAATTAATATACTAACTAGTTCAAGGTATTCTTAGTAATATGAATATTTTGTTAATTTTCTTGTAAAAGTATTATTATTTGAGTAAGGTGTTAGTTAGGGTTATTTTTATTCTTATTTTGTTATTTTTTAATTTAGGGGAAAAAATAATTAAAAAATGTTTATTCCTTCTAAATAACTCTCAAGAAGGAACCATCTGATTAATATTTATGAGCTAATTCTCCTTCCATTCTGCTTGCACACCAACAAACAAAATTCCTTTACCATCCATTTTATTATTTTTCCAATTTCCTCTATATATTTCAAAGCAATAAGGATTATTTGAATTCTTATGAGAATTGAAGATGCAATTGGTATATTCACCAAACCCATTGGCTACATCATTTGTGCAGAACCCATCATATATCCTTCCATCTTTCCACATGAATTTTCCTCTTCCTGATCTTCTTCCCTTTTCGAAAGTACCTTCATATACATTTCCATTAGCCCATGTATATTTGCCTTTTCCATTCTAGAGTCCATTTTAAAAGCTACCCTCATAGATATTACAGGAAGAGTATATAATCCTACCTATTCCAGATGGTTTATTATTATCAAAATAGCCCTAGTAAACATTATTTTCATTTATAAAAATACCTCTGCCCTGCTTCATCTTAGATATTTTATGAATATATCCTAAAAATACAGTTTGATTTTGAGGTTCTTCTAAAATGGTAAATATGTAATCTGAAGATTAATCAATTACATTCTTGATAAAACTCTCCTATTATTAACTTTATTAAGATTTATCGTACTTAGATTGTATAATTATGTCCAAAGATCGAGTCACTTCATTGTTAGATTGATTATATTCATATTTCTCATCAAATATTTTTTTTGCAGCAAAATTGGTTAACTTTGACTTTTTTTCATTGATTTGTTAAGAATTAAATGCAATGTGAAAATTCCAAATTGCTTCTTCTAGAGAGAGCTTTAAAGTTTATTGGATTTTCTCCATATGATCTTCTATAACTTCATTTATATATTCCCAAGTTTCAAACACCTAATCATAGTTGGAAATCTGCTGATTTTTATCATGAGTGTCGTTAGAGCCTTAAATTTTATTGGTATCAGTTTTAGTGGTATTCTATATAAATGCAGTGGATACTTATATCTAACTTATTGCCTCTACCATTTTTTAATAGTTTTTTATATGAGTTTCGATACTTCCTTAAAACTTTGTTACCATTTTTTCTATATAAAGTTATAGATGCTCCTACTTTCTAGCAGATATATTATCTTTCTTCTGTTTCTTTTAAGCCTCTTAGGTTTAATCTATATTATAAAAATCTCTCATCTGCATTAAGAAATCGTTATTCATATTAGTGTTAAAGTTAGATTCTATTAATTGCTTTTACTTATCATCTACATCAGATTCTACATCACTTACGTCATTTAATATTTCGTTTGCAAATGATTTAACTTTATTAGAAGGATTATTTTGTTGATGAGAATTAGGAATGCTATTCAGATTATTGAGTTTGCGTAGTTGTTGCAATTGCAGGAAGTTAGGTTATTTAATTTAATCTTGTAACAATTATTACTATTATTACTATTACTATAAGAGCATCAGCTTTTATTATTACTACTGAACTGACTAATCATATCCTAAAATGAAAGGGGAAGGTCCGTTCTACCCTCCTAAAAAAGAATTTAGCCCATTATTAAGACTGTTTTAAGAGCTTTACATTTGGTTTTACTTGGAGCTGGAAAAATGGTGGCTATTATCTAATTGATTACCACTGTTTTTCATCATTTCTTAATACATCAACTTCTGATTTTAAGTATTTTAATCGCATGATTACTACAACTATATTGAATCTAACCCCATTCCTCCTTTCAAGAAATTCTAAGTTGATTCTATTAGCATACTCTAATTTTACTAAGGATTTATTATATTCTTAAACTAGTTTTAGAATAGACCCTTTGTTGAGTTAAAATCCACTATATTATCATTCTTATTAATTCCCATTCCATTAAAGTTAATTTGTTAGGGATTGGAATTACCATTAAAATTATTCTAGTTTAAACCTATCTATTTTCCTTACTATTATCCATTTGCTAAATTTCCTCCCAGACCAGTTAAACCATTATCAAGTAACTAATAACTAAAATTCATAAATCCACTGTTTTACTGATTGATATTTCCAACTAAATTTCCATACTAATTACCATTTGCGTTAGTTATTCCAAGTATTGACTAAGTCTTATTCCCACTACCAATCTATCCTGTTTGGTTTGTATTGGTATTTTAATTACCTCCACTACCTATATTCTATGAATTTAATAAAGTTGTATTCATACTTCCATACATTCCATTAGGTCCTACCTACATAGATTATTAGTTTATGCTACCCGCTCCTTTTATATTATAGAATAAGATGGTTAGACAAAAATGATTAAAGCTTTATATTCTATTTAATAAATTTTCTTTATTAAATTTTCCTTTATAGATATTTTGTTACCTAATTATTATAGTATTCCATTGTCTATTTAAGAATCTATGTTCATTTTGGAGGTTTTAAACGCAGAGTTTCCTTGGATGCCTTATGGAAACAGTTTTTAACATTGGTTGGTGTCCATCATGTAAAATAAGACTACTTATGGCTATGAAAATATTTTTCTTTTGTATTGTTGTCCAGTTTTTTAGCTTGGTACTTATTAATGCTCTATCTAATTTCTTTCAGGTATACCCTATTGTTTATATTTCTTCTATCTTTAAATAAATCTTATAATACTTTTGTTTTGAAAATTTTATAATTATTTACTGTAAAATCACTCGCTCCAATTAATTTTTCTCTTAGGTTTTAAAATTTGATTGATATTTTCTTTGATTTTGTTATTCAATCTACAATAAACCTGTATTTTAATTGTGGTGTTAATAACATCTTTTTTTTCCCTTGAATGGAAGATAGCTATACTACAAACCTATGAAAAATACAAACTAATCTCTTAATAAAACATAAAGAAAGAAATTAATTATTTAATTAGTATCACATATTACTTATTCATACTATAATTGATTAACTATATATACTAAACTATATACCACAAACAAACTACCAAAGTATTTCTAATTAAAATCATAATAAACTACTCCTTATTGTATATTTTAAGAGAAAATACATATCAAATATCCATTCATTTTATAGCTTTAACTAATATATATTTTAAAGTTTACTCCATGATATATGATGGTTTTTTTAAATAATAACCTATAAGTTTAATATCTTTTACTTATTTTTATAATCCCTTACTCTAAATATTTATAGCTCAACTTTTATTATATAAAAGCTTAAAAAACATATTTTCTTTGATATTAATTTGTGTTTTACCTTTAAGCTAACTGCATTTTGATCAAAATAATAAATAAATAAATAAATAAATATATAAATAAACAATAAATGAATAATTTTTAAAAATTTTGATGAGTTAATAGTTTATTTTTTTCAAGAATAAGTTTACAAATTAAATAGACTCTTTCATTTTATAATTTTTAAACAAAATTTAGTAATTTTATGGAGTGAGTGAGTGAAATAAATAAATAATTTATTTAGAAAAAAAATAAAATTCAAATTTTAAATTCCTAATTTATGTTTTAAATGCAAATTTATAATAAAATAATTAATTTAATTTTATAAAATGCTAAATAAAAATGGTATTAAATGATAATACAAATTATTTCTATTTATCAGCTAGAAATTAGTAAATTAGTAGCATTAATAAATTGATTGATAAGTAGAATCACTTTATTAAATATCAATAAATTATAGTTAACTTTAACTGCCTATAGATATTACTTAAAAATGAGAGAGACACGCCAAATTTAAGAATTTCAAAATGAAATATTACAAAAATTAAGAATAGATATAAATTAACAAAAATTTTAGTTAAAGATACTATAGCTTTTTTTAATAAGTGTTAGCAAAATTAAAATAACTAAAAGAAGGAGCTATTACTTAAATTAAAAACAAAAACTCATAAACTTTGAAAAATTTCTTAAATAAAAAAAAATTAATATCTAAGAAACTTCATAAATAATAACTTATAGCATTGATAAGAGTAGAAAAGGGTAGGTAGAAAGTAAAAAACAGAAAAAAAGTAAGAAATAGTATTCAAAGATTAAAGAAAAGCAAATTTTATTGAAATGGATTAGAATTATAATAAGATTTATAGAGAAAAGAAAAAGTATACAGCTTTGATTTTATTGATAATAACTTTATTACTAATCATCTTCGTCTATGGCGATTTGAGAGGTTTCTTTGGAAAAAGGGGAATAGTTGGTATTATTGTACTTTTAATATCTATGTTATACTTTATTTGGAAAGACGAATTGAAAATGAGAGGTAAAATCTAATTTTACTTAATAATAATTTTAAATTGCTTAATTTTTTTAATTTTTTATAAGGCATAGCATTTGGATTTAGAAGATCTTAAAATGCCAACAAGCAATAAAAGCATACTCTACGTGCACCTAGTAACAGCGGAATAAAAGAATATAGTAGAGTTTAAACCCCTTAATAAACTCCTGTAGAAAAGAATTAAAACAACAGTTCCTAATTGAAGAATTCTGTTATTGAAAGAAATTAGATGGTAAACAATTCTTTCTTGTAATAGCAGACAAGATACTCAGGATAATAACAAGATAACTAAGTATATTAGAGATATCCTTAAGAGAGTTAGTTATCATTTAGCCAAAGATAGTAATATGATAGAGGATTTGATATGAGATTAGATAGCCAATCAACTCAAATCTAGCAATTAAATAAATAAGAAATTGATAAAAAGAAAATCTCAGGGGTTAGAAAATGTAAGCATATCTTAATAAATTTAAATAAAAGTTTATTTATGAAGAATATGTATTTACTCAAATTTTAATCAATTAGGGGGTAACAAAGCTTAATATGAAGGCAATGGTTTACTTGGTGTTGTATCCTAAAAGAGAGATATTCCATAGTAAGTACCTATTAATTCAAGAAATAGAGAGCAAATTAGAGAAAATTAAAATCCTAATAGAGTCCAATAATAAAATCTCATCGAGAAAATAAGTAACAATTGATTAAGTATGGAGTAATTTTTTACAAATTTATCTAAATTATATAATAGGAAATGATAGAGATGAGCTATTTGAAGGAAATTTAAAAAAATAATCAGAATTCTAAAGCATTGATCAATTAACTAATGCCATTTAGAAATCAAAAATATACTCTTTCCATATCATTAAAGAAAGGGCTTCATCTTAACTTAAGAATATTTTAGAAATCAATAAACTCCTATTCGAACAATTCAATTTGATCCTTTTTGAAGCTGAATTAGCTTAAAATATGATTTAAGAATTAGAAAATAGATACGACTTGATTAATTCGGATAAAAGAAGAGTAACAATTGGTAAAGCAACTTTATATTTAAATAAAATTATAATCAATAACATTCAAAAATATGAAAATAATAATAGATGATTTATACAACTTTAGAAATACATTCTAAAAGTAAAAACTTTCTATCTGGTTCCTTCCTTATGATCATCAAATTAATTTGGAATTAATCAATCAGTTAATTGAAATGATTGAAACTAGAGAATAATTAGACTCTGTTCTTGAAGTATAAGGATATAACTTTTTCGAAATTAGGACTCATGTCTTGACTAGATTATTCTTTATGTACAATTCTTAGGACTGCGATGATGATTAAAAGAAATAAGTATAGGATAAGTTCCCAACAGATATCGAAATTGTTGCTCATTGCTTATTCTTAAATATAAATGAAATTTGTTAATAATAAAAAGGTAAATTAGATATTAATATGTTGGGAGACAATTTAAATTATTTTATAAAAAAAAAGATTTGGCTCCTTGCAAAATAGAAATGTTTCAAGTTCATAATGACTCATAGCTTATTCCAGTCCAAGAATAACATTCAGAAAAGTTTTATTTCTTAGTTTGCAATAAGATTCACTTCGAACCTTATTACATGCTATAAGTTGGAAAGGAAATTATTTATACTTTATAGGTGAATATTATTTTAACCATTAATATCATAAAATAACTCTTTTGTAATAATTTATTAGGGTCCTCTCAGCTTCTTCTGTGCTTTAACTTTTTATTTCTTGCATCTGAAAAATAATATTTTCCATGCTCTTTCTTATTCTGAATGCAAGGAAATATTGGAGTCTCCTGCTAAATATATCCTTAATTATGAACATGAATATCGTAAAGGCTATGATCGTTACTATATTTGAATAAAATTCAAAAATATTATTAATAATACAGTTAGTTATTCATTCTTTTAATTTAATTCAACTTTAATCTTATAACTCTGATTATTGTTAAAGATTTCATTAATGAATATCTTTTCTATCACTCACTCACACAAACACGCATGCACACACTAATCTCATACGAACAAAATATCTACAAATAAATGTACAAACAAATCTTTAGTAAAATAACATATAGAATAATTAATTAAAGAGTATTCTAATATGTTTTTATTTATATTCTTTGTTATTACACTACTATGATTCTTATTTCATACTTAAAAAAAAGAAATTCATAAATTTAATTAAATACTTAATAAAAATATTCTCATAAATCGTTAAATTATTATTAATCAATCATTTAAATAAGGCTTAAAAAAGAGGTTGTATAAATACCAAATTTAATATTTTTCAAACAACTAATTCAATGAATTGAAAATGACAACAATAAAATTTATTGATTAGCAAATAAATGAAAGATAATTGAAAATCAAAGATATTTTGATCTTATTATTTGACCAAATAAATAGTAAAACAAATACCAGCAACTAGGTAAAAGATTGATTAATTAACAAGCCACTGCTTTCATCTCCTTTTATTTAAAAGTTCAAGTTTTAAAAAAAAATCAGTCTTATTAACACTAAATAATCAAATAAAAGAAATTAAAAGCAAACAAAAGATTTTAGTGAATTATTTGAAAGAAATATGTATAGTTCACCGTTTACAGGTAGCTAAGTCCAAGGAAGTTAGCTCTTCCAAAATAATGCTTATGGATCTACTTAGTTTGGATAATAGTACAAGTACTCCAGTCCCTTTGCTGGAAATGGCAATTAAAATCCTTATGGATAGGGTTCTAGAGTTTAATACCAATGTAATTATAAAGTTTTAATAACAATAATAAAAATGAATAGATACAATATTAATAATAATTATCATTTTAAAAATTAATTTATTCATATTCAAAAATTCTTTAAGCGTTCATGATATATTTATTTAAAATTAATAGAGGAAGATCATCCCTATAGATATGAACCTTAAGTTAGAACCAATTTAATGATGGGAGCTGAGATATCAGAAATCGAAATGATTTTAGAAGGTGAAAGAAGAAAGTTTAAGGAAACACGCGAAAAGATGGAAGAAGACTTGAACAATGAAAGAAAGATTAGAGTCGAATTTGAAAATAAATTAATGAGATTAAAGGTGAATTATTTTTTAGATTAATTTAATTTCAAAAAAATAAAATTTACCATTTTGTTTAGTATTTGTCCAGTTACGAATATTAAGCTTGTTAAAATAATTAAAAAAATAAGCATTATTCATATGAATTTGCATTAATGATAATAGGATGAATCAATGAAGAGAGAAATGTTTGTCAGCGAACTGGAATATAAAGTGAACACTATTGCTTAGGAAAATGAATCTATTATTAATGAAAATCGTACCCTCAAAGACGAATTATAACGCATGCAAGAATTATACAATCACAAGATAAGAGAATAGGAAGAAAATATCTAATATCTGTAAAGAAATGAAGTATCTATGGAATAAAAGTTTACCATCGAAGTAGAACGCATAAAAAAAGATGGAGAAACTTCAATTGATAATCTCAATCGTTAATGGGAATACAGGTAAATTCATATTATTTAAAGATTAGAGTTTTTAACGATTTAATAAGATTTTTACAGTTTAATTGTTGGATAGATATTCTTCAAATTAATTTTGAAATATATTTATTTAATAAACACTTTTTTAAATCTTACTTTTTATCAATCAATCATTAGATACAAAAGCTTAGAAGAAAAATGCAAGAATTTGCTTTAGCTTAAGAGTGATATGGAAAATGAAATCGGTAACTTAAATAAGGCAATCATGAAAATAAAAATCGATGCTGATGAAGAATTACGTTAAAGATGCGTTAGAATTTAAGAAGAAGAGTATCGTAAATATCAAGCAAACCTAAGGTAAAGCCTTCTTTTAATTAAAAATATAAAGGAATTAACAATCTGATTTATATCTAATTCATTTTTTAAAATTAATTAAGAACTGTTGAACAAAAATTGAGAACATCTGAAGAATAAAAAGAGTAGTTTGCTAGAAAGGTTCATTAATTAGCATAGGAATGCCAAGAAAAGGATAGAGTTTTGAATGATAAATTTATGGAACATCAAAAGGAAATTAATGATAGAATGGCAGAAATTAATGACTTAAAGAACATAATGAGCAAGTTAGAAATTGACAGAGATAAAATTTTCAAGGAGCTCCAATCTAAGGAATCTCACTTAAATATAATTTAAGCAGAATACTTAGAATTCCAAAACCAAGCAGATATTATTAAGAAGAATTTCGATGCATAAACTGAGGGAATGATAGCCGATCATACTAGAGATCGTAGAAGATTAGAAGATTTGAGAGATTAATAAGCAGTCAAGATTTAGCAACTAGAATCAGTTATTAGACAAATGGAAAATGAAATAGACAGATGTAGACAAGAATATCAAAATTTAACTCAAATGCTACAAAGCAATATAAACCGTACCATCTCTCAAACTGTCACAGAAAATCATACATTTAAAGTTCCTAATACCCAGGTTGGCCCTAAATACGATTATAAGTATAAATGAAATTTTATATTTATGTTTATTTCTTTCTTCAGAAGATGTATCTTAAAAAAAAGAAGGAGATCATATTATTCGTAACCAGCTAGTATAATTAAATAAAAGAGATTTTTATTTTAAAGAATTGTCAGTTTTTCATAAATTTTTGTGGTGCTTTTTAATTTTTTTATAATTTTATTAAGTTATGAAGAAATAACGCTAAAAATATATCGATATAATATAGCAAAAAGTTTAAAACTTTTTTTATATTTCAAAAGATTAAATTGTAAATAAAGTAAAGATTATAATATTGAGAATTCAAGAGAGAACCAAGCTTTAATAAAAAAGCACAATTTTATGAAGTATAAATGTATTACACCCTTTGATGTTAATATAAGGGCATTCCTAGATATTTTGAAAAATGCATGGTTGTGCACTAGTTCATTCATCATATTTTTTATTTTTTAATATTTTTCTTATACTCCAATAAACTAAATTATCTTTTAATCATATTTTTGATTTAATATTCCTTCGATTTTCTCCTAAAATTATAATGAATTAACTTGCAGTAACAAGATATCCCTGTAAATTTCATCCTGAGTACTCTATAGAATATTTATGTGTTGCAAAATCTTGTTATTACTCTAGTATTTTGTATAACTCTTACATAACTGAATAGGATCAGTAGGAATGTTAAAGTAGGCTATCTTGTTAAAAGTGCATAGAAATGTATCACTCTACTCACTGTGGAGTGAATTGTTACTTATCTATTAGCAAAAGTTCATTCTAGATGCCTGATAATTTCGATCCTATTTGTTAGCGAGTAGTAGACATTACTGATTATAATAGAAATTAAATAGACAATATTGATGCACTTTTTGAAGAATTAAAAACCTAATTTCTGAAAAAACTTGATTCAGAAAAAAAAAATATTATCAAAGATTTTACGCTTCTTAATAATGATATTTTAGATTTTAATCACAAACTTTCTAAGAAATGGAACTTTTCAAGTCTCTTTTATAATTGGATTGCAGAAGTGAATCATGATGAAGTGCAGAATTTTAAAAAATTCTCTCAAATTTTAGAAGATAGAATTTAAAAATGCAATGAATTAACTGAGAGGATCTCTCAATAGTTCAAAACTTCTTCTAGTTCCTTTTAAATATTTACAAATATAGAGTAGCAGATTTAAGAAATTAATAAAAAAATTAGTATAATGTTTCAGGATTTTGATCTTTAAAAAAAGAGTGAACTTTGCAAAAGCTAAGATTTTAAATTTATAACATTGAACAAAAATATAGATATCTCTGCTGGATAAGAAGGATTGTAAATAATTCGTAATTCCTAATAATGCTATTTTGAATGCTTTACTCCAGAAGATTTGATACCCAATAAAACATATTAAGTTCTCTTTTCTTTTGATAAAGTACCCTCTAATTCTATCACTATAGGACTTGTTAATTCGGAAAGTTTAAATAATTCAAGATTAGAGAAGAAGGTTTCTTAATCTTTGGTTTATTCATATAATAAGAATATGGGAAATATTATTAAAGGATAACCTCTTTATAGAATACTTTAAGCGAATCAAGTGTATAAAGTAGTAGTAAATTTATAAAACAATATCTTTTATATATCTGATGAAGAAGAATAGAATATTATATCAATTGATAAAAACTTTAATCTCTTGAAAGGTGATTCTATATTAAATTAGGATGAAAGTATCACTAATAGTAATGATAATAAATATTTCACATAGATGAAATGGAGGATATTCATTAGTTTGAATGAACCAATAATGAATATTAAGATTTTAAAAACAATAAAATATTGAATTGCGAAAAGGAAATGAATGTAGTTAGTTACTCTGTTATAATATAACAAAAAACTAATAGAAAAAGTTCTTTTATTAAAAAAACTTAATTTTATGTACTTCTAATTTATATAGTTTTCAGAAAATTACACCTTTATGTCTCCAAATTACAGTGAATTATTTACTGCATTATATTAATAAATGAATCAATTTGTCTTCTTCCTCTTAATTTTTTCATGCAATTAATTGCATTTATATTTTATTAATTTGATTAAAATAACTCCATAAAACTTTACTAAAAATAAAATTCATTAATTTGCAATAAGATAATAATATAAAAGGTGATGGATTTAATAATTAAAAAAAATCAATTAATTATCAATCATAAATTTCAGATTCCATTTATTAAAAAATTATAGAATAAAATATAAGTAAAAAAAAACTTAAAACATAAAAAGTAAGTAAAACTTAAAAAAAAATTATTTAAGAATAGCACTAGGGTACGATAAGGTTCAATAAAAGAAATCTATGAAAGGACTCATTCCCATCCTTTGTTTTGGGTTCATTTATAGTAATTTCCTCGCTTTTGCGTAAGAAATCATTAATAACTTAAGTTTTGAATACTCAAATTGCCTTTAAGATTAATGCTAGAAAATTATTGATGATTTATCCAGCTAACCAATAAAGGCACTAAATTTTAAGAAAGATAATCTATAATACAATAACTGCTAATATGGGGAAATTTCTTGTAAATTTCAATTTTATTTACCTTTCACATAGATAAGCAAGCAATCTTGCGATTCAGTATGTTTTGATAACCAAGTTTTTATAACTGATGAGTTCAAGTAATATAAATAATGCAATGATGATTGCTTTATAGCAACTTATTCTTTAATACAAATCTAATAACTTTAAACCCTATAATTATACGGGGAGTGCATAGCTAAATAGAATGGATTTTAAGGTTTTCCTATTTAACCAACAAACGAGCTGATAATATCTGATATTAATGAATATGAAAATTGCATACAAACAGTAACTTAATGCAATTAATACAATAAAGACTACTCCTTGAATTCATTTTCTGATTGCTTTGATATGTGCTCTCAAAAATCTTATTAAACCCCTAAATTCTAATCTCATATAAAGGTATCAAACCTTTGCTTGGATGAAGTACTTGGAAATGACGAAGCTTCTTAGAGTTAGGATTCAGGAATGAATTGGAGCTCCTTTGCCTTAACTCTCGGTATCATTACTATTATTCTAGGTTGTATTTTTATGGTATACAGATCGTACAGGAGAAAACTAAAATAAAGAAGAGAGAGGGAATATTAGATTAAAGCAGCAGCTGACTAAAATATTCCTATTGTAACAAATTTTTAGCAAACATCATAAATTGTAATTTATATTTAATTTTAAATTCTTCCAATTTTCTATTTCTAGGTTACTCATAGAATTTACCTTAAAATTAATATCCCCAATTTTTAATTAAGAATGTTGATACAAAGTTTTTTTATTAAACTTTACTTATTTACATTTCTTAAAACTAGTAAAATCTTCAAATGCAGTCTAATATTAACTAATAAATTCCTTTGCTTCAGCCTATGGACAGTAATTAATTTCACTTAAATATGATGAACAGTAAGATCAACAATCTTATTACAAATCAACAAGATGTCTAGTAAACTTTTAACTTTAATTCTCAATTTGATGGATCACCTGCTAGACCTGATATGACTAGAGATGAAACACAGATGGCAAAATCATAGCTAGTAAGAACAAAAGTTGATAGTATATTTTAAGATATTGAAAGGGAAAGGGAAAAGAGAAAATAAATAGCTGCACGCAAATCTGCGAAAACTGAATAAGACATAAAAAAATCTTAACAGTAACAGGCTAATTAAATATAGCTCGATAGTAGCTAGCACACTAAGATGTTAGATATGTTGAGAAAGAATTTTGAGGATGTCGACAACAGTTTGAAATAGTCTATAAATGTAGAATAAAGTGCTCCTCCTTAATTTTAATATGCAGACAAGCATAAAAATCATGAGAATAATCAATATGATAAAAATACCGATCATACATCAAATCCAGCTTAGAGAGAAGAAAATGATAAAGCTAACCAAGAAGCTGACACAAACTTTACTAAAAATATGTAATAATTTATGAATACAATTGGCCTAAAAGTGATATAAGAGTCGCCAATGTCATCTAGTTTCTAGTCAGATACAAAAAGTAAATATTCAATACAATTCGACAAATAAGCTGTTGATCTAACATAAAAAATGGAAATAGCTGAGGCAAAATGAAAATATACTAAACTAATAAATTTGATTTTTAATCTTAATAATCGAATATAAATTCTTAAAATCATCATTTCTTTGATGAATAAAAAGCAAACTTTACTAGCAATAGCAACAACAACAACAAACTTAAGCTCTATAAATCTATGAATCGATAGATCGATCGATCAATAGATAAGTAAAAGTAAACTAAACTAAACAAACAAACATGAATCTTATCTTATATATAAAAATAGCAATTTAGTAAATATCAATTATATATATAATTAATTTTATTCTTTCTTTTTCTTTCTTTCTTTCTTTTGTAATTTCTTTGTATTTAGCATTTTATATTCTTAGCTATCAATATAAATATATTCACATGCATATAGATACACATTTAACTATTAATTATGTTAATTATTTTCTTCACATACATACTTCCAATCAATCTATTTCTTATCATCGTCATCTTAATCCATCCAGTTGATGCTTTTCATATGATAGAATAACAAATCAATTTATTGAAAGTCTTAATTTTATAAATAACCCTAATTGCTTTTCAAATGATTTGGAACTACAAAATTAATTAATTGAAAGTCTTTATTAAATAAATTAGCTTGATTGCTTTTCTTTTTCATCCAACCGATTTCATAATTATCAAATTAAAGAAGGAAAATTTTTAATGAATAAACTAATTTTTTTTATTCTTGCTTTTATAAGATAGAGGCAGCGTTAATCCTTAATTAAAAGTAAACCTTATATCTCAACTCATTTTCATAATTTGTATAGCTTATTAACAAAATTTTATAGCTTTGATTTTTGTAAATTTAAGTTAGTTTGCCAAAAATAGTAAAGTTTTTATTATTCAGCCATTGTTATATATTTTTAGATACTGATGACATTTTTTTATTTGCCTCCTTTCTTTTTTTTATTAGTGGTTTTAATTTAGAATTTTCAGTAGTATTTTAAATTCATCCTCAGCCACAATTTAATTATATATTCTAATTTGGAAATATTTTGCAAAAAAAAAGCAATGTTAAATACTTTTCATTTTGAGCTAAATGATAAATTTGATATATTTCTTTAAATATTCTTGAGTAATATATCCTATCACATTAAAAGATTCTTTTTCAAAAAATTTCATTTGAAAACAAATACAATATTTTTGAAAGAAATAAAAAGAATAGCAAGTTAATAATTAGATACAAATGAGCAGATATAGTTTTGGAAAGAATGCTTAGCCAAACTGCTAAAATGGATAAAATTTAATTTAAGAAGATAAAATGATTAATAAATTAGAAGAAATATTTTCTTCTAATAGTTATAATTGTTTTTATAAGAGCAGAATACCAGCAGCAGCTGCAGCAGCTTAAGATAATGAAAGATTAACAAGAGCAGATTAGCAATATTAGGATCTATAAGAAGTTTATCTGAGAGAATGCCCTAAAGCTAAATTATCTCTCTGCATTTCATTTGAAAAATATAGAAGCTTAACTATCAAATATTTTAAAGTTTTCGCTCCTACTAGATAAAATTTGTATTCCTATGATATATTTTTAGAAATAAAGGATCAAAGTAGCTAAATAATTACAGAAATGGAGAGTCTCAGACTATGTCTTCTTAATTTGATTCAGTATTAAAAGAATTGTAACTTTATGCCATTAAGAAAAATCTATTTGTAAGTTACAACAATAATAAGTCCTGAGAATATAGAATTAATGAGACGCTAAACAATCACTTAGATAATCAACGAATATTCAAATAGTCGTTAATAAATTCAAGAATGCCTCCTTCCTATTTTTTCTGAAATAGCACCTTTGAACTTCAATCAATTATTTTGCTTCTAATTGTTCATAGATGAATAAAAATCCTCTCAAATAAATAGAACCAATATTGCTACATCAAAAATTGTAGAATTTATACAGAACTTAGAGCTTTAACTTAAATTATCTTTCTCCTTTGACATAATCACCATCTCTCCTTAGTAGTTTTTTGAACAAAGCTTCTTTTAGAAGAACGAATGCTTGCTGAAGGAGTCTTTAAATTCATGTAAATAATAATTAATGTAAATCTAATCTTTTAACAAACACATCGGATAATTCTAATAATATTGTCCAATCAGAATATATTATGACTTGTTTTCCGAGTGAAAGGAAAAAAAATATCAACTAAAAATTCCAACTAAATACTTCTTATAAATAAAAAATGTAAATACAAAAAACTATCGATAGCAAACTAACTAAGTATTAATATTAACGAACTAACTGACTATCTATCCTATCCTATCCTATAAATCATCAATTAATTAATATAGTAACATTTAAAAAATATTCAAACAAAAAAACTGTATATTTTATTTTAATTAGCCTATTTTTCAGTTGATTTTTCAATTTTAATTTTCAAAAATGCATGCAATTCTCTTAATTTAAATGAAATTCAATTCAAATTTACTTTCTTAATTTGATCAACAATAGTAATTAAGTTTCTTTCTATTTTTAACTTACTAAATTAAATTAAGAGACATGACTTTGCGATAAATCAAACACTCTTTTAAGAAATGAGTAATATTCTAATGATTATGAATTATTTAATATTATCATGATAAAAATGATTTAAAAAAAGGAGAGGGGACATTCCTGTTAAAATAATTGGTATCACATAATATAACAAAAAGATAAATTTTATTTTTATTATTAAGAGAATTAGCAAACTTATTAATAGATTGAATCCATCAATTTTTATTAAATTAAGTAAAATCTCAAAGGCTTTATTTTACTATAAAATAGATAAATTTAAACCTATCAATGAGGCTAATATCATTAAATATCTCAATACTGTTTAAGAGTATTTGTTAAATATTTGTAATTTAATCAATCTAAAAGATATTTTATATCAACAAGAATTCTACTAAGAAAAGAAATCACCTTTTTAAATTATAATCAAAAATTTATCTATTACTAGAAATTGAAATAGATTTGTAACTCACTTAAGTTTAGTGTAACTTCAAAATAAGTTGCAAATGAATCATTATATATTTTTTTAAAGAGGATAAAATTAATCTAAGGTTTATTAATTATATCCTTACATTTTCTTGATAATGAAATCCGTATCTATGACTCTTTTCAAATATAATTTCCTCTTAGGATTTGAACAGAATCTCTTTTTACTACATAATTCTTTAATAATGAATGAAAGTAAATTTAAATTTGAGAAATATGAAATTAAATACTTTTAAAATAGAATTTTTAAGAAATAAGCTTATTCTTTTTATTATACAGTTTATTCATATTAATTTGAATATTCTGAGTACCTTAAGAATTAATTCTTTGCATTTTTTACAGAGGATTAAGCAAAATAAGCTAAAAATGCATATAGAAAATTAGATTATAATTTATTAAGAGGTGTAATTGATTGATTCTCAAAAGATTTATTTGTAATAATGTTAATTTGTGGAGCATATTTGCTTTTCGAGCATTTGCTTGATTTGTTTAGTTAATGAACTGACTTAATATTAATAATATTTAATTTAATCTTTTTCCTCTTCCCTCACTACTGTGTTTCTTAAAAGTTGTTTATCATTTGAGTGGTTTAGTTGAGCTAATGTACCCATTCTTTACATATTAAAGTAAACTAAACTAAATAAATCATACAAGGAAAAATTTATTCTTTTACCTTCACAAAATATTTAAAAATAACATTACTTTATCTCTTATCTTAATGAACCATTATTTTGTCTTTTATATTCTTTTTATTTATTATAGAATTATTTTTTTTACAATATAGAAATTGGAATATGATAAGTAAAAATAGCTTTTCTTTATTCAGGATAGAATTTAGAGATTTATATTTGCAATTAACTATTTATTATATTTATTGTGAAATGGACAGCCCGCTCTATAGCTTGAAAAATAAAAATTAATAAACAAATGATAGAACATATAAGAAAACCTTATGTTACAAATGCATTCATAATTAAATAACTTAAAAAGCTAGAATGATAATTTGACATGACGAAAACTACAAAAATAAATAGATTAAAATAAATAACCTTTCTTACTTCATAAAAAGTTCTTTTGAATAATTGGGGCTTATTGGCTCAGTCACTAAAGGCTTTATGTAGTATTCTGTGAGTAACAGTAATTTTACTAACATTATTAAAGATTTTTTTAAAATAGAAGCAGTAAGAAGAAAATTTAATTTTTTTTTCACTTTATACATTTTATTGAGTTTCTAATTACTTAATGTAATCTAGATATCAATGAAAATATCAATAAATAAAAATTGCTTCCTTTGGGTATGTAGGTAATCTTAGAGTCCGTGTTAGAAATTAATTAATCTATTTTAAGTACTATTTTTATCATCTTTACCTAAAAAAGTAGTGGTATAAATTATGTTCTTAGATAAAGTTTTTATTTATGCTTTAAGTTACATTCCACTTGTAAAAAAGAGTTTTATCATAAGAATATCTTTTTATTTCAGCAGTAAGTAAGTAAAGCTTATATATCTAGTATTAAACGTAAAAAAAGATTTTGTAATTATAGCTACCCAGCCTAGCGCTTATTAAATACTAAAGATCTGTGAATTCATCTTAAGTGACGAAAGCAAAGTTTATGCACAGATTATAATTAATTTTACTTTCAATTTTGAGTTATTATAATGAATTGAGTAGAGATCGTAACCCTCTATCACTCTAAATAATATGATTTTGATTAATTTTTTTCCCTTTTTCTAAAAAGAAAAGAAAAAGCAGTAAATAACAAAAATTAAGGGAGAGAGACTAAAAGGAATTGAAAAACAATAAAAAAAATAATAAAAAATTGATTAAAAGTTATCTATCAAGATATATTATAAAATATAATTACTACCTTCAATTTATACTACCTACCTACGAATTTGAAATGGGATGCAATACCTCTACTAACATTATAGATTTTGAAAGTGTCAGTACCTCAGATGAAGCCATTGAATATGTCAAGGGCAAGCTAGAAAACTGTGAAAATATGCTCATCTAGGTATAGAAATTAAGGAAAGCTCTCTATAATTCAATATAAATGGATTCAATCTATCAGCACTTTTTGGGAAATTTATATGAAGATATCCACGAGATCCACAAAGAGATCTCAACAATGTATCCTGATGAGACTTCCGATAAGGCCTTAGTAATGAAAACGGTAAAGGAACTCATAAAATAATTGAAGGAATTAAGGATAGAGTTTTTCGACAGTTTATCAGATTCTAAATCTATTGCAAATTCAGACAAAATGCTCAACAATTAAGATATAGTACTTGAATTGCACTGGAAATAATAAACCCTTTATAACTACTTCTTGAACAATAAAAGACATAATACAAGCCCTATGTAAAGGTCTTTATCTTCTACATCTACTACCATTTCATAGTGAACAGTGTTGATGAGATATTTATTAATACAGAAAATCTGTCAAATACACTATAAATAGCTTAGATATTATTAATTCACATAAATCCTCTAATAATAACCTCACAAATACTTTAAAATAATAAGATATTTATTTATTTATTTACAATTCTCCTTCTAAATCTATTTGAAATTTGCTTATTTAAAATGAATGAGATAGATCATTTTACAAGCCAGTTAGCCTATCAATCAATCAACCAACCAACGAATTTATCTGCTTAAATACCTTTTTAATGATATAAATATTTATTCTAGACGATAATATTCAATGATTAATTTTTCTTTGAAACGAAACAAATTTGAAACAATAGAAAATTTCATTTTTGTTAAATACTTTTTATTTTTATGTAATTCCAAAAACAAAGGAAAAACATATAAAAAAAAAGTAACCAATTTTTCCAATTTACTAAAACTAATTTATTAATGTAAAATATGTGTTGAATATCAATCAATCAATCAATTTTCCTTGTCTGTATTATTTATTGCTTAACTAACCTTAAAAACAATCTCTTATATTCAAACTACATTATTTTCGCGTTTAATTTTCATTCAAACACTTCTTTATTAGATAAAATTAACTTGGCAATACTTAGTAGAAAGTAAACGAAATCTAAATTTAAAATTATTATCAGTTAATTATATATATCCTATAATAACTACACCTTATACTTTTTACTGATTTAATAAAATCCAAAAGTTGATAATAATAAAGAAGAGTATGAAATTTCTATGAATTAAAATAAGGGCGTAGAAGTGAAGTTATTAGTATTACATTTTATATTCTTTTATTGGGTATATTTTTCATCAATTGATGTAAGAAAATATCAGTTTAAGTTATCATTTAAAGTCACTTTAGGTGAGTTTAGTTTTATAATTTTTTAAAGATAAATACATTTATTACAATCCACCTTAGCTAGTATATAGGTAGGAAATAATTTAAGGGAAATTTTAATTAAATTGCTTAAGTATAATAATATAAGCAAATATTAGATGTCCAGTAATTTCTAATTATTAGAGAGGAATTTATAATGCATATTATAATTTATTTTTAATTGCTACTGGAAAATTTTTATCAAAAAAGATTAGATAATTTACATAATCTAAAGAACTTCTTTTAGCTTTTTATTACATTAGAATAACTTGATTTGTGTTTCTATGGTTATTTTTGAAAATGTTTCTGTATATAATTGATGGCTGGTTTAAATTGCATGCTTAAGAATTAACATTTAAATTTGATGGGTTACTTACTACAAAAATATAATGAGAATACCACAAAACTAATAAGTAGAAGAATATGAAGATTTTAAATAATATTGATTGAGCCAATAAAATTTTTAATCGATAATGTATTGCTTGTTTAATCAACTTTTATGATCAATCAATCGCAATTATCAAACCAAGAATATTATTATTATTATTATTCATTTTTTAAAAAAGCAAAATTTTAGAAATTTTGTTTGATTTCATTTTATAAAATTTATCAACTTTTATTAAATATATAGTAATCCTTTGATTTTAGTTTTATGCAAGTATATAACAGAATTAAACGTGTAAAGTAGCAGCTGATAAACAAAGAAACAAACAATAAATCACAATTTTTGATTTAGTTAGAAATTTATATTAGGAAAGGGAAAGTTTACCATGTTCTGCGATGCAGTAGAAGAAAGAAAAGAAATATGCAGCAGACATAAAAGGATTTGCATGTTCAAAATAAGAAAAAATGCTGTAATATCATAGTAGAATGATCAGTCATCAATAGTGATAAAAGATGCAGATGATGATGAATACGAATATGTGTGCATAAAATGTCTTAACAAAATCAAATCAAGTAACTAAATATAGTTGAAAAATGAAATAGTCAAGAGAAATGAGATTCTTTTTCCTATTTTCTTAAAAGTTTAGAACATTTTGCTTCTCAAAAATGATCTTCTTGCAGTCTAATTCTAATAAAAAATAGAGATCATTGATCTCAATTTGCAGAAGAGGATATTTAGCTATGACAATGGATTGACTCATCCTAATGTTTTTCAAAATATTTTGAAACTAGCAAGTGTTGATAAAAATTCCTTCTTAATCTGCTTAATAAAATCTAACAAGAGTTATATATATAATTGGAAAACCAATAAAATCTTTAGAGTTATATAGAAGTAAATTATACACTTCAAGCATTTGAAAGGCAACACCTATATTATTGTTCACACAATCCAATCAGGCTTTGATGTTATATCTCTTTACAATCTCTCAACTAATAAATATTTGACACAATTTTCGAAAAAAGCAATAGGGATCAACACTGTTGACTCCACTAAAAATGGTAAATATATTGCATGTGGAGGTGATGAAATGGAAATCTATATATTCTTGAATACTGGTCAGCTTTTGTAAAAAATAAGCACAGATAATTGGGTAACCCAGCTCTTTTTCCAGCCTTTTTCTATTAACATTCTGTTCTAGACATATGACTAGGCGATTTATTATTTTAACCAAGAGAAGTAGAAGATTAATAAATATAAAAATCTAGAATTCCTAGATCTCTTTTAAATTGATAGAGTTTAAAAGCAATTCTTCTGTAAATTTCTTAACAGTAAGCACTAGAAAAAATCCTACGTAATTTATGACTTCATAAATAATAAAGTAACACCTTTTAAGATAGACCAATTTTTTAAATTGCCTAGTCAATTTACAGGGATCATTTCCCTGAAAGAATAAAAAATGGCATTTCTAGGGTAAAGAAATATTGTGTTTGTTTGAGAATCTAAATGAAAATAAATATGATTAACCAACCTGCAATCAATTGACTTGACATTTATTCCAATTACTACTGCTATAAATTATATAAATAAATCACTACTAATAAATTCTATAAAATAAATTATAAAACTTCACTTTGTATTTTAATCTTATTTCTTATATCAAGTTATTTCTATCAATTATTTTTATTTCCAGCTTATTTAATCCAATCCAATTCAATCTTAATTATTTATTTATTTTAAACTTAAATATGTAAGATCTATTACTTACTCCCCAGACTAATTTTGGTTTAATAAATGTAAAACAGAATTGGAAAATATTACAAAAAAAAGAGGATTCTATAGTCTTGAATGAGAATAATATAGTCTTTGACAAAAAGAGAAGAAAACATATGGAAATCTATACAAAAAAGATGGAAAATTTGAATTATTTTTTTAAAAAAATACATTTCTATTGTAAATTAACAATTGTTTAGAATATTTAATTAGATACAAAATTTATAACAGAAAATCTATCTTACATTTTCTTTATCACAATATCATTTTTAAATAAAAATTACATAATAAATTAAATGAAGCTATCACTTTTTACTTTCTAATCTCTTATCTATTTCTGCAATAGTGTTGTAAACATCTTATTTCTTAGCTTCGCTAAATCCAATTTTATCTATATTTTAATTTACATAATTGAGACAACTCTTTTCATTATATTCTTGGCTCATAGCAGTCCAATCGCAGACCATCTCTACAATATCTAACCAAGTCATATCATTAGAATTTTTGTGAGCTTCATGATGATGTAAATTACATTTTAAATGATGATCTATAGCTTGTTTTACTAATAAATCAACTCCTGTAGGATAATCAAAACCTTTACCATTTCTTCTACAGTAATGCCACCATGAAAGCCATACATAACCTTCCTTTTCAGGATCGGAGAATTTACTTTTATCATGGATTGCTCCTCTTTCAGTTAATGTTTAAAGATTTAATCCTTGATATCCTTCCATTAAAATCATATTGTTTATAACTCTTGTTATATGTTCATTAGTTCTTTTATCATAAAAATCAGTCATTTCTTAAGTGATATGTGTTGGGTGGTTTGGTAATACTGTACTAGTAGCTTATTGAACTTAATTTTAATCCATACTTATTAGAATTGAATTAGTGATTGTGATAAATATTGTTTTTTTATTTTATTAATTTTACTTATTTTGATTTAATTATAATAAAAATATTGAACTTATAGAATAAGAATAAAAATAAAGTAAAATAACCATAAGATAGAAAGATTTTCTTTAAATAGATTACCTTAATTTCGAGTAAGAGATACTTAAGCTGTCTATTTGATAAAATACAGTTTATAATTATGGATTTATGAACAAAAAGAAGTTTCATCAATCAATTAGTCTATTTTATTTAATATCTTGAATATATTAACTTACACATAAGTAAATTAATAGATCATAATAATATAAAAAATCTAAGGAAACCTTGGAATAATATAAGTTAAGCTTTATCCTTTCACAAAAAATATTTAATAGTTTAAAAAAGTAAGTCTTTTTCTATAATAATAAAATAATATTTGTTTTTACTTCATATTGAAAAGTTTTACATACATTTATTTATTTATTTACCTTTTTTAATCAATTTATTTATTTACTTACTTACTTTGTTAGTTAGAAGAAGTTTTTGTTAAAGCTAAAAATTTTTTGATTTAAGAATGAATCAATTAATGTATGAATGAATAAAGTATGAATGTATTAAGATTGATTTATCTACATATAAAAATACATATTATACTAGGGAGAGTGGGTGGGTGAGTGAGTGTGTTTCTAATCTTATTTCATTTACTCTATGTTTGATTTGTTTCTTAAATTGTATGTAGTGCTGAATCCTCTTTATTACTCTGGTTATTCTTATTTGTTCCTTATTTTAACTATATGTCCTTTGGTACTAGAGAAGTTATCTTTTTCTTTTGCTTATTTCTTGGGCTGTTTGATTACTTTTTTATTGAAGTTGGACTGAAAGCTTCTATCACTTAAGATATTTTGCGTTTATATATTTTTTCTATTGAAGTCAATCTAGAATCATTTTATTTTCTACTTGAATTAGATCTGATAATTTTTATTTTATATCTTTTCTCTGTATTAGAATCATCATAAAAGTTAATCCCGTTATTTTCTAAAGCATTGTTAGTTGATTCGGTATTTTCTTAAGTGGGTACTGATAAATTAATATTGGATTGTGGATTTTTTGGAATAGATTTAAATTGAGTAGAATACAGTTTTTCATCTAATAATTTCCTGTTTTTAATAATGATTGAGTAATCTGTCATCATAGTCTTCTCTTCATTAGGAGTATTCTAACTATTTGAGCGATGGCTATTTAGCTAAATACCATTTCGATATGTATTTTAGGTATAAAAGCTAATATTATCTTAAAGTGTACTATAATTGATTTTAATTGGATTTACAAATCCAGACTAAATCTATCGAGTTGGAGATGCTTTCTAAGAAGAAGATCTTGGACGTAATTAGAGAAGAGGATGTTTATAGCTAGATATGATGCTACTTGTGTTACTATGAGATTTTTCATCGATTAAACGAAAGGAATTGCTTACAATATACTAATTATTACTTGTTTATAAATTAAAACTTTCTTTTAGAGGTTATAATTTTCTCTATTTATTGTATCTCTCCATTGATTTTGATTCTATTATTGGTTTTAAACTGCATCTTAGCCTTTATTTATACTTCTAATCTGTGTAAGGACTAGATTGCATGAGATTATATGCTTAGATTATTTGATTTTCTCTATCTGAGTCATTCATGCTGGTATTGTGTTTCTTATTGCTAGATTAATCTGCATTTTTAGATCTTTTTTTAATTAATTTATTTTATTCTTTATTCGAAGATGCAGTGTTTGAGCTTTTAATCATGCTTTCCTCTTATTTATCTTACAATTCATTTTCTTTTTTAGATTATTTTTCCTACTTTAATGCACTAGGAGTTTCAGAATAAACTTTAATTATACTATCTTCTTATTCATCTGGTTTGCATTTAATTAATGATACATCTTGTGATTTTATATGCTAACTGCAACTGGATTATGATTAATTTTAATCATTTATTTATCCATTAATTCCATTTTTACCTATTTCTAATTATTTATTTTTTCTTGAATATTGTTGAGTGAAGAGCTTAAAATGATACCTGATAAATTTCTCTTCTTAACTTTTCTCTTTTTGGGCTTTTATTCAATAGGTTAGATAATTCTTGAAAGCAGATTTCTTTATAAAATCTATTTCATTTATTCTGGTGTGATATGATTTACAAACATAACAATTCTATGAATATATTTATTTGTTGGGTGTATATCTATCTAACGTTCTAATTTAATATTATTTCTAAATAATTAATTATTGCATGAATGGATGAAAATTTAATACTAACCATAAAAATAATCAATCTGTAAAATAACATTAAGCTAAGCATATTCATTTAAGTGACAATTTATATAGGGAGTAATGTAATATTGAAAGTAAATCATTAATTAGTATTTCCATTTATTATTTTATTCAATAATTAAATGTTAAGTATTATTAGATAATCAAATTTTGTTTATAACAGGTAAAATATACATTATAAAATAAATAGAAGTATTTACAAAGGATTTGCTAACAATAATTTAGATAAAATTATTAATTTTATTTTAATAGAAGATTAATTTTATATTTTATTTATTGAAATTATTTAAAGGTAGTAGTAAGTGATTGATTGGTTTATATTATAAATATATTTAAGAGTGTTTGTGACTCTGTGAATGATTGAGTAACTAGGTAAGTATTCATTATTTTATTGAGAGATAATATTGGATTATACCGATAGCAGATGTGCCTAAGCCTACAAGTACATTTTAAACAAGAACTTTGGTAATTTTTATTCCAAAGAATAAAAAAGGCTAGTTTACAGAATCTTACTCTAATTCTTTTTAGCAATCTTTAAAACCATCTAAGATATCTTAAATGTAAAGGAGCACTTTTTATTCTTAGACTTCATCAAATTAGTCATTTAAGCCTAACTTTTTTTATAGTTTACTTATTATTTTTTTTCTAATCATATTAGAAGGCTTTGAACCATGAAAATAGAACTTTCTTAATCTAATAATATCATCAAATATCATTTCATAATCAAGGATAATATTCTTATTAATATCAAAGCTTGAGTTTATAATTGCTCCTTAGATTAGAATATAAAACAAAAAGAAGAATATAAAGAATGCCTCAAAGCCACAAGCAACACCAATATTGGTAGGAAGTTTATAAACTTCAAATAACCATAAGAGTAAAACAACTAAACTGAAAATTGCTACAAAAATATATACACTTATAAAAGCTTCAAGTCTAATATAATAAGCTCTACCATAATCCAATAAAACTCTTCTTAAAGTTGACCAAGCTATTTAATAAAAATAATGTTTAAAGATTAAAACAAAAATAAAAGAAATATATTTACTTTTTAAGCTGAAAGGATCAGTAAAGTTTATAGTTGGTAAAATCTTTTATACTCCGACATTAATTTTTTTAGGGGAAAGTAGTAGTATGCATTATTTTTAAAAATAATTTTTCATTTATAAGTCTTTGGTAAAGAAAATTAGAAAGATAAATGAGCTGAAGTATCCAAAGGAAGTATTGTATATGATACCCACCATTTACACAATTTCGATAGTAGTAAACTCTAAATTGGCTTCATCTTTACTGAGATATCTGTATATTAATAACAAGAATCCTCTCATCAACGCTAAGATAATAGCAGAGACTAAAAGTGGAGCATTAGGATTTTTTTTAGTAAATTATGTTATAAGATATCTAATTATTCCATATCCATAAATAGAATCCTCCTAAGGATAAATACAGGAGGTTTAAAATTCTTGATCTTATTTGTGCCACTTCTTAAGCTATTAAATTCCATCTTCGATTTCATTAAGACATTCTTAATTTGGGTTTATAAAGAAACTATTTAAAAGTAAATTTTTGAATAAATAATTGTAATAAATAACATCAATATATTTACCTCATATAAAACATAGAAGAATCAAATTCTCCTCGTTAGAAAGCATTATAAGATTCTCTATAGATAGTGATATCACTTTAGAAGATCCATCTTGCAAAATAATAGTCATTTAGTGTTAAATCTCCCAATAATACATAGTTTCTATAAAGTTCAATCTTATCGGGATGTAATGTTGCATATCTATTTTTTTTCAAAAATTTAATTAATAAATAAAAGCTAATTAAAAATTAATCTTCGATTACAAACAATAAGAGAAACAATTTAATATATAAATACAAAAAAGTTAGGTCATTATTTTAAAAATAAAACAATTTTCAATTCTTTAATATGTTTACTTGCATGCTATGATATAAGCTCTCAGTAATAAGACAACTTCCATATAAACTATTTCTACTGTGAAGATATGAGTATTATCCGAAGTAAAATATAGAATCATATTGAATGCATTTAAGAAGTATAATACTGATTATATGTAGAACTAGGCTTAATTCCCCCAAAAACTTAAGTTCCTCATTAGCTTCTCAGATTTAATAAAAGGAATTATAGTTAATGGTCCCAATAAATAGTAAAAAATGATGTGATAGCCAAGGAATTCAAAAAATACTGGAAAACACCACTCTACTTGATGATCTCTTAGTTTATAAAATAGCTCTGGGTTCATGTATCTCATTTTTTTAGCACTCTATTTTTCATTATCTTCACAAAAATATTCGTCATCAAAGATAGTAGTTGATTTGGTCAGTGTTCTTGAAATTCCAGAAGATTTTCTAGCATCATCAATATTTTTAGTTGTTAAATGATCATAATTAACTTTTTTATCGACAATTTCTTTGGAAATATCTTGTATTAACTCTTGGATAGATACTCCTTTCATTCCTTATTAGTTGCTTACTAGGATATTAAAATTCTGATATTGAGATTCATTTTGCTGATTTAAGCAGTCCGGAATGTCATATCTATTGCTAATAGGCTGCGGATCTTAAATAATTATATTATCAGAGTTAATAGTCCCATTGTAACTCTTTTAGCTTGTTTGTTCACCATTTTATGATGAGGATGAATGGCTTTTTTCTTATTATGAGAGTTTTGTATTAGTATTATTTTTAATGCTTTTAAGAGTATTGGAATAGAATTTTACTAATTGATATAAATAAAGTAAAATAAATTTATGAGAAACATTGAAATTTTGAAGTAATTTACCATAATTTTCTATTTTATTTATCACATCCTATTTATCTTCTTCAATTCTAATGGAAATAGCATCATTTCCTTAAGAGTCTGATTAATTTTCTAAATCAAACGTTTAAATATTTCCAGATTTCTTCATTTGATAGATAGATTATATTTTTAAATTCAATTTATTTTAATTTATTTTTAATAATAATCACATTATCATATTTATAAAATTGGGAATCAAAACTTGTTAGAGACACCATCCAATAATAACTTAATTTAAAAAAATATTGTTCTATAAAATTTCTCGACTTTTCTCTTTTGCATTTTTTATTATAGATTGATTTTTGTTTAACTTTTTACTTCAAATTAAGTGTTACTTCTTAATTAAGAAATTATATTCCTGCACTTATATTTAAACAATAAACAGCAAAATACTAACTTGATTTAATAAATATTAAAGTAATCCAATTAATTTTTTTACATTGTAACCTCATTTCAATATAAAAGATTTTTACATTAGACTTAAGATTATTTTCATAAAATAATTGAGATAGATGATTTTATCAAATTGAAAGAAAAATACTAAATTATGTAATCTATATAGATCAATCAATGATTAAAACTAGTAACTAAATAAATAAAAATATTTATACTTTATTTCCACAACCTAATATTAAACAAATATTATAATTTAAGCTTTCGAAGAGTAAGTTTAACAACTTAAAATGAAATAGAATAAAGTTTTTTACATTAAAACAAGTAAAACAGCAGTAAAATAATTTAATTTATTAGTAATATATAGAATGAATAATGTAATTAATTTTTAATTCTTTCCAATTAACGCCGCTTTTAATCAAGGACTAAAAACACTTTTTATAAAAAGAGCTTAATTTTTAAGAGATAAAATGTAATTTAAGATCTAAGTCTTTGAGGATTTATGTGAAATTAGTATATAATATTTATATCATAGCTATTTGTTTCCATATTTTTCGTTATAACCTTTAATTATTTGTTGTAGTAAGGTACCTGCAACTGTTCCTAAGCCTACCATAATACTCGAGAACTATGCTTTCGTAATTTTAATAGAAAATAAAGTAAATGGTTAGTTTAGTTAATCTTAATCTAATTCTTTTTCACAATCTTAGATAGAATATTCAATTTAAGAAAGATATTTTGCAATAAAATCATATTTATCTTTATCTTCAATTTAATTGAATGTCTAGTTTAGTTTCTCTACTGACTTTCTTCTGAGTAGACTGTGAATTTTACAATCCTTGAAAAAATAAATATCTTTGAGCAATATCAAATCTGCAATAATTACTTTATAATCAATAAGAGTATTCTTAAATTCTGTAAAGGTTTCATTAATCATAGAGCCACGAAGAAGCATATAGAGAGCAGCTGAAAGTATAATCAATACTTCAAAAACACAAACAACCACTACACTACCCTCGACGTTGGTTACATTATATATTTATAAAAGCATCAACACTAGGCCAACACTACCTACAATAATGTACATAGTTAAGAATATTTAAAGCCTGATAAAGAATTATTTTCCATAATCTAGAATAACTCTTCTTAAAATTGACCATCCTATTTTAAATATAATAAAAATAATTTATTAACAATATTAATTTAAAGGAGATCTTAAGAAGGTTGGTTACCTTTAAGAGAATAAGGATTTGTGAAATCTATTGTAGGAAGTTCTTTGTTATCATTTGCATTAATTTTACGATACTAAAGCATGAGTTTAATTTATGAGAGCAGGAAATACTTCATCTTTAAGTCACGAATAAAATAAGCCAAGAAAACGAAAGATGAAAAATATCCTAAGGTAGTGTTTATAATAATAGCAGCTATTTAAAAGATTTCGCTAGATTCAAAGTTTTTAGAATCATTAGTCAAGTATCTATATACAAATGTAGAAAATCCTCTTATGACAGCTAATATTACACATTAGATTACATAAGATTTATTCTTATTCGCCTCTTAAAATCTCCTTATTAAATAAAAGATAACACTATATCCAAAGAAGAATTTGGTTTCTGGATCCTCTGGATTAGGATTAAAAGCACAAGGAGGATTAAAGATGTCTTCATGTTTGTGAAATTTTTTCAACTCATCAACACATTCTTCCATGATTTTTATTTTGTCATCACTTGGATTTACGAAGAAGCTGAATATTTTAGAAATAAATCAATTTCTTAATTATCTAAATATTAACTTACCCAATGTAAAACATTTAAGGATCGAATTCCCCTCTTTAAAGAGCGTTGTAAGTCTCACGATAAATTGTAGAAGTATCTTAGAAAACCCATTTTGCAAAATAATAATCATTAGCTGTTAATTAAGAACTCAAGATAAAATTTTTGTATAAATCTATCTTTTCTAAGGGGAGCGTAGCATATCTATATTATTAATATTATTAATTAAAATAACTATTTTTTGCCAACAATTTGTGGTTTTTTAATATAAAAATGAATGTTGATTGTAGTTATAGAAAACTTTTGAAGTAAAGAAAACAATCAATTACTTGCATGAAATAACACATATTCTCAGAAAGATAGTAACTTATAAGTATATTATCTCCACTTTATAAATATTACTATTTTTATGAGAGTAGTATAGAGCTAAGGTAGTAAAATTTAAGATGAAAACAAATGTTTGTAGGAAAAACCATTTATTTAACCCTTAAAAAGATAAGTTTCTCATCAGTGCTTTCTTCTTAATGAAAATTATGTTTATAAGAGGCCCTAAAAAGTAATAAAATAAGATATGATAGACTAGGAATTCGAGGAAAATCTTTGAGTTCCATTACGTTTAATGGTCTCTTAATTTATAAAAAAAATCAGGATTCACAAGTTTCCTACGTTCATTTGATTTTTTCTTATTATCTTCACCAAAATATTCATCCTCAAGAATACTAGCTCCATTAATTCTAGAAGCAGTTTTTGTAGAAGATCTTCTTTAAAGAGGTTAAGAGCGGCTTTAACATTAGCTTTCCTCCATATCAGATTTTAATTTTGAAA
This sequence comes from Tetrahymena borealis, assembly GCA_000260095.1. Classification (NCBI taxonomy): domain Eukaryota; phylum Ciliophora; class Oligohymenophorea; order Hymenostomatida; family Tetrahymenidae; genus Tetrahymena; species Tetrahymena borealis. Next base: position 120,552 of record JH651279.1, on the reverse strand, counting down.
TAAGTTTTGGTGGAGAAGTACAATCTTTATTTACAATTACTTCTAATTTACTATTTCCATTTTATTCTTATAAAGCTATTTTTGTATCCAAAGTTTAAGAAATTTTTTATTCTGTAATCATTTATAGTTACTCTAGCTTAGGAGATTAAGATTTTTACGAAATTATACTAACCCTTTTGCCAGATTCATCGAGATTTAAAAATTTAACTGTTAGTCCTTGCGCCACCTAGTTTTTATCCTAACCATCTAGACTTTCAAAAAGAAAATTAGTAATTGTTTCTTGGTTCTTTTCTGTTAAAGGAATCTGTGTCTAAGTTTTATAATTATCTTTCAATGGATAGATAACTGCACCTAAACCTACATATAATAGAAATATTAAATTAAATAATATAAAATTTAACACTCTATTATCTTTATTTATTGTCACTAAGGAAAAATATGAATTAATTTTTAAAAAAATTATTTTTTACTTGATGATTTTGAGTGAGTTCCATGTTCTGACATGCTAATTGTCTAATATCAAACGAATGATTGAATTAATTTCTATCTTTAATTAAACTTTAAATTTTTCAACAATTTATTAACCAAATAAACGAAATTTTAATGAGGTTTTCATCAAATTTTTAAAATTCCAAGTTAGGGTGTATTTTTATTTAATGATAGATTACATTCTAACTCAAAATTAACTATTGTTTGAATAGTTTAAGTGACGTATTTCACCCATTTCATTCTAGAAATCTCGATTGTACATTATTAATTCATATATAATATTATAAATAAATTATATCTATTTTTGTTTTTAATTCTTTTATTATCTTTTCCTAAAGAGTCATAATCTCGAATTTAATCAATCAATTATTACTTCCTCTATAATTCATTTAGAAACGAAATACTGTAAAGCCATAATTTAAAATATTCCTTTCAAAAAGTGATAATAAATACACTCATTTAAGAATTAATCTATTAAAATTTTCATTAGGCAAAATAAACAGTTGACATTAATAATTTTTAGTCTTCTCTAATATATTTTGGATTACTGCTTTGAGGTAAGTAAAGTTTGCTTTAGACTAGAAATTATATTCTATTTATTACTAACTTATTTCGAATTTGAATTTGTAAGTAATAGAATAGAATTTAATAATTGTATGAAATAAATGTTTTGTTGATTTAAAATAATTATTTTTTACTTAAAGTTGTTTAAAATTGTTGATAATCTAAATTAAACTTTAATCAAAACCAAGTAATTTAATTAGTATCCTAAACGCTTTGAAGCATGCGTTATTAAATTAACATAATTATAATATGTATGAGTTAACTGATGAAAATCGATAATTTTTTTAAACTTTCTACACTATTATTATAAATGAAAATGATTAACATAACTTAAAATTAATTAAGTAAAAATAATAGAAAATTTATATACAAAGGGCAAATCAAATATTTAATATGAAATCTATTTATTAACGAACATGTATCATTAAAAAGGGAGAATGAAATTTAAATTCTTTCTCCTTCTCCATATATCTTATTTTGGTATGATATCCTCTTTCTTAGGATAAATATAGATTTTATAATATTTCACAATACTTTTCTCTTATAAATTAATAGCAGCTGACAGTTGCATAGGTGAGCTTATACTTAATTCTTTAATATTTGTCAGCAAACAAAATGCAAATACTATTCCTGCACTAACTTTATTCTTTTCATATTTCATCTTAGTTGGGTTTAACTTTTTTATATTTTACTCCATTAAAGAGAATACATTTAGTTCATCAATTTCCATATAATCAGTTAGCTTAACATCTTTAAAGCAAAAGTATGACTTTGAGACTGTAGAGCTTTTCTTATCTATAAAGAGAATCCTTTCTTATTACTTACTGTGATAAAATATAACTTTTTAAGCATACTCAAAACAAATCTTTTCCCATTCTGATTGTAAAGGACCTTCGCTATTAAGAAGTTGGTTAGGGATCTCATTTTCTATCCTTTTATGATGGAATTTTATTTGTTTTATTTTTTCCTATTCTCTTATTATATCTACAAAAGGGACATTTGTTTTTTCTGCTATTTCCTCAAGGTCTAATTAGTTGCCAGCACTAGAAAAATAAAAAATTGTTAATATTTATTATCTTAGAATATTTTTATTAATTTTTATGAAATAATCAATCATAAAATTTAATTAATTAGTATACAAAAAAAGTAAAAAAAGATTATGGAATTACTATTTCATAATAATAAAACAGAAACTTCCAGCAGCTTTTCTTTTAACTGAGGGGACAGTGCAGTATCCATCTATATTAACAATTTCTAAAAAATGTTAAACAATTTCAAATTCTATCTTTTTGTCATCCATAAAATCACACCACTTTCTAATTAACTTTTTGCAATTATTTACTTCATTTCGAATCCTATCCTCTACATCATTAATTTCTTACTATTGATAATCTTGTACTTTCTTTTAACGTGGATTTTTATCATCATCTATATCTTTCAGCTTATTTAGCTATAGATTTTCATATGAACCAAATGCATACCTCTTATTATTTCTTTATTAAGTAATCGTCTAACAACCACCTCCATTAGGAAATATAGCCTCATCATCATATGAAATTATGGTTAAACTATCTATAAAACCGCATTTATTATTGAAGCATTTAAACATTTAGCTTTTAATATCAAATCTCATTGTTAAACTATTGCACTTTTAACAAGATGTAGAGGGTGTATTTGCTAAATCCATTTCTAAGTTTTATTATGATTTCTTGCTTTTTTTATTTTTTAATTAATTATTGATATCTAATTTTTGTTGTTGTATTTATCAAGTAAGCTAGCTAAAGAAAGATACCGAATTTTTGATCAGAAACAAGTAGTAGTAGTTGTAGTTGTAGTATAAATATTAATTTTTACTAAATTTTAAAAATAAAAATAATTATTAGTAAAGCCTAAAAAGCATAGAAGATTTAAGAATTGTACATAATTTTTTATATTTGATAATTATAATAGGTATTTTAAAATAAAGAAATGAAAATCTTCTTAAAAAAGATAGATACTCCAAAAAAAATAAATAGAAAATGAAAAGTTAATAAAAGCAATAAATAAATAGGAAATAAATTAACAAATATTGAATGTTTATTAATATTTATTTCCAGCTAAATTTTGTGAGCTAAATAAATTGCACTGAATATTAATTTAATTTAATTTCTTTTTTGTGATAATAATTTATTTACTAGTGCTATTAAAAGATTGGTTTATAATTAATAACTTAAGTTGTGTGAATAAAAAATAGGTTACCAAAGTAATTTAATTTTTTTTGATAAATAACATCTTAGTAAAGCAGATACTATTTTCATCTTGGAGATATTATGAAATCTTTCTTTTTTGCATAGAATTTAAAGGGAAACTAAGAATATTAAAATGTAAAAGATATAAAAAATTATGCTTAGATAGATAGATATGATGATAGAAATTATTAGGAAAGGATCTAAAAATCACCATATTAGTAGAATTTAAAAAGATAGTATTTATCATTTACAAAAAAATTAGAAAGCCCAGAAAGGAGTATAAGTAAAGAAATTCAAATTAAAAATTCATCAACAACGTAAGACCATGTAGTTAATATAATTAATCATCCTGAGAGGTGTTATATTAATAGAATTGTAGAATATAAGATTCCTAATAAGCTGAGAAACTCTTAGCTTAGCTCTAAAAAATTGTATGATAGTATTAATTATGATGAAGAAGATGGTGATACTCTAATAATCAGATAAAAGTCTTACTTGAGATTAACTCCTGATAATCTTTTACCATAAATAGCTTAAAAATAATAGTATGAATAATAAACCTTACTACCTCTAATAAATAGAAGTATAATTGAAAGTAAATTTGATTTCGTTATAAAAACCTTATAAAATTGATTGATTTTACTTTTATTTATAATAAAAAGATTGTAAGACTGATAGCTCCATCAAATTAAGCAATTAGAGAAACAATTGTAATTTTTTAAGTGATTAAAATGCTATTAAAAGGATAATAAGAAAAAATAATAATATAAATGAAAGATTAATTTAGCAAATTAATTAAAAATATTTGCAATAGCCTCCTCGTAGTATAAGTCCTATATTTAATGAGAATGTTAATATAAGAAATTCTGAGTATACTTCCTACAGTAAGTAGAATAACAAGAATAAAACAACAAATATGAATTAAAGCTATAATTTTTAAACAATCAATACCATTAATGATCATAGGACTCCTCCTATTCGCAGAAAACTAAGGAATTCTTTTTATAATTAAAATTCATATTCTGAAAATAATAATAAAAGAGATTCTTCATAAATGAGAAAGTATTTGCATTCTGATATTATTTACACATAGGAAGAGAATCATACTCCTTTAAATATTTCAATTAATTAAGACTTAGTAATGTTAAGAAAATGATTTAAGCCATATAATTTGTTGATTCAATCATTACTAACATTTATCCTGAAAAGATTTTTCCAAAATAAAGAAATTTAAAACCAAATGTAATCTAAAAAAAAAGAGTGAAACAAACATAACTACTAAAAAAATTCAAATAATTTTAAAATATTTGATAAATATAAATTTAAATTTATTTAATAATAAATGAAAATTAAAGTTTTTGAGCCTAAGCTTTCAGAAATTATAACTAATAAGTTGTAAATAATTATAAAAATTATAAATATATTGTAATATTTATTGTTAAATGTAGATAGAATCATTTTTTGAGCTTAATATTTATTTCTATTTTTTCATTATTATTCACTGTTATTATTAGTATTATCTTGATAAATATCATTTTTTATTACTGATAGTATGCTACATTTATTAAGTTTCTTAGATATATGATGCCACCCTTTTATCTTACAAACTTTTAAGCTCATTAATATCATTATCATAGTTAATTTCATCTAAATTTATTATTTCTTGCTTCTAGTTATCTTAAAAGATAGTTAACTTAGTTTGGTCACAGGTATTTGAATTTGAACTAATATTCTTAACATCTATGCTTTGTCTCATGCTTTAATTACAATTATCTGCCATGAGCTAACCTAAACCTAGATAGCTTCTTGAAGGAGGAGAACCATTGAATAGAGAGATATCTTCATTATTTTTGAATTTGAATTAGTCTTTATAATCTTTATAAGAATGTAATTTATAATTATTAATTGATAATTATATATTGCAAGTAGATGTTTATTCCATTTATAACAGATCAATAAGGTCTTTATCAAGCATGTTGATTAATTTCTTATCTATCTTTGATTACTTTTATTTCCCTTTATATATTTTGTTGAAGGCTTCTTAAGCTTAAGCTGCTTTGAACTTCATATCTTTATTCTCTATAGATAATATGTTAACTTCATTTGCTTATATAAATTTATTTGAATTCACACGGTTTAATTATTTTTCCTAATTACCATTGTAGGAGTTTGACTAACTCTTTGCTTCTTTGTAAATAGATTTTAGTTTTGGCTTTGGAATAAACTCAAATAATTTTATTTGTTCATTTTCAAGTATTAAATGCTTTAATTTTTCAATTTCGATCAATTTATTTATGACAAAAGATAAATCGGTGTATTGATATACCTTTTCTTTACCAAGTTAAAGCATTTCATAATCTTCTGATTTTTTTAAATAAAAAGTTTCCAATAAAAGGAGAAAAAATTATTTTGTTCTCACTTTAGCCTCTTGAAAGCTATTAGAAAAGAATTTTTTTACAAACTCATCCTTTGAATCTTCTTATATTTACTCATTCAAATTGTGTTTGCCAATTTTGGATTTTCTTGGTATTGGAGAATTAGGGGAAATGTTATTTTTTATCTTAATATTTTTAAGGTTATTATCCTTTGGAAAAGCAAATGTAGAATTTAGTAATTTTCTTTGGAGCTAGATTCTCGAGTAAGGTTAGCAAATTATGGAACCTAGTAAAAAGAGGAAATTGAAAATACCACCAATTTGAGAGAAAGCTTCTTTAATAGAGAGATATGAACGAAAGTAATATTTTTCTTTATTCTTTTCAAGAAATAATGATATTAAGTAGAGTTAGTCATAGTTCTATAAGAGTAACCTATCTTAATTAAATAATAGTGATCTTTGAGATTTAGTACTTGATTCTAAAACTCCAATATGATCTATAACATAAGTATTCATGTACTACATATTAATAGCTTATGATTACTGCAAATTTGTATAATAGAATTAAGTTTGCCCTATAGGTTAAAAAGGATTATCGAAACTAGAAGGTTAAACAACTGAGGTAGTGTAATATATTTATAAAAAGGATTTCCTAAGTCTTTCTTCCAATTCATTTTTATCTTTACAATTTACTTCGCATTTCTTGATAAGTATTTCTATCACAGAAAATTCATCAGCATCAAACTATCCTTCTAAATATAGATTCTAAGAATAATCTAAACAAAAAAGCTTAGAATAATTCTATTAATAGAAGTATTATTGAGTGTTTTAAACCTTAAAACTTTCTAATTTACAAGGTATCATGTTAAATGGCTTAGATACAATTTTAGAAATTTTCTTTCCATTTGAGCCTTATTAGTGGTCTTTATAAGTAAATCTTGCTTCGACTGTATAATAAGAAGGATCCATAAAGGGTTCAAATGTATCTTGATCATAGATCCCTACAGCAAATGAGAAATTATCTTCAGATATCGGATACTTATTAGGTTATTAAATAATTACATCTTCCATCAATACTATTGGCTTCTCTTTGTTTACAATCTAAATGAGGATATTCGAAGTTAAGAAAACCATAGTGACTATTAAGAAAATAGAAAATATGCCCCCAAATCGAGTTCTATGCTTCTCTTAGTCTTTGAATCTAATGTTAATAGAAACACCAAAAATATCAATTTTTCTTAAAAGACTAAGGAAGTCTTTTTTTAAATATCTCATTAGTGTTTGTTGATAGTTTAAAAAACTTCTACTTTCTTGATTTGGTATTTTATTGTCCAATCAACAAATTCTTGTAAGAAATTTAATACAAAAAATATTATTGTGAGTATGTGGTCAATGATTATTGATTAAATTACTAATCATTTTTAACCAACTTTAAATAATAATCGAATTTAATTTTAATTTAATTACTAGCATTCTTTTGTAAATCTAATTTCTATTAGGTGAATGACTTTAATTTATAATGGTATAAAATCAGTTAATAAAATAGGGGTTTTCACAATATCTAGATGATCCTTACTCTTCATCCACTTTAAAGTATGCTTGGTCTTTTTCTGAAAATCAAGTAATCTTCTTTACTGGTAAAATATTATAGAATTAAAATCTTATTTTAATCCAATTTTACATTTTTTATATATTTATTGTATGTATTTATTAAATATTGAATTATAATAGACCTTCAAAAAATAATCAAATAAAATAAGAAGGCTTGGATGATTAATATCTATCAATCAATCAATCATTCTATTTATTTATTAATTGATTGATTGATTAATCTTAATAATAAAGCAAACTCACTCTACAGTTTTAATTTGTTTGTTATAACTTTTAGAAATTATCAATTGATTAGATAGATTCAAAAATTAATAGTTTTAAGAGATAGAAAAAAATTCATAGGTCCAGATTTTTAATAAAATGAACAATCCAGTAATAAGATATATTAGATGAATTAATAAAATAACTATAAAGTTATGGAGTAGTAAGATTCCAAATTAATCATATGTTTTTATTCTTAAAATATTTAAGAGGACACATACTAGTGGATCTTAAAGAAGTGAAAATAGTGATAAAAAAATGACATTACCTAAAATTAAAAAGACAATAGGTAGATTAGTTAATTTTCATAATAAAGAAATTCTATGAGATGGTTTATATATATTTTATTATTTAAATAAAGGTGAAAAGCAAATTATGTAAATTGATGGTTAGTTAGAAGATAATCCTTTTTATGTTCCTGAAGATTATGAAGTACATACATTATCAATAAAATATATAATTTATTAAATGAATCTAATAAAACGATTAGATCCTTAAAATGAAAGAAGAAGAGAAGTTGAATAGATTAAAGGTAAAGTATACTTCAAATATAATTAAAATATATTTGAAATGTTAAATACTTATTTCATTCTAATTTTTGTTCATGTAGGAAAGAGCGATGAATTAAAAGCTCAAAATTTGGGAGAAAGGTATTAAGAGCAAAGGGAAATACACTGTTGGATTAATTAATAACTAATATAAAATTGATGAAGATGCTGATGATGAATATGCTAAATTGTAAATTGAAATAAATAAATAATTTTAATTCAATTTTAAGGTGATAATATTTTGTTAAATAGAAATATTGTTGATGCTGCAAAGAATGCAATAAAAAATAGAGTTAGATAAAAAGAACCTATGCATTAATTTATTGATAAAAAGAGGGAAATGTTATTATTTTAAATGTTGATAGACCATAAAAAAAATTAAATTAATGAGTTTGAGGAATTAACTCGTCTCCATAAAAAGGGTTTGGAAAAATCTGAGTAAATGCTTGAAGAAGATATAGAGGCTTTCAACAAATTCCTAGAAGAGAATAAGAATAACTCCAGATAGGCAATTAAAGCAGCAGAAGATGAAACAAAAAAGAAATAAGAAAAGCAATTTGAAATTAAATAGTTGAATGAATTACGTTCAGATTTACAGACAAAGATATCTTAAAAAGCTGAAAACCTCGATGAGTTTTGGGGATATAAGAAATTTTTAGATAGAATAACTCCTAAAGAATATATTGAAAGCTAAGAAAGAAAGAGAAGAAACAAGAAAGATAATACTAAGAAAAACACCTCTGAGAGTAATTTAATTACAGTTTTAAATAACTTTATTAAAAATAAATTTGTAACAAGATTCTACAAGCTATAAGAAGCTAGTTGATACCTATAATATTAGTATCAATAAAGATATCTTAGAAATACTTGATGATAGTGATGAGGAGTTTGAACCTTATTTCAAGAAGCCAGAATAACTTGAATAGATTTTTATTGATTTGTAAGAAAAAAATCTTTCCTTGATTCAAAATACTCAAGATAGAGAACAAATGGCTGAGGAAATCAAGCATAGATTTTTACAAAAGTAAAAGATGTTGAATGAAGAAAAATAAAGTAGAATTAAGGCTAAGAATGACCTTCTTAAAAACTTAGATGTAAAATGTGCATTTATTTTACATCAATTAATTTATTAAATTGTTTTAAAATTAAAAAAAATAGAATATTAATGAATAAACCAAACATTTAAAATAAGTTAAGAATGATAATTAAGCTCCCTCTCAATTGCTTTAAATAAATGCAGAAGTATTAATTGTTTAAAACAAATGTTTAACTCAAAATTTTTATAAAACTTATAAAAAAGATTTTAAAAATATATAAAAATGATTAACTTTAATCAGAAAAAGGTGCTGACATAAGAAAAGATATTAGTGGTATTGAAATCTTAAAAGTAACTAAATATTAATTTAACCAAAAATAACTAAATATGATCAAAATAAAAAGGAAATGGAACTTAAATTAGAAACTTATCTTGACTCATTAAAGTAAGAAAGAGCTAAGAATGAAAAGAGATTATAAGAACATGAAAGATACTGCACATAATAGAGAAGAGAGGAAGTAAATAATTTCCAATAGAAATTTATTTTTAACAAATATACTAAATTTAAACTTAAAATAGATTAAATAAAGTAAGCAAGAATAAGAGAATAAAAATATGTAATTAAGATAACAAGTGTTAGCATAACCTAAAAAGGAAAAAAGGTAATATTTATAGTAAGTAGATTATCATTTAATATTAAATCCAAATATTTATAAAGATATGGAAGACCAATTATGGCAAAGGTTATTCAATAGTAAAAGGTTAAGGAAGAAAAGGTTATAGAAGAAGAGCCTGAAGAAGAAAAGGAAAGAAGATTATATTTCACATGAAAGTATTAGTACTACTAACTAACAATCTAATTTATTTGCATATTTGTAATTAACCAATGCATGCATGCATGCCTCCATCCATCGTCTTTCAATTTATCTTAAGGTTTTAAATTTAAAAGTTTTAAAAGATCAACAACTTTTTTAAAGTTTTAATTTAATCAATTCTAATATTAACTCAAGATTTTATAAATAATTCCTAAATTTGTTTTTCAAGAATTGTTTAAACTAATAGTTAATTTAAAATTTAAAAACAATTTATTTTTATTATGATTTTTTAAGATTATTGACATGTATGTAAAGTTAAAAAAATAATAATTTGAAATTAAAGTGTAGAAAATAGTTTAAATTTAAAAAATAATAGAATAAAAATGAGAGCAAGGTGGAGTGGTTGAGATATTTCTCAAATTTCTTAATTTTTTTTTCTTTATGTTTCTTATAAATTAAGTTATTTGCTTACAACAATAAATAGCTAAAGTTTCATTTAAATATACCTAAATTTTAGAATTGAGTTACTTTTAATTAATTTAAAGCATAGAGAAAACCGTGCAAGTAAAGGATAAGTTTTGACTTTTAGCTAGGACACGAGAAATAAATATTTTATAGAAAAGAATCTTAAATATGATAGGCAAGATAGTGTTAACAGAAAAAGGTTTGAAACTTTCTAACGAACTTTTAGTTATAAATCCAGATGATCCTCCACCATTTTTAGAAGAAGGAAAACCTATTTAAAAGGCAGTAAGTACTCCAAAAATAGCTAATCTATTTGAGAAAAGTAATGGATTCCTAGATAGAGTAACTTTAAAATCTGCCTAATCAAACAGATAGCTTAATAAAAATAAACCATTTTTTTTACCCACCTATGAGTATTAAGAAGTTTATTCAGTATGCCCTTCTACTAAATTTTCAAAATATCCAGGAATTTACCCACCGAGAACATCTTAAGGTAGTAGGAGAGAAAATAGGATTTAACAATCTGATTAAATTGCTAGTTCAAATTCTTTAAAATAAGGTCTTACATTATAAAAGGATTAACCTTAATAATTAAATGGTTTACTAATGACAGGATCTCCCTTAGTTCTTGATTATGAAACTTTGTCAAAATAATAATAAGAGATGTCATCAAATAAAAATAAAAGAGCTGGCCATTTACAATAAGTATTTTTAAGAACTCAGAATTAAGGGATAGAAGATGGTGGTTTCCTTCCTTCTTTCGAACCTTTTTAAGGAACAAATAAAGGATCTATCCAAAAATTACAACACACAAAATCTAATTAGTTTATTGGAACACATCATTTAATAGGGCACAATGAAGAAAGCCCTAAAAAAGAAGCTTTGCATAAATTTTAGTATGGAATTTCTACAAAAATAGATGAACTTTTTAAAGGAACTATGACTGGAAGCAATAAATATATTCTAACAGGATTTTAACCTGGATAAAAGAAGGCGATAAACAGAGAATAATATGAGAAAAGTATAAAAGAGAGAATGGATTTAAAGAAATAAACTTATTTACATCATAGAGAAATTCAAGATAAAAGATTAAAGGAAATTGCTTAAAAACGATCAGATCTTTCAAAAGAGCCTGTTCACATTGCAGCAAAATACTTATAAGAATTAAAAAAAGAAGACGGTGTGGTCGAAAATCTTATTTATGATGTAAATTACTTTAAAACTCGTTATAAAAATAGACTAGCTGAATACCATAACCAAAAGTATCAAAAGAAGTGGAATAACTTCTACTTTCCTTCTTAAAATAAACCTTCTCCCAAAAGGGCTGTTAAATAATAAGATCTCGAAGAGGACTTGCTAGAATTGGACTTATCTTCTCATAAGCCTTCAATTAAGAGTTTTTAAAAATAAAACAGTTTAACAACAATTAATAATAATGCATAATGATACAAAATTCCTTTAAAATTCATATATATATTAATAATTACTAATTATATTTCTACTTTAGTAAATTAAATCCCTTCTTTTACTAAAATATTCATCAATACTAAACTTAATAAATATGCTAGCTACTCTAATTCCAAAAAATATTTTATTTTGCAATTATATATAACTTCAACTACGGTTTATAAGGAAATTTTCATGTAAAAGGAATCAGTAATAGTTAGTATTTGATTAATGTAATATTCGGGTATGATTTCTCTTTATTGTTTAACTAAGTGTAATTATTAAATAAAGATCCATTCATTCATAGGTGCATCTACCTATCGATTCATCCATCCTTATTTTACATTTTGTTTTATTTTTCGAGATTCAGATTTAATTTTCATATTAAGAATGTAAACATCTGCATGAAATACTAAATTAAATGATTAATGGTTTTGATATTAGTGTTACAGCACTAATTTTTAATATAAATAATCAATATAATTTAAATATAATTATTTTTTGATTTATTCAAATACCATTCAATTTTAACATTTGAATTATTACACCTCCAGTAAAAAGATTTTCTATCTAGAAAATATGTGGTTTTAAAATTATTGCATTTTATTACTTCTCATAATATTCTAAATTTATAAAATTCACCATAAATTAGATGGTAAATTGTTTAAATGGGAATTCTTTAATTTCAACTAAAATCTTTGTAAGGAATTTAAAAATAAATAGAGGGAAATCAATTAGGAAAGTGTAAAGCGAGCTTAGAAGAAGATTAGAGTAACATACATCTAATTCCAAATAAACTCCAACTTATCAATTTGATTATATCAACTCACAATCATCAAAACGGTATTTCTAAATATTATTTATACTACCATATAAAAATGTATCGTTTTAGTAAAAAGTTACTTAAAAACTACCTTTATTAAAGTAGTTTTAATTTTAGCTTGGCAGAAAAGGGATTATTATTGTAGATATTTTTAATAGTAAATTTCAATTATTGGGTGAGGTTGTTCTTTTTTATTCAGAAATATATTTTTGATCTAATTTTGATCATACATTTAAGGGAAACCATAAGATAGCTAAAATAAAAGATTATTGATTTCCCTAAACAATTTTTATGCTGAATCAAAAATTAAATAATATTCATAGCACTTTTGTTTTTGAAATCCAATACGAAGAAAGCTTACACAAAAAATATAAAGAGAAATTACTTTATTTGATATTTTTAAATATGGAAAAATAAACTATTCTTAGCATTATTGCTTCCTTAAAATATGTAGAAATATCTGATTGAATAATTTACTACAATTATATTGGTACTACAAATAAAATTGAAGCAATATTCAATTTCAAATTTTATCTGATTTATAGTTTACACTTTAAAGATTTATTAATAATTTATCTAGTTATAGAATGAATCAATCAATACGATATACTTTTATCTTATTTTCCGAAACATAATTTAAAAATGTTTAAGGCTTACAGTCTATCAGTCTCTCAAGATTTTCGCGTTAATTCATTTAGAGCTTATTATTTTCTATGGATTCTCTTTATTCTAGAGGCTGGTTATATTTATAGGGTTTTATGATGATGTAAATCGTATTTGTTATTATTAGCTTTTAAATTTATAAATTTAAAAAAATAATGACCAGGATTGCAATAGATAACATTCTAATTTAACAATCTTTTAAAGTAAAATAAGTCTTTTTAAATTTTTTTTATAATCTTAGCTTACTATTGAAATTTTAGAAATAAAATTTATTCCATAACAATTTTGTAAGAACATCTTTTATCTTAGTTAAACACCTTGAATTTATTTTTGTCCTCTTCATAATTACAGAAAAAAGTAAAGAAAATATTAAAAATTACTTACAGTAATAAAAAGTTCAAAATTCCTTAAAATTTCTAATTTTGGGAATCAAGAGGAGTTAGTTAACATTTATAAACAATAAGTATTGTTCTGAAAGAAGTATGGTTGTGAAAAAATTGATCACAATTAGGCCGAATTGATTATAAAATAAATCCAGTAAGACTAAGTGCTAACTCAAACAACTAGAAATATCATAATTTTCTTTATTTAATTAAGTATTAGATTAGCCTCTCAAAGGAGCTATGATAACTTACAAAAACAAAAAGAAAACAAGAAAGTAGTAAATCAATCAATTAATTAATTGAATAATCTATCAATCAAACAAAATTCTATTAAGTTTATGGAATTATTAATTATTAAACAATGTGATTTGGATGTGAACTTATTATTTATTTTCTATTGACTTTTGACTTGAATCTAAGGTATAACTATAAAATCCTAAGTATATTTACATTTAAATAAGTAAATAAATTTCCTTTATGAAAATAATCTTATTCGGATATCGCAAAAGTTGCATTTATTTAATTTCTTAATTCCATCTTAAATTTTTCTTCTATTTTGGGTAATTTATGTATAGCAAAGTAATTTTTATCTTACTATTTTGTAATCATACTCTTAAATTACATATGAAGAGATTAATAAAAATTTCGCAAATGGGATTGATAACAATAATTCAAATGTATTTAATGTGATGTTGGAATAGGCATGAATTTATATTGTTAAATTTCATTTAGTATACTTTAATATATAATATAGAAAACAAGGATTAATTTAGTAGGTAGGTAGGTAGGTTGGTGATTTTAGTACAATAAATAATTTTTGATAGGAAAAATATGATTTTGTGGATTAACTAGCCTCCCTTTAGGAGATTGGTTTGTTGGTGGATATGTTTAATTTATTAATTTTTGCAAGTGGTTAGGAGTTAGATAGGTTAGTAATAACTAGCTCTCTTTGATAATTTTGGTAATTACGAAAAGAAATAATGTACTTAGTTCTTAATTATTTATTAATTTAAGTTTTGAAATCTGATGGTGATTACTCGTCAATCTTTCAAAATTTTATAAAGCTCAAATCATAATCAGAGGTTCAACACATTTGAGATTACAACAAGTTGATTGTATATCTTATCTTGGAGCTTTTATTCAAAGCCACCATTCTTCATCTTTTAGAAAATTCCTTGAAGAGAGGCTACTACATCTGAGACTTATTCTCTGAATTTCCCTAATTTCTAGATATTTTAATCAACTCCGATACTTAGCTCTTCAGAAAGCTAAACGGAAACATTATCACTTATGTATTGTTAAGCTTCACTGATTGTTTTAAGATCATCATCAATAGATAAATTATTGGAGTTAAAAAGATGAGGTATCTCAGCCATGTCGTACATACCGAAACGAACTTCTTAGATTTACATAAGGAGTTAGTCCAAGTATACTGATATTTTTAAAGCTTGGTTTCTGTATTGGCTCATTTAGAAGAAGATATTAGATTTATAAGATTTTTTATTAAAATTTATTCTTTTTCTTTAAGGTGATTTTTGAATTTTTTGTAATTAATTTTTTATAGGAATTCTAAGTTGGTGATACTTAATATCGGATTGTACTTCCTATATCTCACCTATTGCAATTGTTATCTTACATGAGATAATATTTTTTTCTTCTTTTGATTTAATTAAGCACAAGAGATGCAATTAGCATTATTAAATTTAATGCAGTAATTATCACACCTTAATCCTTTTGTAAAGGAAAATTTAAATTATAGCAATGTAATACTTTTAAGAATTTTTGATTTAGGATACGTTCTGACAATAGCCGATACCAATGCACATGTAAATTTAATAGCACTGAATATCCTTATATAATCAGGTAAAAATAAAGACTTGAATGCATGAATGAAAAATAAATTCTTTTAGGAATATTATTGCTATTTTCCATATTAATTTAGCAAACGCTTTTACGCTCTCATAGAAAGTATTCTCAAGAGTAAACAAATCTCTTCCCTTCTAAGTTAAACATTATAAATCGTTAATTGTCTCATTAGTTGTCACGTAATATCTGGATTTTGAGAAATACTATGAAACCTACCTAAAAAAGGAAAATTTAAAATTAATACCTTCAATTAATATATCAAAATTACATTTGACAAAGGATCGATCAATCATTTAATTAATCTAACTCACCCGTCTTTCCCTTGTCTGCCTGTTGGTTGTATCAAAAATTAAAAAGTAAATTGTAAACACTCTAATCAATGTTAATTTTCAAAATTTCTTGTAATTAGCAAGTTTTTTCAAAAGCTAGTATTTTCCATATCTCTCTTTGCATTAATTTTTAATTACTTCTATGACTATCACCATTATGCGTCATTTACAGAAAATAAGTTATATAGGCTTCATCAAATTGAAATTAATAAACATGAATAAAGAATTTCTCAACAATTAATTTTCTATAATAAAACGAACTATTGTGAAAGTTTTAAGCTTAATGAAATCATCTAAAATAATTAGAATGAGATTGGATAAGAAAAATGTATAACAATTTAAGGTAATTCAAGCATATTTAGTGCTACAGTGTTTTTAAAATATTTATCTATAATTATCTATAAAAGTTAAATTAAATTAAACATTGGATAGGTGCATTCCCACCAAGCTGAATTACATTATATATTTCTGTACAAAAATTATTAGAATATGTATTTCCCAAAATAAACTAATTATTGCAAAAAATATAAGGGAATGCCTGTATATCTGTCTGTTCGTCTGTAAATCTATCAATGTCTATTAATTTCTTTTTGAAGATACTTTTATTAATAATTATTATATATTTAAGTGACTACCAAATTCAATCAATCCAAACAATTCAATATTGAATACAATCAATCAATTAATCAACGCAAAATTATTATCTTTGCTTTATTAAAAACATATATTTTTGATCTATACTGATAAAAGAAAGTAGGAGCAATTCTATAAGAACTAAGCAATTTAACAGCTAAATAAATTAATAAATAGTTAGAAATGTCAGATTACTAAAAATATTTAAAGGCTTAATAGGAAATACAGCAAGGAAAAGGGATAGAAGTTTTTTAAAGAGCTAAAAAAGAACTCACATAAGCCTCCTAATTAAAACAATAATCAAAAATTC
Organism: Tetrahymena borealis; assembly: GCA_000260095.1. NCBI lineage: Eukaryota > Ciliophora > Oligohymenophorea > Hymenostomatida > Tetrahymenidae > Tetrahymena > Tetrahymena borealis. The sequence continues at coordinate 103,708 of JH651279.1, read as the reverse complement.
CAACTTAATAGAATGGAATAGGACCAGCAAGACCTGCAGTGGGTGCAGAGTATAGCGAGTCTTCTTCTTCAGAAGATGAAGATGATAACATTCTTTAAAATGATCCCATCTTTATGCAAGCAATGAATTAAAAAGTGAATAAATAGCCTTAAGGGAGTGGGATTCCTGGTCCAAAACCACCATAGAATTAAGGAAAAAATGATAAAGATGAGGAGATTAAATCAAAGGGATAACAAAATATTAGTGAAGATAGTGATTCTGAGAGTGATGATGAATAAAATGAAAGGGAATTAAATTAAAGGGCATAGCAGAGTTCGAAAGATATAAATAATTTATAGGAAATATTTCCTATTTCTTTGGAAGCTACTTTAAAAGGTCATTAAAAGAGAGTAACCACTTTAACTATGGATTAGTCAGGCTCTAGATTAGCCTCAGGAGCAAATGATTATTATTTACGTTTATGGGATTTCAATGGAATGAATTAAGATATGAATTCTTTTAGAGTTTTAGAACCCCTAGAAGGGCACCCAATTAAAGCTTTAAGTTTTAACTCAAATTCTCAAAATATACTAGTTGTTGGAGGTGGTCCTTAGATTTGCTTAGCTAGCAGAGATGGCCGTAAGGGAAATGTTTCTATTAAGGGAGATATGTATATTACAGATATGGCAAAGACTAAGGTAAAAATTAATTTATATAGCTTATGTATGCTCCTTATAATAATTTAGGAGATTAATATACAACCAATTATCCAGTAAGATGCTTCATCTAAAAATACATATTTTATGGGAAGAAATAAATTAGTTAGTTAATTGATTGATTGATTGATAGATCGATCGATCTATAGTTTAATCCTTTAAATCACTAAATTGTGCATGCTAAATAAATAAATATTGATAGCTTTGTTGCTTACTTACTTTCCTGCATGAATTCAATTACATTTGTTTAAGTATAGAATCAAAGGAGCTAGAAGAATACTTAAATAGAAATGCTAAATATTTCCTACCAAGCATTTCTTGTTTAGTGATATTCAAAATTCTAGTAATTAATCTGAAAATTAATGAGACTCAATTTTAATCAGAATCATACACAAATAATTAAATGCATTTCATAATATAGATTTTTTCAAATAAATATTTTTAAATTTTGGGTTAATCTTAATAAAATTTATAGAATAGATAAAACAAATAATATTTTTCTCTTATTTATTCATAAAATTTCTAACTCAATCATAAGGATTAGTTCTATCTTAATAAATACAAAAAATAAAGCACAGGGTGATATAAAATTTAGTTGAATGAAGATTTTTCTTATAGAACCAAATGAATTTAATTATGAATTACTTCTTACTCTATTTAAATATGATATAGGGACACGTATCAAGTGTTAATACAGGTGTTTTTCACCCTTTAGAGTTTAATATCTTTGCTACTGGTTCCCTTGATGCTACTGTAAGAATATGGGATTCCGAAAAGAAACTTCATGGTATTGAATAGCAAATGACTCATGTTAATTTAATAAAATGCACAGACTAAAAGGGAAGTAAAACAGAAGTTGATAAAATTTAATATAGCAAAGATGGTAAAATTATAATGATTGGCACATAGGATGGATCTCTCCAAGGATATTCAACTCAAATTTATCACAGACCTGCTTTTTGCATGAGAGGTAGATTTATATAAAGCATTTTAAATCACAAGCAAGCAATGAGTGGACATCTAAAAATAATATATCTATTTTTATTGATCCTACTCACTTAATGCTATCTTTATGGATAGATATGACTAACAACATAGAGATTATTTTTTCAAGAAAAGTCACTAGAAAATTAGTGAACCTAATTTGTATTTTGTTTTAAAATATTCTAGATTTGCACTAAAATCAATGGAATAAAATTTTTTTTATGATTGTTAAAACAAAATCAAAAGATTATGACATAAATATATAAATTATTCTATTTTAAAACAGGTGCGCATGGTGCTAAAAGTGATTATGGAGGTATCACCTTCTTTAAAGATAATTTTAGATTAGTTTCTAGAAACTGTGATGGTACATTGAAATTATGGGATTTAAGAAATTTCAAAAAACCAGTTAATTATGTTGATAACTTACCTAGTTATGCTCCAGGACCTAGTGTTAGTATCTCACCGGATGAGAAATATATTGTAACTGGTAATTCAACTTCAAATCACATCAATGAAAGAGATGCATTTTTATATTTCTACGATGCATCAACTCTTGATGAAGTTGCTAAAATAAAAGTTGGAGAAGAGTCTATATCTGATATAATATGGCATCCTTAATTAAATCAAATCATTTTTGGTAATGGCGATAACATTCAAATACTCTTTGATTAGTAAAAGAGTAAAAAAGGTGCACTTAATTGCATCAGTAAAAAATCTAGATAGGTTACCATAGAAGATATGCATAATAATAGGCCAGTAATCAGCCCTCATGCGCTCCCTCTCTTTAAAGAATCTCATTCTTTCAATCCTAAGAAATAATTAAAGAAAATTCGTACAGATCCTATTGCTTCACATAAACCAGAACAACCTCAAATAGGTAAATACTAAAAAATGATTTCCAGCTTAAGTTTTAATTTCTAGCTTTTTGAACGATAATTTTGTTCAACCTTTTAATTAATAAATTCAATAATTTATTTTTCGAGGGGTGTGTAAGGGTATATCTCTATTTCGAATTTAGACTATCTAATTTGTTCTTTTCTATATCATTAAAATTTAATATAATAAGCATTTATTAATTTAATCATATATTAATACTTTTTCTTTTATAATACAGGTCATAGTAAGGGAGGATAGATTAATAAATCTTCTACTATTACTCAATTCTTAATGAATACCTTAAATAGTGCACCAAGTAATAGAGAAGATGCACAATAAGCTCTCCTTAAGATGCAAGAACAAGCAGAAAAAAATCCCATGTTTATCACCAATGCCTACAAAGAATCGCAACCTGAAGCAGTTTTGGACGTAGAAGATAAAGTTAAAGAATTGGAGGAACAAAAGTTTTTACAAAAGTTAAAAGATATATGTCCCTCTTGCGGTCTTAAGATATGTACCTGCAAGAACAGATTTAAGTTCGAATATAAATGAATAAGAATTATATATGTCAGATTTAGAATCAAAACGTAAAATTGAAGTGTAATTATATGTAAACAGAATAATATCTAACAGTTCACAATTCTATATTATATTTATGTAGCTCGCTTACAACTTATAGCCAAAATTAAATTATTCTTTAATTAAGTTTGTTTGCCTTATTCACTAATTTTCTGTTAATGGAAATCTTTAGATATTAGTAGGTGATTTATTATCTATTTAGGGGGGATCTTTAGATATTATACAGGTGATTGAAATTTTGAGAATTAATAATCAGTAAATTTTATTGACCATCATTAAAATAAAATACCCCATCAAATTATCTTTTTTCTTTATCCACATAAAATAGAAATAGATAGATAGATAGAAGCCAAAAGGAAATTTCATTTTACTTATTTTAAAATTTAATATGTGTTGCAAACAATTTCTCAGTTGCTCTGCGAATAAGCATACAACAATTTGGTATTTAGTAAATTTATTGTATCAGGTATTACTTATTAAAGAATTAAATTATGTTGTGCGTCTTTTCTTCTATGAGTAAATATTCAAAATTAATCCTAAAAAGATTACAAAGTATTCTATGAGTAATCAACTAATCTTTTATAATTTACAAAAAAATAAATGTTGATTAATGAATTCCAGTATTAAATTAAAGGAACTTACAATCATTATTTTTTTTAAAGGGGAAAAATAATGATTTAAAAATGTAAACATACATACCTTGTAAATTAATCTGAATAGACATGGAATGATTCGTGGTTAATAAAACAACAAAAATTTTAATTTTATGTTGTCAATAACTATTCAAAATTTAATCAGAATCCCCTAATTAATGGAATCCACTTGATTTTTCCTTAAACAGTAACTACAAATCATTTATCCCTCCAGTGCTTACTTAAAAATACGCTTTAATTTTATAAATGTTTAATTGGATTACTTTTAAGAAAGTATCTAGAAGAATTTTTAGATTTGAGTGTAATAGGTATTTAAAACAAAATAAAAATAAAAAAGTAAGTAACGTAGGACCTAAATGATCTATCCAAATTTATTTTTTTACCTTTTTTACTGATTAAATTTGGTAATTTATCCATACAATTCTTTATAAAGATAATTTGTACTTTTTATTGTGGATAATTTTTATGACTAATCAAATATCAAATTAAGTCTTGATTACTAAGGATGAATTATAACTGATTAAGTTGATTATTTAAAGAAATATAAACCTAAAATAAGTAAACAACATCGAAAGAAAAGTAGTATTTTTAGTGATATCTATAAAGCGATGTAAATAATAATTTCTATCTGAGTTTAACAAATTATTTTATTTAAATTATTTACTTACTTACTTACCCACCACTATTTATTTATTTAGCATAGATATAGTGAGAACTTATATTTTTAAGTGTAATTAACATTTAAAAGATATGCAGTAAAGTAATAACTTTTAATATATACCAATTTATCTTTCTTTTTTCTTAAAGAATGTAAATCTTTTCATAGTAATTTAATTAATGATTCATATGTGACATAGACAGAAAGAATACTTCCAGAAACAATGATAATGTAATGATATATTTTAGTAGAAACTTTCTTGTTACATTCATGATTGTTCTATTGATTGTTGAAGAAGTATGATATATACATCATTGAGGGTATTACAAATTAAATTGCTAGTCCAGACATTCCACCAATTAAATTAAGGAAGTAGGAAAACTGAGGGATTATAAACGCTATGCATATCATGAAGAGTAATATCCCGACTCTAAATGAAAATCTAATTAATTTCGATGACTTTTACTCCTCTTTACTTTAATTTGCTTGTTAATTAGTTGGAGAAGAGGGTGAATTTTCAATAATACCAATAGGGCAAACATATTTTTATATTATATCATAGCATGGATAGACACAAAGAGGAATACACAACAGCTTTCCTAAAGCATATCCTACCTTGCAAAAAGTTGATATCCATCCATCGTAAGGGATATTCATTAAAATTATTTAATTCAACTTGGGGCCATAAGCAATTACCCCAACAGCACCAAAACTCATATAAATTATTGCACAAACTATCATTGTAAATAATAATATCTTATTAAAATCATTTCTTTTCTTCATAGATTTTCTTACATGAAATACTAAACCAACACCCTCAAAAGCATAAGTAGCAACCCCAATTAAGCTTCCAACTCCTGAAAAATCATATAACCTATCATAGTAAACTATAGAGGTAGGATTTCTAAAAATACTTGAAGCATTTAAAAATAAAACCAAAGCACAAAATAAAAAGCTTAATAAACAATACAAACCCAAATTTGAGAGGTGGTGTATATTATCAATTAAAATTAGTGGCGTTAGGATTATTATTGTTAGAACCAAATCTAAATATGAAGGGATTTCATAACCACTATACTTGGCTGCTTCTTTTAAGAATTAGCTAAAGAATATAATGTAGCTGATACAAGCTCCTACTTAATAAATAACCAAGCATAACTCACCAAATAGCATTAATTTATAGCCAAGTATTTCAAAAATTAACTCCTAAAAATATAGATTTTCTGCTTTTTAAACTTAAAAGAAATCGGAATGCGATTTAATACGGATATACTCAGATCTATGATCAGCTATTTCAAGAAGGCATTTTATAGACTCAAATGAGCAAAAACCTAACAAAGAAATAATAATAAATCCTAGAACATACCCGCATTAATACATAGCAAATGGAATAGCAAGGACTCCTGTACCAATCATACTGCTCATAAAATTAAGGAACGCAGCAACATTATCTGATTTTTTTGATTAATAAACTTCATCATATTAAGCATTATCCAGCTAAGAAGAATATTATTTTGCCTTTAAGATCTATACTTCTTCATCTTTCTTCTTTTAAGATTATTATCCTGAAGAATGGGTTTAATCTGAGAGAGAATTTTCTTTCATTATTTTAGAAATTGTATATTCCAACAATTCGACCAGTTTTAGTTTTAGTGTATAAATTAATAATATTAATTGATTGAAAAAAGAGAGTATGGATTGATTATATATTTTCTTTTGGAAGAAATCCTTAACTTCCTCTAAATAAATAAATAGGATATTATTGGATATTAATAACTTTTCAAAGATTAGAAGTTTTCTACTTAAAAATCATAAAGATAGTAAAAACACTCCAAGTTTAGAAATTTGTTTCTAAAATCTACTAAGATACTTTCAATGACTCTTTTTAAATCTCATATTCTAAGAAATGTTGGATAGAAAATAGACAGTTTTGCATGCATGAATCATTTCGATTTATTTTCTTTTTAATAATTTTAATTTTTCTATAACTGCATGAAGAGTCAGTGTAAATGTAAACAATTAAGATAAAAATAGCTACTAAAAATAGATAATTTACAGATGATGTATTCCGACTGGAAAACTTTTATTTATTTATTGATTCTTCTATGAAATAAAAATAAACACTATATATTTAGTATGAAAGTTGCATTAAATAATAAGGACAAAACTTATAGAACTATTTTCATTGAGCTTCATCATGCTCAGCATCTTATCCAGTCTTTTATACAAAAGTTTTATATGCACTTAATTCACTTGCACTATAGGTTAATCCATTATCAAGAACTACATTCATGTTATTAATATCGTATCTCCAAACACCTCTCTTGTTTCCATTTCTAATTCTAACAGGAGTGTTATTTTATTGAACTCCCTTCCAATAAAGAACACCATAAGCGTTACCATGTCTAGTACCCTTTAAATAAGATTCAAAAAATATTACTCATATATTTAGATAATATCAAAGTAAATATCTAATAAGATATGCCAAATAAAACTCATAGACATTTTAATATTTCTAAACTTCAATTGCATTAATAATTTATATTTTAGAATTTCCATAATCCTCATCAAAAAATTATAATCTTTTTACATTAAATCTTATTTAAATATCTCTTTTTTTTTGAGATAAATTCTATTTTCATTTAGTTTACATCAATAAATGATATTATTCTTTCCATTCGATTATTCTAATTTACAAACTAATTACCTTTAAATCAATGTCTTGTAAAATATAATAGCAATTTGAAGGCCAAGTCTTTCTCCAGTACTTGAATCCAATACCTTTAATATATTATTAATTTATTTATAATTGTAATTTACTGTAGTATTTCATTTTTCTTTTTTTCAAAAAAATCCAATTATTGATTAATCATCTCTAAAAAAGTAATGGCAAATTACCATTTCCAGGATATTAAGAGGAAAGTTCAAAAAGATTCTTGAAAGGAATCTTTCTGTGCTTAATAACATCTGTAAGACCAAAAGTTTTGACTGTATTGCTGATCAAAGAGGCAGCTGCTTTTTCAATTTTCTATGCCATTTACTATCCTATTATTATAATTATTATTCTTCTCCTTCTTGATATTGCTCTATATTTTCGTTGACTAAGATTTTATATCTTTACCTATAATTTAAATCAAATTAATTGGGGTAAATTAATAACTTCTAAATTCTTTCTTTTCATTTCTAATGTTTTCTTTGCTTAAATAATCTAAAGAGTAGAATTTCTTAATAATAATTAAACTTTTAAAATGAGATAGGATTTATTGAAATAATAAAGAATTTAAAAATTATTTTTTGATTTTAATCTCTATTTTCTATGAATTTTTTTCATTCCATAAGACTATTTTATTGAGATTATCTTGAAGGAATTAAGTAAAAAAATAATTAATTAATCAATTGATTAAATAAATAAATCAATTATTGGGTGAATTTAATTATACTTTAGAAATGTTATGTATTAATGAAAGAAACTAAATAAAATTTGTAAAATGAAAGAATTTTGAATTTTCTAAAGAAAATAATTAATTAATATTTTAAGTGTATTAGTAACTAATACTATGAAAAATGGAATTAAATTTGAAGGAGGTATAATAATTGGTCAAATAAATGAATAGAAAGAAGATTTATTACATATTTTTTGAAAGTGAAAAATAAAATTAAGATATTATTTTGATTTTTATATTAATTTTTATTAAAGAGAGCATTATTTATATATAAAATGGATAATCTCAAATGTTATTTCTTTAATATTATGCTTATCAGGCATCAGCTTTGATAGATTTTTTAGAATTTTCAAGAGTATATTCAATGAAACTATCAAGAATAATATTCATGCTTTCGGGTTGATCATAGGGAACTAAGTGACCAGCATCCTAAATGGTTGCAAAGTGTAAGTTTTAATAACCCTTATAAGCACCGATAGTTGTTCCGTTATTGTTTGTGATGTTAACCATAGGTTAATTAACAAAAGCTTATTAGCCAGCCCAGGCAACACCATTAATAAAAGTGGTAACACCGGGAGTATTAATGAGAATATCATTATCACCATTATAGATTAAAACTGGAAGTCCATTGGCAAGAATATATTAAAGAGCAGGGATACCATTTGGAGTAAAGCAATCTAAAGACAATGATTTTGAGATTTTGTTGCTTGTACTACTATAGGTAAAATTTTAATCAAATCCAAACTACTTAATATAGTTTTCACAATGGTCACTAACAAAATTATCAGGGTAAGGTCCCTTCTTGAAATTGTAAACATTCTATAATTAATTAATAGTATTCTTCATGAAAAAGCTGACAGCTTCATCATAAGTATCAGAAGCTTTTTAGTAATTATTTTGATTGAAATAAGTACGCATCTTACTAAGAATAAGTTAAAGTTTAACTCTGGTTTTTTCAGAAATAAGGCCATTCTAAAGACCATAATCACCTAATTAATAAAGCTAGTGTTAAGGATCAATGAGGGGGTCACCAATAGAAACACCTTTAAGAGGAAGAACGAGGTTTCCTGAGGCAGCAGCAACCTAATTTTATTTAATGATTTCAGCTGCAATATTAGGAATATATTTTCCTCCGTAACTTTCTCCAGTAATAAATAAAGGAGAGTTAAGGAAAATAGTATTATTATAGCAGCCGCTGCCGCTGTAGAAAGAAATAAGAGCCTTATAAAATTATTAGCCTACAACTGTTTCATTGTGAGGGAGATAAGAATCCTTTGCAGAACGAGAAAATCCAACAGCAATAGGTTAATCGACAAAAAGGACATTGTATTTGTTAGTCCAAGCATCAGGGTTAGTCTCAATAACTTGAGATCCATTAACATCCAATACTCTGTAAGGTCCATTTTCAAAGTAAGCACCTTCCATACTACTTGAGCCAGGGCCACCTATTATAATAATAATAAAAGTAAATAAATAAATTTTTCCTAAAATACTAATGGAGAACTAATAAAGTAATAAGATTTTTTTCCAAAAGAGTTACCATTTAACCAAACAAGAGTTGGGACAGCAGCAATTTGCTCAACTGTAAAGGCATTTTTCTTAGAGTAAAAAACAAAACCTAAACCAGTGACAGTGTCATTAAAGCCGGGATCTAAGTAACCAGCAAAGAATGTGTGATTAGAAGCATATTTATCTACGGCATTATTGCAAGTTGCCTTTCTGGAGTAAACAGAGCTTACGCTGAGTAAGAATACAACTAATAAAGCTATTTGTATTTTCATAGTAAGATAGATTAGCACTTTTTATTTGTTAATTATTTAATATTTTGTTATTTATTTGTATTTTATAATCTTTATGTATCACTTTAAGAACTGAATTTCTAAATAAATTACAAAAGGATATATCAATGTAAATATGTTCTAATAAGATCAGCTTTAAGCCAATCAATATTTTTTTACAATTTAAATTCTTTTATAGATTACATCTATTTTTGTTATAAAAGAATTTAGGATAATTTTCAATTTTTTAAAAGTAATAATCTGATTTATTTTGAATAATAATTTTCTTTGAACATTCTTATTTCTCTTTAGCAACCTAATTGAAAAACTTAGAATAATTGGAGAACTATTTCTTACAGTGATAATAGGAATTTAACATTTTTTTATTGAACTCTCTAATTTTTTATTTGGTTTTAATTGACTTCTATCAAAACATAAATAAGTAAAAAATAAATCTATCTTTATTTCAACTGAAAAATAAAATTTTCAATTGATATTTTTTGCTTCTGTGATAACTTTATTTATTTCTAAATGTTATTAATGTTAAAAAGGTGCTTAGATAATAATAAAATAATAAAAAATACATGGTTTCTAGTTATATCTAGATTAAAGAAATTAAAATGTTTATCATATTTAAGAATTTTTTGAAAAGAAAATTTCTTTATAAAAACTAATTGTTAATTCTAATGATTTTTCATTTGATAAATACAGTTTCATAAAAGATTCTATTGATTGAAATTATAAAGAGTGATAAATCTACCAACAATCAATATAGTATAATTTGTTGATCCTATTGGCATGTTTGTTATAAACTTCTTTATATTTAATGGATTTTAATCATTGTGTAGTTTCTGGAATCAATATAGATTCATGATATCAAAATTTATTAGGCGATTTACTTGCTTGATAATCATAATTCTTTTGTAATTTAATTTAGTATACAAGATTTAATAAGCATCTAAATTAAAATGAAAGCAAAATTCTTACACTTTTATTTAAGTTCTAATGAATTACTTTTTTCAAAATTTATAGTATATGTGTCTTTTATTAAAAATTCTAGGGAAATATAAACAAAATCATAGCTGAATTTCTCATTATTCTCTTTTAATTATATCAAAATGAAAGATAGATTATATTTATATTATTTACTTAATTATACACTATGTTAAGAAATTTAAAATCAATCTGCTTTCAAAATTATTTTATTATTGTTCACAGATTATGTATCTTGTACCTTGTGATTCCAAATCAAGATTTATTAATCTGCACCAGCAGTTATTAGATAATCACCAATTATATTAATAGCATAAACTGCATACCTATGTCCAAAATATCTTATTAATTTAGAAAAATTAATAATATCCCATTTTATGACGCATCCGTCATACCCAGTTGAATAAAGATCTTTCAAAAATAAAAAATTACTTATTAATAAATATTTTAAAGAAAAGAATACAATTTTACTATTTTCTAGAAATTTAAGATTAATAACAGTTTATCTGTGTGCAATAACTTCTTTGATGAATGTGTAATCAGTTTATTCTAATTTAAAAACAAAGATATAACCTTCAGTCGTTCCTACTATAAAAATTTAAGAATCCACTAAAGTCATGCAAGAGCAAATATATTAAATTTTAATTTATCTTCTATTCTACTTGAAAAAAGCTTAGTCAGCTTCCTTAAAATTGTTTACCTCCTACAAAGGATATATATTTATTTCTTTATCTCTGGTTGCAACAAACAAATTGTGGTTATTATAATAAAGACTTGAAATGGAATTTTCTTCATCGAAGGAAAATATACTTGTAGAAGTAAATACATCATATATGATTACTCTACCAGTACTTATTCCAAATGCAATTAAGTTATAGTCAAGTAAATTTATTGCACAATATATTTCCTTTGTACAAATCTATATTCTCTTTATACATAGCCCATTAGTTAATCTCCAAATGCACACATACCCTCTCGAGTGTACTGAAAGAACTAAATTAGAATTTCCAATTTTTATTACATTTATAACAAATTCATTATTTATACTCAATCTTCTAATCATTTTTTTAGGATTTTCAATATTCCATAATTTGATACTGCCATCATGTGAGCATGAGATAAAATAACCATTATCTAGTTTTAAAATAACCCGAACAACATCTTTGTGCTCATTAATACTTAGAAGAGGCATACATTATTGAGGGTCCATAACTGTTTTTGATTACTAAATAGAAAATCAATGTAAAACTTGAATAATAATTATTGAACAGAAACTATAATTAAAATTCTTATCTTAATTTTTCAGAAAATAATAAATCATTTCTGATATACTAATCAAATAAAATTGAAAATAATGACGATTTAATAAAATTCTAAATTGAAAAAATGATAGATAACAAAAGGGTAGGGTTGATTGGATTGGATACTTAAAGTAAGTGTATTTAGTATAAATTTATACAGAAATAATAAAATTGAATTGTATGGTGTTAAAATAGAATTGAAAAGTAAAGGTACTCATATAAAGATAGAATAATTATTTATAAAAGAGATTATAAAATAGGAAAGAACAAGATAATGAAATAGTATTTATATAGTTATAATTTAAGGAAATAATAAAATCTAAATTATTCATTAGCTATCAAGCAAGTTGTTATTTAAATTAATTTAGGAAATTTAGTATCTTTTCATCATAGATCCATTCTCTTTGTCTTAATGATTAAGAAAAGCCAAGTTATGCTAAATTTCTTTACTAACTTCATTAGGAGTATTTCTAATAAAATGTTAAAGATAGAACAAATGAAGAAAGTGGACACCCACAAGCTAAAGTAACGAATAGATTTATCAGTATGGTTCATAACAATTATTACCGAGAGTAAGAAGAAAAGAACAAATGAGAATAAAAATTGGAGCAGCTGCTGGAAGATTTAATATGATTTAGATTTTATAGAGTTACAGGTTATTGCATTTAATAGAGCATGTCCTACATGGATAAAAGAAATAACTGCCCAGTTAATGATTTCGGAAGCAACCCATAAAATTGCAGAATGACTGATAATTGTTTTGAAGTTAATATCTTTAGATTTAATGATATTAAAGTATTAGAAATAGAGAGAAGAACTAAATAAAAAGAGACTCATGAGGATAATACAATATAACACTCTCTCCGTACTTTTGCAATTAAAGAAGCTATATTTCCAGCAATATAAAGTGAGATAGGGTTTTATACTCTTTTCAGATCTTGCCATGTTGTTATATGTTGCTAGGACTGGAGCTGGAGGACTATCAATAAGTAGAGGATCAATATATGGATTTGAAGGTGGATCAGAATTTCTATCAAGATGATTAGCATTTATCATAGGTTCACCCGAGTTGGCATTAGATCTACTTTCGAGATCTTAAACGTTCATTTAGTTATCATTTTGACTTTAATGAGATATTACTTATAAATTAGCAGATATTAAATTAGATTTAGGATTAGCACGTCTACGCCTCTTTTAAATAGAGTTTTGGTTTTGATTTTCACTGGTGCCTACACTCTCTTCAAGAATAGTAGGAATATTCTACTATATTTGTTGAGTTTTATATTTTTTATTCTTATAAATATATTACATATTTTTATCATCTAAATTGTAGTTGAACGTTGGATCATTAGTCACTACAAGTTAATTATTAGCCCTTTGATAATCTGTAGGGTATTTCATCTCTCTCGAAAAATTAGATGGTTAATTTGTTTGATATGGTTTATTCACGCTCTTGGCTACATTTTAAAAATTAGAATTTTTCTAAAAAGTGTTATCATTATTGTGAGGAGATTGTGGGATTCCATTCAAATATTGAATTTTACTCAATAAATTAGCATTTTATTATTAATTTTAATCTTAAGACATAATCGAATTAGAGTGGGATCTTTAATGTTAGTATACTGAGTTCTATTAAGAATAATTTTAACAGTTCATTTGAGTGAGCTATTGAGGAGAAGGATCTTAATTTTCTTTTAGAAGAGGTATAGGCGAAGAAAATTTACTTTAAGATATTGGTACAACTTGAGATATCTTTTGAGAAAAAGGTCTTTTTTAGATACTTTCATTATTAGAAATTTTTTAACTTTCTAATTAAGGTAACTAAGTTTGTGAGCGAACGTTTACTTCTTAATCGGTCAACTCATCTTCATTGTTATCAGATCCAAAGATGAAATCAGGTAAAATACCTTAAAGTATCTAACTTGCTGTCTTTTTCCCAATTTCCTATTCTCCCAAAGTGAACGTATTGATGTTATTCTTAGTAAAGAGAGATATTACATAGAAGATCAATGATATTGAAAAGAGGCAACTTAAATAAATTATGATGTAATTTTTGCAAGTAGAGTCACTTATAGGATCAATAATTGTAGGCTCGTTAGGAATAGTATCATTCTTCCAATCTATATTTATTACTGAAAATTCTGTTAGATGAGAAGTTTTGCACAAAATAGAAGTAATCTCTTTGAGATTATAGTATTTTTCTACTAAGGAAACGCCATTTTGTAACCAATCTTATTCACTTTCATCCCAATAAACACAAGTCATATTCTTCATAGATTTCAGATACTTTGAAGGTAGTGCAAATGTAATGTTAAAAACAGCAGGAGTCTAGGAGAGTATATCCTAAACATCTAACTCACTTCCATTCGTAATATCCTTTACTGTAATTGTAAGAGAATTAGAAATCATACTCTTATTCATTTTATTATTTTTCTTTTATTACTAAGCAACAGAAGTAATGTCCAATGGCTTCATTAAAACTTCAAGATATTAATTATCACTTACCATATTTTTAGGGAGCTAGACTTGCATAGAGTTAGGAAGTGTTAGGCTATAATAATTCTTATTTAATTACTTAAATGCTTCGTTATGAATAAGAATGCCCTTATAATTCGATCTATCGATAATGAGCGTAGTATTGAGAGAAGGATCAAGTTGTTTAATTAATTATTAATTTGTAGATTAAATTTATTGACTAATCTGCTTATAATATTAATCCGTCGAGGATTCAGGTATTTTTACTGTTCTCATGATATCAATCATGTTATCAAAAACTTGCAAAAGTCTCTCGTTATATGCTTAATTTTATAGCTTCTTCAAAGTGTCTGTATTAAAAACTTACATCAATTTTTCAAATGAATTTCTTTTGAAGACATCTCTTTAATCAGTCCAGAGTTGAAGTAAGGTGATAATTTAGTTCGCACTAAATATTTTATAATTTCTAATTAAATTCTATTTTGTAAAATTAAATGTTTACTTAAGACCATTTGTATTTTAACCTGATGAATCTAAGCTTCGAAGACAATCATTTATAGAATCTAAATAAACATTAACCATATTTTAAGCTTTATCTCTATCTTCTACTTTCCAATTGCATTATTCACCTAAAAATTAATAATAAATTTATATTTCAAATTAATTTATTTAATATTTTACCTGCATAGCCTTTCTTACACTCGCACATAGAGTACCAATCGTTATTATTCTTTTTGCATTTACCATTACCACTACAGTTTTTTTGATCATCACACTCCAAGGGAATATAATACTTTGAAGCTAGTTTAGACTATTTACTGTAAGTTAAATTTGTTTGAATTTCTTAACTTGCAGGTAGATTCCCTCTGTAGGAATATACATCATCTGCTAGATTCTTAATTTTTTCAATATCCGGCTTGGTATTTCCAGATGAAAAAATACTGGAATTAATGACTTTCATTAAAATCTCAGATTAGGTATTTTTAGGAGTAGTTGGTTTAACATATGTATAATCTAAAGGTGTTTTAACCTTTTTAATTAAATGGCTTAGTTTTTCATTTGTCGATTAAACTTAAACAATCAAATTAAACTTATTATAAATAGGATTTTCTATATTTAAATTAAATGAGTAGGAGAAGGATTGAAATCCTTTATCGTTTAATTTCAATTTATCTGCATAATTTTCATTATTTATTGTATCAATTAAAAATTTTTTTGGATCCACTACTAAATTCTTAGAATTTCTAGCTTCTACTAATATAGTGTATGTGAAATAATTGAATTAAGAGTAATTTTAAATTGCTTTAAAGCTCCAGTTATTGATTTATAAGGTAAAAGTAGTAGCTGTATCTATAGTTTTACTCGATATAGCAAGATCACCATTAGGTAGTTCCAATTGATTCACACTTACTGAAGAATTAATTGCAAATTTTTCACCTGGAATATCAGTTATTATTATGTCAAATTAACAAATAAGATTATAAGAATCTTTATTGTTAAGCTTAAGTAATACATCTTATGTATCTAGAAGACTAAATTTATGCTCAATTTATTTACCAGTAGGAATATTTGGAATACCTGGCGATACTGAGAAAATAATATTATTAATAGAAGGAATTGATAATTAACATGTTATTTATTTTATGGTATATTCATAGTCAGCAGATAATTTTGATGTTACAAAAAAGGAATTAGCCCCATTGGGTATATTGAAGGAAGAATTATCTTAAGTAATAACTGAATTAAATTAAGTTTACAAATTTATTAGGGGTTTATTATAACAGTAAGTTCCAGAATTGCTTTTAATTTGATTTTAGTTACAATAAGGAACACAGTCAAATTCGTTATTTTTCTTATAGAGCATAACACTATTTTCAGGGCATAACTTACAACCATTGGTAGAATTAACTTAAGTGCACATAATACATGTATTAGGGTTAAATACTTGTTATAAATCATTGAAATATCCATTTTTACCTGTACATTTCATAGTAGGGTCAATGTTTTATTTTATACACTGAGAGTTTAAAAATTTAAAGTTAGATTTTTAGCCATTATTATATTTTGTAGGATCTTATATGCTGTAAGTTAAATATAATTCATAATCCTAAGAGCAAGCGATACAGATAGGATTCGCTTTTCCATCAATAAAGCATTTACTACAGCCTATAGGACAAGATTTACAAGCATTTTATGCAATATTATCTAAATCGAGCTTTACACCATCTTAAGCTAACTTTGCAACATCTACATATTTTCCATCTCCGCAAAGCTATGAAGTGTCACAAGAATCCTTTATCCTGTTTTAAATATTTTATAAACAAAATTTAGTGCAGCCAGTATCTTTTGTCCACTCCAAATAAGGTTATTTTTAATCACAAGAATTCTAGCAAAATTTATTTTATTTAGTCTTTTCAATTGCAATAGGGCACTACTCATAACACTTACCCATCCATGGTTATTTTATTTCTGGTAATTCGATGGAAGGACTATTAATATCACTGATTGAAATTTCATCCTTTTTGTGGCATTATAAGCAAATTGCAATCTTTGCTGAAATAGAATAAATTGCATTTTAACAAGTTTATGAAGCGATACAGCTTTTTCCAATGGTAATAGTATTTATAGGGCAATTACTGAGCCAATGGCCATCAAAGAAAAAGTATCCATCAATAGGTGAAGTAGAAATATTATCATTAAAGCAGGCTCTATCCTTTAGAATATAGCTTGAACTGCAAGCTGTACAATTTTGTAAAGAGTTACATTAACTACATCCCTTTGCACTAAATAATAATATATATTTAATATAAAAATAATTAAAAGTATAAATTATATACCATGGAACACATCTAGAAAACGAACCTAAGGATGAAGAGAATGTACCATCAGGACAAATTTTGATGCAAGTACCATCACTTTATAAGCTATAATTTCTATTGCACATCGAGCAAAACTTATTATCAAAAATACACTATGAGCAATTAGAAATTGAGCATCCTTTTTTGCATTTACTATTATCCAATGTTTCAGAAGTTATAATAGGAGCGTTGAAAAAATATTATTTTTTTATTTAATCTATATCATCTTCGTCATACTTTAAATATTCTCCAGATGCAGAGCATATTGGTTTGCAATGTCCATTTTATAGAAAATAATTGATAGAATCAAAGCATTTTAAGCATGTTTACCCGAATTAACTACACTCAAGGCAATTATTGTTACATTTAACGCATTTATTTGTTTCCTTATCAACATATTATCCAATTGGGCAAGATTATAAATTGCTTAAAATATTTAAACAAATACCTAATTCATCTGTGGATAAAGCTTTTTAAAGGAAATAACCTGTATTGCAGTCTTTACATTTTACAGTATTTGAACTCCCATCAAATGCACAAGTATTGCATATTGTTGGGCAATTAGAACATTATCCAGAGGAATCTATATAATATCTATCTTTACAAATATAACAAAGGCCAGTTCCATCACATTAAAGACCTATTTATATTAATTAAATTTCAATAATTATTTTGAGCTAATTGTAAATTTTTATTTTAAACGCAACAACTGAGATGGGATTAAATAGATTTTATTATTAAAAATGATAAATAATAATAAAAATATCTATCTTTATCACTTCTAGTTCCTAAATAACTTAAATCTATGTCTGAAACTTAAGAAGTTTAAAAGCTAAAAGGAACTAGCAAGCTATATTTTCAAGAAACTTGATAAAAGATAAATTATTAGAAACACAAAAAAGCTTATCTTCCCTTGTTAATTATTCGCAGATTTTTCAAGCGTGAATTTTAAAATAAAAACTTTTGCTTTTATAAATTGCCTGAATTTAATTATTTTAATCTGCTAATTTAGATTAAAGTTTGCAAATTATTAATTGAGGGATTAAGACGATTTTATGATTAATCTCACTATAAACCAATCTCATTATCTTAAAATATTAGCTATCTCATTTGATTTTCCGCAAAAATAAGTATTTTATAATATCAAAATAATTCTCATAAATAAGATTATTACAATTTTTGGGGCACTCTGTGCAAATCATGTTATTAGCATACTCTCCAAGAGAACAAGATGTATCTTTGGGAAGACAAGATTTGTTATCTTCAGATTTTACAAAACCATCAATACACTTCTTAACTTCATTGCTACTTTTGCAAGTAAGAGCAAATTAGATAGAACATTTTGAACAAACATTTGGTTCGCTTAAAATTAAGCCATCATTACATTCTATACAGTCTCCAACTTCATCACATCTATAGTATTAAAAAACAAGATTTATATATTATGTTAGGATTAACTTAAAGATATAGTGTGAGAGAAAATAATTTGTCTATCAATTTCTCTTTTTAATTGATATTTGTATTTACAATTTCATACTGGTTTTAAATAATCTAGTGAAATAAAACAATTATAAATATCATTTGTATGAGTAGTAGAATTCAGTTATAAACTATAGTATTTTGCTAATAATAAAGCATTTCAATGATTATTTTAGTTGAAAGAAGAAACTTTAAGATATTCTAAAATTGAATAGACTTCTTTTAAAACTTATATTACAAATATTTCTTATCATTTTGAAGTAAGTAAATACCTTTTACAATCAGGATTTTTACAAGCCAAACAGGTACGGAGATGAGGATTATTTTGAGTTAAGACTGCATAATACCCGTCATTACATTCTGTACAGTCCGTATATTGATCTGATATACAATATTTACATCCTGGATGGCATGAACTGCAAGTTGTTTAGTTTTAGTTAGCAAGAAATTTACCGATTTATTTATTACAATCACTCTATTGGCATTAATTATTTATTAAAGAAAAACCAACTTCGCATTTTAGACATTTTAATTCCACTTTATCATACACACATATTAGGCAATTTTAATCTCCACAGTTAAAGCTAATTGTTTAATTTGTTGCTATTCTTTCGATACTTAAAAAAATAAGAATAATTGCTGCAACTATATTTTTCATCTATATATTTGAATTAAGTTTCTACTTTTCTATCTTTTACTTATCTTTGATGAATATCAAATATGAGCAACGATATACGAAATGTATAGGAGTTTTTTCTCGATTTATAGAGAATCTTCTATACTTTTTTTTAACGAAATGCTAGGTATAATAACTTCGCTATTATTTCTTTTTCTACTTATTTGAGATATTGATCTTCTTTCAAATAATGAATGAGCTAGATTTTATTACTCTTGTCTTTGTTTGCAAAAAAATTACTTAGTAAAGGAAAGTAAAGAAAAAATTATTAGATAATAACCTAAGAAAAATTTCAAGTGTTTGATGAAATTAGACTGGATAGGCTAGCCTAAAATATAGCAAAGGTAAGTGTATTCTATGTTTTTTCTCATAATAAATGAGGTCTCTATTTACTGTTCTTTCATATTATGATTTAATTCACGATTATCTCTTATTCTTTAATATTCGCTTTCTTCATTACTTTCTTTAAAAATTTGTGTATGTTAATCTCTGAATTACAAGAAACTTAACTTAGAGTACAGATAAATGCATAAAATCTCATATACCAATCTAAATTGATTTTCATTTATTATCATCTTCTTTTTTATCTTGAAACATTACTTATTTCAGCGATTGAAATTTATTTTTTCTAATATTTTTTGATTGTAAAAATTCAGAAATTTTAAATTGAAACAAATCTGCTAATTTATGCTTAAATTTTATGAAAATATTTCACTTTCTTAATATTTTTGATCATTTTCTTCGCTTCTATTATAAATTTCCTTTTTGAACTGCGAACTTTATTTAGAGCAAATCTTTTTTAAATTAAAAAAATTGTTGTGTAACATTAAATTTATGCTTAAGGGTACTTAATTTTGTTATTAATATTTGCAGAAATTATTAAAATTCTAAAGGTTTAATATTGTAAGAATGCATATATTTCTTTGCATATTAAGTCAAGACAATAGCCTTTTTAGTTTGACAAAGTTAAATTCATTTTATTAAAGTATAAACCAAATCATTATTTTAATATATTATAGAATAATTGAGTTTTTAGTAAGATGTTTCAACTTAATCACTAGCCAATTTCAGGTGAACTTTTCTATTCTATTATTTAGCATTGAGCCTAGATAAAATAAAGTTAAAATACTAATATAATAAAAGATATAGAATAAATTTTATATCTAAACATTTTCTTTCTTTTGAAATTATATATTTAATAAAGAGGTAAGTTATAATTTTAATAATTTTTTAATTTATTTATTTGTTTCCTAATGAGAATTATAAGATTTCATCTTTTAGATCCATTAAAAAAATAAATTACAAAAGGGATACATCTTCTAAAAGAGGAATTTTATTAATTCAAATTTATTTTGATTTGAGTGCTATTATTGAGTATAAAAACATTGTAAGAAATAGGTTAGATAAAATAAAATAATTTTATGAAGAATAAATATTACAACTTATAAAGAAATAAACCCAATTACATCTTAATAAATTTATTTAATCAAAATAAATGTAATTTAGTTTTAATTTAATAATTAAAATTAGAATTTTTTAAATTTTTTTGACAGTTTATTTTTTTTTTTGTTGGTTTAACTAAAGTTTATAAATTCAAAGTTTTAACTAAATTTATACATTTTTATAATTTTATTATAAGATAATCTTACAATAAAAAGGATCATCTGAATTCTAAATTGAGTAAAAATGTTAAATGGATTAATAAAAATACTTTCTTAAAAAAAAAAAGCTAGGATTTTAAAAACTAATTTGAACCTAAAGTATAATATTTCCATATGTTATCTCCTTAATCATTAATTAAGTAATCAATTTATAAGATTTACTATTAAAATTAATTAATTTTAATTTAAATTTAAAAAATAAAAATAAACTAATTTTAATAAATAGTTTTGGTCATCTATAATAATAATGATTGTTTATAATACAATGAAATCGAAATTTAAAAGATGATTTAATTTTATGTTAAATGACCAAAATTAATCTATGCACATTACATTACCTTTATCTCATATTAACTAAATTCTTTTTAAAGAGGTATTGGATTTATGTATTTTTTTAATGCTAATAATTTGTTATTACTTTAATCACTTATTACTTTTACAATTTTACATAATACAAATATCTTTAGAGTCAAATATGTTAAAAAGTTAAGTAAATTTAAAATTTATTTGAGATTATTTAAGAATTTACACAATTAAAAAGTAAAAATGTTATTTTATAATTTATTATTTAGTAAATATCTATGGGATAACTAAGAAAAGTTATGATAGTAATAATGTAAGAAGATATTAAAAACTTAAAAAATCAAATATTATGAATCTATTAGAAAAATTGAGTAATATAAAGTAATTAATTTGCTATCTATTTGAATTTTTATCTATCTAGACACTTATCTGGAAGGATTTAATCAAAAAATTATAGGATCTTAAAGTGTAAAATAAATAGAGTGTAAAGTAGTGGTTGGTATTGAGAATAATTATATTGTTTGGAAAACGAAAATGCATTACAATTCCCTTTTAATTTGAGGAATATAAAAGAAAAACAAATTAAATAAATATATTGATTAATTGAAAGAGTTAGTAGCTTAATATAATAAAATTATAGTCTATTAATTATTTATCATTTGTGAATGATTTTTGTGTTTGTTATTATCATCAACAAATTATATTTTTATAATCACTTACTTATTTTTGTTAGACTGATTACTTCAATATTGCCTTTCATAGATATATACAGATATAATAGTTTTGAATAATAGTATGTACATTATTTTAAGAAAAGAGCAATCAGAATTTTAGAAATTTAATTATTAATAGTCATTTAAATAATTTAATTTTTCTATCATTCGAAACTTCTTCTTAAGGGAGTGATGTCTGGAGTATTAAGTTTAGTTGATCTCTAACTTACAGTGAGATCTTTTTAATCATCTAATTACTCATCAAACTTGAGTTGAATTTTAGCTATGATCTTGCATGGGTATTATAATAGACGTTATACAGACTATTTATCTGTTTCTGGTTCTTCATTTTCATTTTAAAGTGGAATTAATTTAAATTTCTTTGGATTTATGTGAATAGGGATTTTAAGACAGTTTTTATCAGAAAAATTTTATCCTGCAGGAATTACTTAGAGTTCATAGCAATATCTAAAAACATTACTCCTATAGGAATTAAGAGATTAGTAGGGAATAGTAATTTTCTCTGGTTGGCTCTTATTAATATTCTTTTCAAAGATAATTTTTGTTTCATTTAAATAAGTAGTCCTATTAATATTAATAACTTATCTGCAAACCAGTCTAGTTTAATACTTAGGTTATTGATTTTAATCCACTGGTTTCTTACTGTCATCATTAATTATGAAGGAAAATGTCTCACCAGGATAGAGACTCATAGTATTAATGTCTACACAGAAAAATTTAATATCATCCTTTTGTATTTTTTTCACTTAACTTTCCTTGTAATCATTATCACGAGTTCCCTTGCAACATAAAAAGTTTCCAAGGCTACGGAAAAAATTTCTTTAACGAATAGAAATATGTTAAGTAATAGTTGCAGGTTAACTCTTTTTATCATTAGTGCAATTAATAATTTAGAGAGGGACTGAAGAAGATTATAAGATCACTTAACCTTCTTAATCAATTTAATCAGGGTTATGATTTACATTGCTTTTACTGCTTTCAATTGCAGCCTCATGAATTTTGCTTATCATTGTAGCTTAACTATGATGCTATTGATCTTAGAATTAAACTACTTAGCAATATAATTCGTAGCCTACCTTAACAGTTAATTCTTTCTCTAATTTAAAACATTCACTTGAGTCAAATATTTCTGAAATATCAATATTAAGAGGAATTTTGTAAACATTTGGATTCATTGGATTCTTTATATCAGCTCTTATTTGATAAACTTCACTTCGAACATTCATCAATACTTCCTCATAAATAACTTTGTTGCTATTGAAAATACGCTCCTTACATTCAATAGTCAATACAACAGAGCATCCAAAATCTACTGGCTTTCTGACATCTAATAGAATTTCACCCTTTAAAGATTCGTTTGCTTTGACTTAGGTTTAATTCAAGACTAAATAAATTTAATTTTCAATAGAATGTGGTAAATTAGCTTCTTATGCAGAGATAGCAGTAGGGGTAAGAGTTTAGAGTGTAGACATTTTATTTGTTTATGTTAGTATAATTTAAAGGAAGAAGGAAGTAGGATTCTTTTTTTAATGTATTTGAATTAGTTTTGAAGGTAAGTATCTACTGACCTATAGGCTTATATACTTGGGGTTAGTAGAGATATTTTTTTTTTCAATTAAGTGATTTTAAATTTATTAATTGTTTTGATTTAGTTATTATTATTTTTATAAAATTGATGGAGGGGATATAATATGCAATCAGACTTTTCTGAGATGATAAATACACTATCTTCTTTGCCTCACCAAATTAATTTCTGCCTAGTTACATTGCAAAAATTTCATTTCATTTTCCAGTCTAGAGAATTTAATGGTTGTATTTGATTAATTAAAAGTGGGGAAAAAGTTCTGATAAATGAATATTAAATTTAAGATATACATACATACGTACACAAACAAATAAACAAGCAAGCAAACAAAGAAACTATTTCAAATCTGTGCATTGCACTTGCACTTTTATTTATAAACCATAATATTTTTTAAATGGATCCTGTTTTCTTAATTTCCCTAATTTTAAAGCCATAAATTTGAAAAATTATTAAAGCACAAAGAGACTGGTAATCATGAATTATAAAAGCATATTCTATTAGCTTTTATAACCTTTAATTATCTTTTGCATTTACCTAACAACATTTCAACACTATTATTTAATTGAATTATCTTCTTTTCTTCTATAATCACATCATTTTTATTATCTTTCTATCATTCAGTTACTTTAATAATATTATTTTTAGCATTGCTCTCCTAACTTTTTTAGGATATAGTTTCATATGTGAGTTTTATTTGAATTCTTTTATTTATTTAAAAACTGGATAATTTTAAAGATCATCCTATTTTATAAGAAAATATATACCTCTTGTTTACTTCTCTAGATATTTTAATGTTTTTACAAAACAAATGGTAGTAATTAATTCAATTTAAATTTAAGCTAACTAAATTGACTTTAATATTTTCAGAGTTACCAACGCCTATAATGTTTATCTTTCATTTTTATCTATATTTTTATTCATAATTTAATCAAGAATTAATTTGTTGCCAGCCACAGATGTCATATATTTTCTGATTATTATTTATGGGATTAATAATGTGATTAAACAATAAACAGTAAGTAAGTAATTCATTTATTCTTCATGAAAGAGCAATCATGAAAGGATTGTGTATTGTGAATTTACAATTTTAAATACCTAAATGTAGGAGATAAATTCACCAGATCAAATTAAAAATAAAAACCTCAAAACCAATTTTTTAAAGGCAAATAAAAACAATAATTAACACAAAATTCTTCATTTGTTGATGATGTTATACCTTATAATTTAACAAAATTTTCGGTTTGTAAAATAAATAGAATACTAAAAATCTAAGGTATTTTTAAAGTGTTATACTCTTAAACATCAAATTATTTTAACAATCTCTTTAACATGTTTGTGGTTAAATTCAATGATTCTTTTTTGTTATATTTTTTGATAGTAATCTATCAGGTTTCAATAATTGAATATTTACATATTTCTTGAAATTCATCAATATCATTAAAATGTAAATATCCAATAGTAAATTTGATTAGAAAAATTGATATTTAATTACTTAAGACTCTAAGGTAGAGTGCAATTTAATTATTAAATCCCACACTCCTTAACATAATACTATACTTGTTTTAATATTAATGGAAAGAATAATATTTTTAAAAGGAATAAATGCAAAGTAAAAAAGAGTACCTTTATCAAATTATTATATAAAATATAAAATCAAGATAATAAAAGGAAATTTGTAGGCAAAATAAGAAACTGACTAGTTTGAATAGTTTATAATTTTAAATACTTGTTATAAATATAAGAAAATTAAATATTCTTTACAAATGATTACTTTATTACATAAGATTTTATCTCCTCCTTCAATTATTTTTACTCCATTCATTTTTATATTACTTTTTAATAATGACTCATAAAATTTTTCCTTGGCTATTTTTTTATTATTTTATAAGGGATTATTAAATCAATTTGTCTATATTATCCTTCTTTTTGTTTATCTTTCTTTATTGTTCCCAGTTTACAATAATATTTATTATGATTTTAAGACAAATAACTTAGTAATCTTATTTTATTAAAATCTAAGTTCAATTTTCAGATCTTCTATTCTATTTCTTGTACTTTGCATTATTAACTTGATTTACTTTAGGCTACATATGTTCCTATTTTTAGATAGATGATTTATCTTTATTAATCCTACTTTATTCCTTTTAAAGTATCTATTTATTAAAGGAATCTGTAGAACTATTTTTAAAAAACTACAAGTGGTGGTTATTGAAATTAGAAAAAATAACAAAATTTCATTTAAAAAACAACATAAAATTTTATTCCATTGAAGGAAGGGAAGCTTTTTTAAATACATAAAATCTGAAAATAAAGAAATAAATAGTGTGAAATTGACAAATTAATAAATCTTTTTCAGTAAATAAAGGGATACACGATTAATTAGAAAACTATTTAAGAAATAATAAATTATTTGAGAGATTTTAAAATTAAATCCTAACTTCATATTTATATAAAAATCTATTAATAGAACTGGATAAAATTTAGGTTTTATTCAAAATATTACTCAAAAAGAAAGAATAAATTGGAAATATATTTGTATAAATATCAAAAAATAATATAAAGGAGATGTATTATTTAATAGGAACATTCAAAGAATCTAAAATTGTAAACTAAACTTTTAATGTAAAATCAACTAAGTAGATTACTGATATTATCAGAAAAATTAATTTTTATAAAAAGGCTATTTGTTATTTTTATCATTCAAGCAGAATTATAAAAACTATTTAATTTACACTTTTTAAGCAATTTTTTTCTTAATTTTTACATACATATATGCTACTTATTGAATACCTTATTTTATATTAATATTTAATTTGTCAATAGATCAATAGGGAAGTATCTAGTTCATCATATCTAAAAAGTATTAAAAAATCTATTCTCTCGTCTTTGTGCTTATTTACATTGACATTTATATGAATATTATGTTTATTTGGTGACTAATAGGAAGAGAATGATTTCTAAGATAATAACTATCATAGTTGCTATCAGTAGAAAATATAAACATGAATTAGTTATTATAAATAAAAATCTATTTAAAATTAATGTTATAATAGTTAAGCATCAATTTTCATTTCAAAGTTAATACCCTTTTATTAAAAAATTTTTATAATGAGTATAAATAAGTGTAATCTTTTAAATGATTAAGCGAACATAAATTACTTAATTAAATAAGAAATTATCCTAATTTTTTTAGAGATCTTACAAATTGTTTGATTATTTAATTAATGAGAGACCAATCAATAGGATTTGAATTTTAATTTCATTATTTGTAACAATTATAAAATAATCAAAATATAATAGAATTTAATCTAAATGATCTTAAATATTTTAAGAATTATGAACGACTGAAGTGTGTAAGTAAGTCAGCATATACTCCTATAAAATTTAAATAATATTTTTTTAGTAAACAGAAAAAATAAATACATTAACATTTATTTTTATTTACAATAAACAGTATTTTTTAATCAACTCTTAAAAGTAAAAGAAGAAAGAATTTATCAAGTTTAGCAAGACAATTTCTCATCAAGTTGTTATAAATTAGATTTAAAAGGCTCTAATATTTTGTAGAGGTCAATTAGTAGCACAAATAATCATCATGCTACCTTTAAATAAATAAAATATACAGACTTAGCTTATAATTAATTAAGATGAGAATTTAAGTTCAAAAAGTTTGACTCTATCTGAACTTTCAATTCATTTTACTGAAAAGATTAGATAATATATGAGAGACCACGAGAAGAGTCTCATTTTTTATATCACTATCTGCAATTTCTTACATTATTTTTGTGAGCAGTTCTTAAAGTAGTTTGAATTGAATTTTTATAATTAACTTTATGAAACAAGCAGGTTTTATAGTAATAAATTGAACCTCTATTTTACTCTTTTTGCTCAAACTCCTAATAGTTTATTTCTACCAGTGCTAATGGGATATTGTGGAGATTATTTTAATCATGCTATTGCTTACAAGGCAAGTATGTTATTTATGATCATAGGAATATTTTAATTCTACTTAGCATTAGTAGAAGGAAGCTTTTAAATGAGGATGGTCTATTCATTCCTTTTTCCTATTGGGAAAGAATCCTTTATGATCTTTTCTTTTTGTTAAATTAGATAATACTTCCCTTCTACTTAGGATTTTAGAGATAAATTATTCACCTACATAAAATGGGGATTTAGCATGCCTAGAATAATAGCTCCAATATTCTTTATACCTTTTTATACTGTAAAGAATTAGTAGACTGCTTTAAACACTTTTTATGAAAACAGGGCCTATATTCTATCATTTGTTTTTCTATTTATGCTAGTAGATATATTGTGTATTTCGAAATTGATTAAATTCTAGTAAGTATTAGAAAGATTATAGGGAACTCATTATGAGTAAATTTTGAAAATTAATCCTTTTAGGAAAACAAATTTATTAGTAATAGTTAAATAGTATTTGAGTAAATTGGATTTTGTAGTAGTCATGATTGTAGGATGTGCAGTTATAGGCCTAGTGAATACAGATTTTATTAACAAATTTGATGTCTCTTTTTTAAATATAACAAGAGGAGAAAAAGTCACAGATTTGGATGTAAATACATCATCAATTTCAATAGGTAAATTAAGCAAACTAATTTAATATCTTATTTGTTTTTTATTTAAAATAGTAAAGGAAATAAGCTACTTTATATGGATTACATTCTTATAGCAGTTAAATAAAAAAAAGATAACAAATTAGTAACTTAACTAATATTTCTGGTATGGTGGGGCTTTCTGTTTCCTTTTTTATGCTGGGATACTTACAGCTCATATTGGAACAAATTAGAAAACAAGTAATATACTACTTTTTATTTTAAATATTTTAATTGGGATGGCTTTCTCGACAGCCTCAACTTCTGTTTAAACTTTAATTCTTTAATTTTTAATTGATAAAATGCCTGGAACTGCATATGGATTGCTTAGCTCCTTTTCCTCTTTATTTAATACTATAACTCTAGTATCAGTAAATTTTGTATAAAACCCTACTTAAATAAATTACCTATTAGCATTTGGATTATTAAGCTCCTTCTTAATTCTTTTAGCTTCATTAATAGTTGTTAGAAATATAAACGAAAAAATTATGAAAATGTAATTCAACAAAGAAGAATCAGATGGTTCTTAATATAAAACACCATGATTTTAATCAGAATAAATTCAATATCAATCATAATCAGTAGAAGTAGAATAAATAATCTTAGTAAATAGATGGATTGCTTTACAAACAATTAAAATATTAAGTAATAATTCAAAAGAGTATTTTATTTTCTGTATTTTAAAAATAATTTGTTATTATTTTGTATTTTAGTTGAAATATAATATATTATCATTGAAAATTAACTATATTTAATTTATACTAGTTTAAGATATTTTTAAGTGGCAAATTTATGTATTTTTCCTTCAAAAAGAAACTTCAACCTTAGGTGTAAAGTTAAAGAAATGAATGGAGATTTATAACAAAAATAAATATTTAATTTTGTATTTTTTGTAAAGTGAATCTCTAAAATTAAAATTATGGCTGAAACTTAAAGATTTCTTTTCTTTTTGGTAATTGAAAATGTAAGTTAATATAGTTTTATCACAAATAATGTTGTCTGCTGATTGTTTCTGCATTAATTTATATCTTTATTTAAAGACAATTGATTTTCTTAATTTTATGGATATAAATAAATCTTATATTTAGTATTTGATGCATCTTTTTACATAAATTATATCAAAAATTCAATTAAATCGGAATATCTAATTATTATTAAATAAGCATTTCCATCACAAGTAGTAAAAATTAAGAAAAATTAAAATAAATTAAAAATTCATTTATGAGTACAAATCAAGGACAAAATTTTGTTAATGTTTAAGAGTTCTTAGACAAAGGTAAAGGAAATATAATGGAAAATACCTATTTGTATTATACCTCTGGATCAGGGGGATAGTATACAATGAATGCAAATATGGAGGATTTTGCAAGAATAAAGTTAAATCCTTTTGTTAATGCTGGATTAAAAGATATTGATATCAGCACAACTGTTTTAGGAGAAAAAATTAGTACTCCTATATGCGTAGCTCCTACTATAATGCACAAAGTAGCTGATCCTGATAGAGGAGAGTTAAGTACACTAAGTGCTTGTGATAAAAATAATAGCATTTATACTTTAAGTAGTCTTAGTTCTACTCTTATGGGAGAAATAGCCAATTAATCACCTTCTGGTATAAAGTGGTACTAACTATATATTTTTAAAGATAGAAAATTTACTGAAAGACTAATAAAGTAGGCCGAATCACTTGGATTCAAGGCTATTGTTATTGTTGTAGACGCTCCCTTATTTGGTATAAGAGAAGTTGATGAAAGAGGTAAATTCACGATACCTCCTTATCTACACCTTAATATTATAGAATAATTTAGTGAAGAAATGAAAAGTTAAATTAACGAAGGTAAAGGGATTTTAGATGTATTTTCTGATTCTATTGATTAAAGTATGAGTTGGGAAGACATTAAATGGGTATAAAGCTTGACAAAGTTACATGTAGTTTTGAAAGGAATTTAGAATGGATAAGATGCTAGAAAGGCTGCAGCTTTGGGTACTCATATTTGGATTTCTAATCATGGAGGTAGATAGCTTGATACAGTTCGTTCTACCATTTCTATGCTACCTGAAATAGCTAATGCAGTTAAGGAATATGGCAGTAAAGTAGAAATTTATATAGATGGAGGAATCAGAAGAGGAACTGATGTTGTTAAATGCTTAGCTCTTGGAGCAAAATGTGTATTCTTAGGGAGACCAATTCTTTATGCTCTTTCTGCAGAAGGAGAGTAAGGAGTGAATAAATTATATCAAATCTTTGAAAAAGAAATAAAAAATGTTATGATGCTTCTTGGTGCAGGGTCTGTGAAAGAATTAGGATTAAAACATATCGTCAGAGCTACAATCCCTCCTTCTAACCTTTGAAAAATTAAATGTTTACTTATTAAATAAAAAATGATATTTGTATTTTTTTAATTTAAAGTTAATATTTAATGTTAATCTAAAAATGAAATGTAGAAGTATTTATTAACTGAATATGTTAAGCTAAAAAAATAAAGAGAAAATGAAAAGAGAAATTTATCGAAAGATGAATTATATCTACTTAATAAAAACATTTTTTCACCTTCTTAAAGATAGTTTTTATAAAGTTAGTGTCATTCATTCTTAGATTTTTAATTGATATTATTTTATGTTATTTTTATAAGGATGCTAATGATAATTTGTGAAATATTAATTTTCAAATAAGAAATAAACTTTGAAAAAAATACAATTTAGCAATCGCCCTATGAATTAAATTTAAACAAATATGAGATTTTGTCTAGTAGATTCTTTTTTAAAAAAATTTATTCTTTTTAATTTTATCATTACATAGTTTGAGATAGATATTTTCTTTCAAATTTGAATTTAATGGCGGTGATCATAATTAGGGATTATAAGATTTATAAATTCGAATAGATTTTTTTATTAGTAAATAATAAATTTATTGCTTGGAACAATACAAAATAATGATTTAGCTAGATTAATTAAAAAATTAATAGAATAGCTAATCATAAAGTTGAGAATAAAATACGATAGAGTTTGTTAACTTTTGGCGCGGATACTACCTAAATTTTTAGTTTTAGAATTCAAATAGATTTCAATAAATTAAGTATAGGATAGCCAAAGATCAAGAATTTTTGATAAATAAAAATCAATAAATAAATAGTCAATTGATTTCAAGTAGTAAAAATATTGAAAACTAAAAAAAAAATTAACAAGAAGTACAAGAAGTATGGCAGGAAAAGAAGCAACAATAATCCTATTAGATATGGGTACTTCTATGATCAATACCCTAGGAGATAAACAAGGAGCAAACACACCTAAAAGAATAGATATAGCAGTCAATTGTATTACACTTTTACTCTAATAAAAGTTATTTAATACAAAGACTCATGAAATTGGTTTGATCTTATTTGGACTAAAAAGTGATAGTGATGATAAAATTATGTATATTAGAGGATTAGGAAAACCTGACGTTGATTTCTTAAAAAATGTAGCAGATTTAAAAGATTATGAAGCTGATGAATGTGAAGGTGGTGATATTTTTGAATCTCTAGATTAAACAATGGATGTTATCCATGATTATGTGAAAGAAAAAAAATTTGATAAGAAAATCTTCTTACTCACAGCAGGTTGCGGTAAGACTAATTATAAGGAAAGACAAATTATGGATCTTGTAGAGAAAGCTAGAAAAGTAAATATTTGTTTGATATTGAATTTTCTTACAATCAATCAATCATAAAATAATTTTTAAATACAAAATGAATACATAATTTAATTCGATTCCACCTAATACTTAGGGTCTCTACTTTTTAAATGGCTATTAGTAAAGAATTCTTTCAACTAAATGGAGATTTTGACAACCCCCCCTTAAGATTATTATACAAATTTTTATTTCTTTCAATTTAAAAAAAGAAAAAAGAGGAGATTTTAAATGTTTCCTATTAAATTCTCCAAATAAACAAGATAAAAGGGGTTGTTAAAATTTTAGCTAAGAGTTATTAAATTTGATTTTACTCCAAAACAAATGATAATATATTGTTCTACCAAATAATAAAGTGATCAAACCAAACTTATTTCAAAGTGAGAATTTAAAATTATGTGAACATATTTTTAAGGAAAGAGGTAGTCCAATAATTTACAAAAATAATAATAGAAAATTCATTAATTTCAAAAATAGATTGTTATATTTTCATAAAATAAATTTATATTTTTATAAATAGATTCAAGTTAAGATTAATGTTATCGGCTTTGACTTCTTAAAGAAATATAATCCCGAGGAAGGAAATATTGAAGCTCTTAAGTAAAATGATAATACCTAAAACAGTATCCAAAACTTTAACTAAAAACTCTTTGTCGTTTTAAAGGATGAATTGAAAGAATAGATTTAATTGTTCCCTTCCGATGTTGCAATTAAGATTTATGAATAATTTAGGACTCGTTAAATCAATCTTCGTTCAAAGTTTAATGGAGACCTCTAAATTACTCCTAATTTAAGAATTCAAATTTAAATGTACACCAAAACTACAGAAGAAAAGCTCCCAGGACTCAAACAATATTCATTAGCTGTAGATTTTGATTCTCATGCTGAAGCTGGTTAAATTGAACGTGATGTAAATATGGTTCTATAAGAAGACCCTAACATGAATCCAGTTGATAAATCAAATATTATCAAGGCTTATCACTATGGTAAATAGTTAATTCCTGTAACCTAGGCTTTGGAAGCATAGATGAATTACACTTCAGTTCGTGAATTGAAAATCCTGGGTTTTGTTGATAAAAAGCTAGTTCCACGTTAATCTTTTATGGGAGGAGTAGACATTATCATTGCTAATAAAAATGATTCAGTTTCAAAGAAAGGTATTGCTGCTCTTGTGAATGCTTTGATTTCTCTTGATAAATATATTATTGCTCGTTATGTATGGAGGAATAATGGTACACCAAAGCTTTGCGTTATGACTCCTCAAATTGGTAAGGATTACGAATGTCTCTACATGTGTTAGATTCCTACTTCAGAAAGTGTACGTGACTTCTAGTTCAATTCTCTCAAGGAAAGTACTTAGGAATAATAAAACTTAATGGGTTAGCTTATAGATAAAATGGATTTAATGAGTTTAGAAGATGGAGAAGAAGCTTTATAGATGAAATATACTTTCAATCCCACTCGTTAGTACTTTTATCAAACAGTTTTCCATCGTGTATTCAATCCTCCTGATGCTGATTCAAAGATACCCCCTCTTGATCCTAATATTAGGGATTATGTTACACCAGAAAAAAAGGTGTATCCTAAGGTGGCAGAAGAATTGAAGAAAATTAAAGAAATTTTCTAACTCTAAGAATTGGAAATAAAGGATGAAGTGTCAAAAAAGATTTTCTGGTAATAGCTTTTCAACCCTAATCATTAAGTACCTGCTGCTAATCTTAATGCCCCAGAAGTTTAAATTAAAATGGAAAGTGGACAAATGGAAGGAGAAGAAATAGAATAAGAAGCATAAATAATTGTTGATATCAAGGAGGAATTAGATAACATTCCTATCTACAAGAAATTTGCTTTCGATGAAAATAGTAAAGATGATGTTGTCCGTAAAATATCTTCAGTTTCTCCAGTTGATGACTTCTTCAAGATGATTACTAATAAACGTGAAGATCTCGTTTCTGAAGCTATATCTCAAATGACAAGTGTCATCGAATCCTTGATCGAAACTAGTATTCGTGGATCCTTTTATGATAAAGCACTTGAATGTATTAAATCTCTTAGAAGAGGTTGTACTTCTGAATATGAAGAATTGGAAGCTCCCTAATTCAATAAGATCCTCCATAGCTTTAAGGATAAATTCTTAAAATCCGATTAAAAATAATTTTGGAAGATGCTCATTCAATAAGGGATTACTCTAATTACAGATAAGGAAAGTAAAAAATCAAATATAACCACAAAAGAAGCTCTCTAAGTAATTTAATTCCTATAATTTAATTCAAACTATAAATCACTAGTATTTTCGATAAAGAATTTAAAAATTTTATTGTCCATAAATACACACACGCACACACACATATTTCTTTTTTAATATTTGATTAGTAAGTTCTTTCATTATTTAAAACTTTGTTTATTAAAATACTTAAATAGTTCTTAGAAGAAGAAG
The DNA here is from genome assembly GCA_000260095.1 of Tetrahymena borealis. Taxonomy (NCBI): domain Eukaryota; phylum Ciliophora; class Oligohymenophorea; order Hymenostomatida; family Tetrahymenidae; genus Tetrahymena; species Tetrahymena borealis. The sequence goes on along the minus strand of JH651279.1, from coordinate 69,257 downwards.
AAGAAAATATTCAAAATATTCCAGAAGTAAGAAAATAAGTGGCAGACTACGATATTATGGATGAGTTAGAATGAAGAAAGGCTAAAGCTGCCCAAATAAACTAAAACTTGCAGTTTTCTATCAACCATGATGACAATGCATACATTAATATAAGAAAAAAGAAGAATTTATAATTATAATTTTAATATTCTTTTTAAAAAGTGTAATCGAAATCTCTCTTTCTCTCACTCATACTATCCTATCCCACTCCCCAAAATAAATATATTTTTCTATTTCGATAAATTTAAAAAAGAAATTATCTTACACTCAAATTTTCATGTAAAATAAAAATGTCTTTATATTTATATATACATATCGATGTTAAGTAGTAATGCTTTAATTAATTTACAATCTTATCAATAAAAAAAGTCTAAAACGAATCAAGCAAGAGCAGATTAGTTTAATTGTTTGTCATTTTGCTTTATTTCCTATTAATTAATTAATTTTATTGCAAATAATTTTATGAATTGGGTTTATAGTTCTTTTAATAAGATGCATAATTTCTACTCACATAACTTATTTGGCTTCCGAATATATAATATTTAATCAAAATAATTATCTCTCAACATTTTGATGGGTAGATATTTTTGTAGAAAGTTTTGGGTAGGTGGGTGTCTATCAATTACATAAATTTCTCACTCAGATATTGATTATCACCAAAAAAAGGTAAGATAGTACTTTTTAATAATTTTTTTGGGGGGATTGCTAATATTCTTTTTTCTATCTTTCGATTCTAAGAATATTAATAGAATAAATTAGTAGATGAGAAAGAGTAAGATTGAAGAAAAATTAATTTGAAGAAATGCAAATGAGGTGGGCTGTCAAATGGATATAAATATATGTAAATATCATACATTAACTTACAGAAATATAGATATAAAGTAGAATAAATGTTTATATAATATAATAAGTGGTATCTATTAAGAGAATTTCGTGAATATCTTAAATTCTCCTTTGGGATTTTTAGTTGTAAAAAGATAATCTATTAGCGCAGGCTAATACTATTTTAAAAAACCTTTTAGTGTGCTATATGAAATACTCACTCTATCAGATAGCATGTTGCAGTTAATCTTTACTCCAATTTGTAATAGATCAATAAAGAATTAAGATAGAGAGAGTTATTGGAGAGTATGAAGGAAGAAGTTTTTAATTATCAATTACTGAAGTTATTCCAAAGACCCTGATTTTTTACTTGTAAAAAATCAAATTTTCGCTTGGGGGGTTCAGAGGTTTAAATAATTAGTTAGCTCTTTCCTTCGCTTAATTTTTAGGTAGCTTATTTGACTAGTTGAGAAAGAGAGAGACTTAATCAGTCGATTTTATAGGTTTAATTAAGAATCTATAGAAAAAGATATGAGAGTTTTAGAGAATGTAAATTTGAAGAGGAAGTTAGTTAGTTGTTTTTATTAATTGTTTATAAACCATTTTATAAAAGAAATCGAATGAGAAAGAGTTAGTGTATTGCTTATAATTAGAATTTTAATTTGCTCTATTAATCAATCAATCAAGGAGAAGAAGAAGAGCAAGTAGAAGATGAGTTTTTGGATAGTTCATCGAATTTATCTGGATAGAAACGCTATATAAAAATCTCAGAATGCATATCATACTCGAAGTTTTCAATAGCATTATCAATAGTAGAGTGAACTCTACGAGTTTCTCTAATATGCTAAATTATATTCGGATTTATTGAAAACCTCATTATTTCCACTATGTCCCCATCATAATATTTTCCAGGAATAATTTCTACCTAATTTAGCAAGTAGCAAGTATATTTTCCTCTTACTGGTACATTAAAGCCATCAAAAGTTACAAACGTTGAATCAAAGGTATCGCGCTTTTCAAATAAAGCAAGACTAAAATCTAAGAAACCTCTTGCATCTAAATAAGTTGGGAACCCTTTCTTTTTCATGTAAAGGTTCGTTAAATTTTGATCATTTTCTCCACCAAATAATTCTGAAAGATTAGGATTGTGACCAACATAAAGTAATTTATGAGAAAGGGTGTTTAAGTCAAATTTTTTATAGTGGAAATAAAAATATTCATCACGAGAAGCTGTGTGTAACATAGACTCAAATATTTTGAGAGATTCTAGATGTGATTAATAAATTTGGGCTTAAATATGATTGAAATCCTAATAATATTCTGTAATTTCCTTGCGGAGTTATTACTTCTATCTAATGATATTTATAAACTAATTGAGGGCATCATGGGTTCTCTTAGCGAAAGAACTTTATAACTTTATCAGCATTTAGCAAGGACTTTCGATATCTTCTTGGTGAGGGTAAGTACTATCAAGAATGCCAATACAAGCATCTTTTGATTTTTGAACTTGAGTAATGGGGCGAAATTGCATAAGAGGGCAACAATTAGCATCCACCAAATTCATTTAGGATCCTTTCTCATATAGGTACTAATTGATAATTATATCATCTGGTAGTAAGAAACTAACCCTGCTTGGAATATCATATCCTCTTGGGTTTAGATTTACTACAAAATTGTATTTGACTTATTTTTACTATTCATCTTCACAAGTGCTGCTGCTTACACAAGAATTACTATTGTGCGATTAAGAATGCTTTTTCGCTCTACGAGGAGCCTTTACAATTAATGCCTATTCAATTTCCATTTCTAGTATACTATATTATTACTTATGGGATATATTCAAACTTAGATAAAATTCTCTATCGTAGGTATGTAGTATGATTGAATTATATTGGTTTGAGTTTTTTCTATTTACCTTATTTTTTTCAATTAAAAAGAGATATATGGTGATATAATTTATGATTATTGTTTATATCAAAATAAATGATTAATTCCTTATATAAATGTATTTAATTATGCTCTCTGTAATTCCCCAAAAAATATCATATCACCAGTGGAATTACCTACTTACCTACCTACCATTTTGCTTTACCTCATTTTTACTTCCTAAAAAAAGAAAAGGTGCTAATTAAATAATTAATTAAATATTACTCTACATGCATCCAGATCTATCCATATTTAAGAAAGGATTAATAGTCATTAAAATTAAATAAATTCTGTAGATTTCTTCTCCTTTTTCACAATTTTAATCTCAAAATAAAGAACAGATTCTAGTTAATTTAAAATCGAATTTCGATGCATAATTAAGTATAGTTTTTGTTTGCTTGGCATAATCAAGGTGTAATACAAAATATATAGACAGTGAAAGGGATACTAAAAGTTGTTACAAAAATTATTTAAAATTCAGAGATAAATCTATTCAGAGTGTTTATTGAAATTATAAAAATATTCTTTCATTTATAATTCATCTACTGTAAACAATATCATAATGCCCTGGGCGATATAAAAGAGTTACGAATACCTTACTCTCATCTGTTCCTTCTGGGAGAATAATAACATCAGGCTATATTTTATGCACATTAGAATCCAAGTATATAATTTTAATGGGCACAGTCAAGTAACTGATCAAAGCCATAATAGGAATCTATTAATTAAAGTAAATAGGATGAATTTTAATTTAAATTATTATTAAAACATGTATTATTTGCTAAAAATCCATCTTTATCCTTCATAAACTTTTTATTCTTTTTGAATTCTATAAAATTCTATGTGGATACTAAATAGCCATAGACTTTTTAAAAATCTAACACTATTACTTATCTCACAATAAAGATTAATTTCTCTACTAATTATTTAATTGATTGCATCCTAAATAAAAATTCTTCCCTATCTTATTAATTGTTTACTGATTTTTTTCTAATCTGATAATTAATATAACCCCGCCCCTCCCGCTTTGGCTATCAAACAGATTATATAAATAAGTTAGGATCTATAACGCAAAATTTTTTAAACTTACTTGGTCAGCCTCTTTATCAATTGGATCTACTTCGCAAGCACAGAATTTCTCTATGCTCATTCCATTGTCAATATAGTTCTCAAAAAGAGGTGCATTCATTTTTAAGTATCCAGATGTCATGAATCTTAAATACATAACTAGAGAATCAGAAATATACTTCTCTGTAAAGATGGAAAGCCTATTATTTTATAAACATTTATTATAGCTTACATTATAGTCTCCTTTGAACAATCAATTCGTTATGATAAAAAATCCTTTTTAATTTGTTTAAACTCCAACACTTTACTTTCCGTTTATTTTTGTTGGAGTGAAATAAAATTTATATGCATCAATTACAAACAGCTAAAAAATGAAATAAGATTGAATTATCTTTTGACTAATTTTAAATTTAAAAAAAAGGGATATTACAAATCAGTGTGAGAAAATTCAGGTTTTGTTAGCAATTCTAACTTTTCTAACATAGGATCATAGAAATCATCTAAAACCATTTCTTCATACCCTACCTTTTTCAAATCCTCCTTTGATTGCTTGATAATTTAGATAATTTAGTTTTGAAGGTCTTTATTTTAAAAGGTAACTATATGTTCAAAAATCTAAAATAGATAGGAACGATAAAAGCAGCTTCCATCTCTTCTTATTCTTCTAATTTGTGGATAGGTATCTTTTAAAACCTTTTTTAAAGAATATCAATTTTTAAGTATGCTAATAAATATAATTATTAATAGTATAATTTAAAGATTAAAAGGCTAAAAAAATCGGATTTAAATATTCTATGCTCATAATAACAAAAGATGATTAGAGTAAAATGATCAATTTGAAGCAATCCTATTAAAAGATAAAGTAATTTTACACAAATTTTCTACAAAAAAGCAATGTTGTTTTCAAATTCTTTTTCAAGTATGCCAATACTTTCGAGATTCCCAATTAAAGGAGAATCTCCTTCTGCTTCTTTCTTGATGAACTCAAGTTATTGTTTATATAATTCCTAGTCAATAACCATCCCTTCAGAATACTCATTAAAAGATGGGTCGAGATTGCTATTATGCTATTAGTCCTATTGATTTTCCTATTTATCCATTTTCTTCAACTTTTTTTTTCAAAACTTAGTTTGTTAGAATGTTTTTATGATTGATGATTTTTTGAACCTATTCTGATCTAAATATTAATTTCTAATAATATATCTTATCTTTTCTAAATATCTAGTCAATAATTTTAATATATTAACAATATTAATTAGAAAAGATTGATCCAAACCTTCCTGTTGATTGATAAATTACTGGAAAATCTCAATAGGAAAATAATGAAGATAAGTTTAGTTAAATTACTAATTCTATTACAATTAATTTTAAATATCGATTGTTTAACAAAAATAAGTATCCAAATAAATAATTAACAAGCAAACTAAAAATTATTAAGAAATTTATATTAATTATTGTGCATAAAAAATTTTTGATATAATATTTTTCTTTTGAAGCTACGCGTGTAGAATTATTGTATAAAAATTAAACAAAAAAAATAAAGATTTAAAAAGGAGCTGATAAAGAAAATGGAAGAGTTATTAAAAAAAGTATCTAGTTCTTAGATTAGCTACTAAGTATTAGGAGAGGAATCATAGATTTTATAGATTATTCTTAGTAATAATAGTTAAGTAGTGTGCCATTTAGATTCAATAGTAGCAATGAGTAGTGAAGTTAAAATGTAAAACTATGAAATGCCACCTCCATCAAGCGGAATATTTAGCAAAATACTGTAAGAAATTATAAACTAAATAAAAAATATAATAAAGATAGTATAGTATTTGCAGTCTCCACATTTAATTGTTTCATAAATCAAAAATATTCATTTAATTTTTGAAATAAATAATTTACTTTTTTAACAAAAGGAATGCTTTAAAATAATTTCTCTCAGGTAACAAGGCTGTTTTCTATAAAATATCAAATCCCACTAATAAAATATTACATTTAGAACTATAAAAGAAATAGGGTAATTTAAATAGTTTAAATTTTAGGTTATTAGTTAATAAAATTACTGTTTATGATAAAAACTTTAGGAAGAATTTTAGTTTTAAATGGAATGATATTCAAAGATTTAGTAGTAAGATATAAATCAATTTTGGCGATTTCTAAAATAGATGACTTATCTATAAGCAACCTTTCCTATTAGTAATTAACAATTATTAAATTATAATATTATAAGATTAAACTGAAATTAATTTTATTAACTTTAAAAGTTAAATATAAATCTTACAAATTTATAAATATTTAGGATTGAAAATTCATGAAAAAACTCTTTTATTAATTTATAATTAATTATTATCATATAAAAGGATTTCTTAAACAAAAGATTTGAAAAATTTATCAAAAGCTAAATGGATCATCCTTAAAAACCCTGAAATGTATATCTTTGTATAAACAGAAAGTAATAGATTCTTTAAAAATTCTAAATTCAAACTCTTTATTAATTTATAATTCAGGTGCTATTTTAGAAAAAGAATTAGCAGAAGATGAAAAAATAATTGTGAAATCATTCAACTTATTAGCATTTTCAAATAGTTGCAAATTAGCTTTATCTGAAAAAGATAAATCTTTTGGGAATTTACCACTTTAAGAAACTCTTTAAATTTAGGGACCTGGCACAGTTTTTATAACTAATAGATAACTTTAAATTAGACCTTTTTAGAATAGATATCAGCAATTTGATGATAGTGACAATGGTCTTTATGATTGATACTCTTTTATTATTTATTTTAAGTTAAAATATGTATAACCTTTTTAATAAGTTTAATTTTAAAATTTATTAAACTATATTCCAATAATTTATTTAATTTAATTGTACAATTTTAGCTATCAAGTCTTAATAGAATTAAAATTTAATTTTTCATATGTTCTAACTCATATCAGTAAATCTATATTTTAAAAAAGAATAAAATTTGAATGAAATACCAAACCCAATAAAGAAAGTGTAATTTAGATTTGAATTAAAGATTCTTTGATTATAGATTATTTATGATTTGTATATGAATGGTACAGATAATAATTTTCGACAAAAACATTATTAATTATTAAATTTGAATTTATGAAAGAAATACCCATGAATTAAGACTATTTAATTATCATGCAAAGTATTTTACATAGTTTAAAAAAATAGTTTACTTTCTAAATTAGTATCAGAATAATGTTGAAAATTCTTATTATTTAGAAATCAATCTCTTGAAATAGTAAAATTAGCAATAGATATAAAAACTATGAAATCAGAAACTGATGATTATTTTTAATTTGCCTTGAAAACATACCAAAAATATATATTCGAATAGTTATACCTGTGTATTTTATTAAAGAGTTTATGGTGAAATAAAAAAATCTCACAAAATAAGGAAATTATACTCAAATCTTTTTTTTAATAAGCCAAAGTGGGTAGAATTCTTTTATCAGAGAATTTGAGTAATTAGAAAAATCTTTTCATAAAAAGAATAAAGCACCTGACATGATAAGAAGAGTAAAGTATTTGTAGATAAAAATATATTCAATTTCTTTTTTATGATTTACCTACCAATGAATAGAATTTTTTTTATCATTTTTTATAAAATTAATTAGTGTAATAAAATTTACTTCAAATTCTTACCTGTCAAATAGATAAACTATTCCTTAATCACTAATTTTTTTGTAAATTGCTTTTTAATTTTATTAGAAGATAGAATAATTAAATCAAAGCAAAATAATAAGAAAGAAGGGATTTTAATTAATTTTTAAGGAAAAGAACTAAGAACCATTTTAAAAAATAACATCTGATTAAATTACATAGAATAAAGCATTAAAGCAGCATAGAGTAAAAAAATGCGTCGAATATTTTTTGCCTTACTAATCTGGATGGCGAAAATTCAAATAATTAAATCAACTTGCAATATTGCGGACGTAAAAGATCCAAAAAAAGATGATTGTTGTGCTTCAACAACATAAGAATAATTAAGTTCAAAATATATATCTAAGGATAGCGAAGGTACTTGCCTAGAAAGTGATTAACCTCTAAATTTGTTGAGATGTTATAATCCCTCTTATTGTTTATTAAAGACAAGTGATCCTCAGAAGTGTGTAGATTTAAATGTAGAAACCAAATATACGGGTTATAATACAAATAGCGAATGTATCTAAGATAGTGATACTTTTAATACTTAAACTGATGCGAAATGTCTTAATTCAGGAGTATGCTTATATACTGACCCTTAAACTTAATTATATTCATGTAAGACTCTTACAATTGATACTGCTTATGAGGCAAAAAAATAGGATAACTCTTGTGCTAATAAAGGACAGAGCTCTACTGGTATTAACTTATTTTATTTAGTATAACCTTAGTCTATAAATTTTTGATATAAAAACAGATTTGGTAGAATGTGCATTTGGGTATATGTGTAGGTCTAAAGATATTTAAAGTGGTTAAACTGTTTATTCATGTTAGAAATTCTTATATAAAAGAGATAATAATATAGCTGGTAGAGGTGTTGGTAAAATTATTTTTTATTTTGTAGTTGAAAAACAAAGTTTGTAATATTTACTTTTAAACCAGACGGTAATTGTTTTGATGCAGCCAATGCTCCAGCTACACCAGCAGTAATGTGTGCTATGGATTTTTGCTTAACTTCTAGTGGGACTTGCTAATAATTAAACTTAGTTAGATTTATTGGGAGAGAAAAAGATACTTCTAATTGTATTGAAATAGGATAAACAGGGAAGATAGCAGACTCATGTGCGAAAGGGTAATTAAATATTTTATCGATCTTTTCTAGGCTGAATGTATGTAATGTAATCTAAGTAATTTAGATATTGAAGTTAAAATTGTGTAAAAATCACCTATTTAAAAAGCCTATTTCCTTTTTATTTATAAAAGATTATATCTTATTTATTATTATCTATTATTGAAAAAATTAAGATATTGTCTACATGAAGGAACTTGCCTCCTCCTAACAATCACAAAAGAGCTATCAATAGGCGTTTAATAAGATGTCTTAGCCATAGGTATTCATTCTTATTTTATTATCTTAGTGTAATAAAAGTATAAGCTTACTATAAATTCTTCAATTTTATATAAGGTTCTTAAGCACCATCTGCAAATGGAGATGATCCTAAATTTTAGAAGTGTATCTTTTAATAAATTGATAAGTAAGCTGTAATTGATCCTTACAAATTCAAGACAAGTGATAGTTATTTTAAAGGCATAATAAATGATGAATAAGCTGTAATAAATTAATTAATAAAAGTCCCTTTTTATTCTAATGCTTTTATTTATTAATAGGAAAAATGTGCAACTAAGTAATATTGCCTGAATGCATCATAAAAATGTGAAAGAGTTGGCAGTAATACAAACAATTATTGTCTCAAGGCAGATGAATCGTGTGCAGCTGATGGATAATGTATTTTTTGTAGTTATAATACTTGTAAAAAAGCTTCAAACCTATAATATTGCGTTGTCTTAGAATAGTCTCCAGTTTAATGCTAAACTTAAAGTAAATTTTTAAGATAAAATAAATAAAAAGTTAGCAGAAATAATATAAATTAAATGATTAAACAGATTTATTATCTAAAAATCTAAAGGACTTAAATAATATTTTCTTTAAATTAAATTAATTTTAAAAATAAATTTCTCATATCAAATAGATGAGACATGTGCTTCCGATTAAGATCCTGCTTGTGTTTCCTGTCCAGATAATTACTGCTATGATAATACTTCAGCCGAGAAAAGTATGAAAATTGTTTTTAAAAATAATAATTCTAAATAATTCATGTCAAACAAAAATTTAAACACTAAAATAGAATGCCTTAAAATGGAAGAAATAGATGTTGATTATGATAAATGTATTATCAGAAGATTTGGTTTTTAAACCTGTTAATATGTTGATATGAATGCAAGGAAAGAGGAACAAAAGTTAAAGGACTTATATTGTGCAGACAAAGATAATTCTTGTGCATTAATTTATCAATAAAGTTAATCTAATCCACTTGCTCCTAATAATGTGTGCCTTAGATGCCCTGATTCTTTCAAGAATCCCGGAAATAAGATTTGCTACTAGGATTCTTAAAGTGGATCTAACACTTCAAATAGTGGCCCTTTTGGTTTAAATATACTAATAGAATTTGATGTATATGATGAGGAAAATGAAATTAAATATGACAATAGATCAAGGTAAGTTAATTTTTATAATATCAAATAACAAAATTAAATTCAATCTACTAAAAAAATTAGTACTACTTGCTTTTTATAAAAAAATGGTATCTGTGTATAGTGTTTTGATAGATACTTTTTGAGGGATGGAAAATGTATAGCTTGTCCAACAATAACTCCAAGTTTTAGCACTAATGTTGCAGATTTTTATAAATAGAGTTATGCAAACAAATATTCTGAACTGTTCACTTATACTAAGCCATAATAGCCCACTCCGATATTAAACTAAGAATGCTAAGAATGTATAATGAGTACTGGCGATTGGTAAAATTAATGCTATAGCGTATCATTTATTTTTTTTTAAATTTTAAAATAAGGAATTCTGATAAAGTTAGATAATACTTTAACTGTTAAAACTATATCCTTTCTTATTATTAAAACATGCAATAAATTGATTCTATAAATCTACTCTAAAGTTTCACATTAGGACCATCAAATCTCAGCATATAATTATATACGGGCTAGAGTAATCAACCAGATCAAAATCTTAATGACTGTAAGATTAAAAAAGTTACAGAAAATGGAAATTTAATTTGTGTAAAGTGTGAAAGTAAATTTGCTCTAGATAAGAGAACAGACCCAAATAATCCAAAATGCAAATAATGTAACCCTTAATGTGAAGATTGCTATTATGGTGGGCTGTATGATGGATAAATGATTGATTGGTCTTCTCCTCCTGATAATTTAAAAGATTTAGATGTTACTACTTTAAAGAATGAATAATATTAGCTACTTTGTAGGGCTTGTAAATCCCCATTTATTGGATATACCCTTAAATAAACCTTTACAGATTGTGAAAAGTGTGGCAATAATTGCGATTACTGCTATTGGGGTATAAATTCTATTAGTCTTTTTAAAAATATTTGTCTCATAATATTGATTTTAAATTTTAATTTAATCAATTCTATTACTCGAATAAAATATTCTGATAAGTATATGAATGCAATTTTATTTAAAAAAAATAGGAAATTCATCTTTTAATTTAACCAGCAAGCATACAATTTACTCAACTGATTATATTGATAATTTGAAGTTAACTTAGAAATGTGTGAAATGTGCAGATGGATATGTCTTTGATAAGAACTTAATCGGATGTAAAATATTCTGAATTTAGATAAAATATTAATAATTTTTTATATAAAGAATAAATCTGTGTTCGACAAATAGCAAACTGCTAATAAACTGCTTTTGCAATTATTAATAAAAATAATAATACCAGAACTGGAATTACTATTCACCCATGGTTTTCAACTTAAGAGCCATTATTTTAAGAGTGTCTATTGTGTTCCAAAAAAATTGGATAATTTGCTGCTTATAATGTGGATACAAAGAGCTGTGTTTAATATACTACTAACCCTAATTCTTCCTATCAAAATTGCGAAGTCTATGATAACATAGGTTCAAGTATTTTTTGTAAACTCTGTGATAATTAAAATTATTTAGATTTAGATTCAAATTCTAATAAATTCTAAAAATGTGATAATAAATAGTGTAGAACTCTTGTAAATTTTTGATTATTGAAAATAATTCACTTATTTTTTGAAACATTTTTTAACAATTTAGGTTCATGATTGTGAAAGATGCTACATGTATAGAGATAAAACACAATCCCCTCCAGTAGAAATATATTAATGCCTAGAATGTGGTAGCTCTAACAAAATTCCTTCTATAAATGGTTGTGTAGAGTGCCCTACTGGATGCAAAACATGCTATGAAGGTATTTTAATTTATTCTTCTAAGAGGAGGATATAGATTTTATATCCTTACAACATAATCAAAATAATAAACATTTTTAATAAAATTTTATAAAGGAAATTCTCAATTTAACTTCACTGCTTTCTTAATGTATGATAGACCAACAGATGTTCTAACTTTAGAAAAAAGATTGTTTTACTAATCTTAATATGACACCAAATTTATTTGTACTTCTTGTGAAGATGGATATGTATTAGATATAGTAGAAAAGACTTGCGTATACAAGAACTGTGGACCTAATTGTTCAGTGTGTGATTATTCAGGAGCAGAACCACAATGTTTGGTCTGCAATGTAAAAAGTTTAATTGCCCCTATTTCAAGTTTACTAGGGTATATTGGTTAATTTTACTTTTAGGCAACAAATTTTGATTATAGTATGTTTGTCTCGTTTACATCTGATAAGACTGATTGTCAATTGTGTCCTATATGGTAATTATTTATTAGAATTTTAATACACACTTCCAAAGAAAATAAAAAATTAAAAAATAATAAACAATAAGTTCCAAATGAAAAGTTAAAATATTTAAAAATATAAATATAATAATTTAGTGTATTATTGTAAAATTAAAAATAAAAATAAAAAGGTGCAATGGCTGCGCTTCAGTTACTATTGGAGATGATCCTTATAATCTCTATAATGCAAAATGTTATGGTTGTAAAAAAGACGCTATTATAACTTAGTATTTAACACCAAAGTAAAGTCTGATGAATTTTGATAGAAATAGATAAAGGTGCTATTTTTGTGAAAAAACAAATGCACCTGAACCAAATAATGCTTAATTAGGATGTCACTATAAAAAGAAAGTTAGCTTAACCATTTAATGCAATTCTATATCAGATCCTATTATTAATACAATCAATAATACGAATAATACGGATGAAATAAATTTACAAAGAGGTAATGAAGTAGATTGGGATTCATAAATTCTTAGTATGAACGATTTAAGCTCTGCATTTGTACAATATAATGAAATTGGAGTAAGAGAGATCACTGTGGTATTATAAATTAAAGGAAAACCCCCAAACAATTCATGCTCATTAAATTCAAGGATTATTATTTCATCTCAAATTGCCAATAAGATAAAGTCACTTGAAAAATATAAACTTGAGATAATTGGTGATGAGGTATCACCTACAAGTCCTCAGAAACTTAAACTAATTCTAAATGGCATGCTAGTATTTGAAGGTTTCTAAGAAATTGAAATGCATAATTTCGAAATCTCTCCATATAATGAAGACTCAGTGAAGTAATATGGGTTTTCATTCTCTTCTACTAGAATAAACAAAGTTCAACTTTATGACATGAAATTCCTAAGAAGTAAATACAATATTATTTTATTCTAAAACATAAAAACCGATATTAAATAAAATTAAAAGCAAAGAAGGGGTAGATTCCAAGTGCTTTGAACATCTAGTTTACAAATCTATACTAGTACTTGAATCTAACAAATGTAGAATTTGACTTCATTTATATGAATAAAGTTAATCTCATCTAGACTTCTTATACCGATGTTCAGCAAACTTTCAAAGAATCTATGAAAATTGTAATCAGTAAAACAACATTGAACTATGTAATTTTTCTTTTAGATTAATTTTATTTTTTTCCTTTCTGAATCACAAATTTATAAAGTATTATCTGTACGTAATACAGTTAATTGATTATATTTTTTCAAGTAATTTTTACAATTAAATTTATGAAATATTTTAATAGATTGATTTAGAATAAGCTAATTTTTTATCAATTGATATTGACAAAACTGATATTATTTTGGACAATGTTTCCTTAAAACATTGTAGTTTTACAGATGCTTCATAGCTATTCTAATATAATATTGCATCGTCAACTTCTATTGTAAACATTGATATGCAGACCTTTGGAATGAATAATGTTACGTTAAACAGTGCATCTTATATATTTGAAATGAGTTAACTCAAATCTTGGTATGCAAGAGGAATTACTATATCAAAATGCACATTTGTTGATTCTAAATATAGAGCTTCTGTATTTATAGCAAATGGGGCTAACATTAATGATTTAACTATTAAAGATACCACATTTAGAAATTATTGCCTCTTAAAAACTCCTTCAGTTATTTCTAGTAATAATTTGTATGGTTCATCAGACTTATTTAGAATTTATAACGTTATCTTTTCCTCCAATACTATTTTTGTCCCTGGTTCAATACTTATGAATTTACAAGGCTATACAGTTAGTAAAAATTCTGTAATACTCCGTCAGTTTGAAATAGTTAATAATAAATTCAATATGGAACCAGAAGACTAGAATTTGATCACAGTGAGTACTTTTAACAATGTATAAATTAGCCACTTCACTCTAAGTAATCTATGGAATACAAATGCATTAATTTCTTCTCAAGTTTATTCAATCTCCTACAATACTATTGCTTGTTACGGTACAGATTACACCTAATTTGTAAAAAAGTGTATTTCCTTAACAGATTTCCACAACACTGCGATTATCAAAAATATCTCGTTACGAGAATTTAAAACGTAAACAACCTAAGTTGACATACTCATGTAAATTGACATCTAGGGATAGACTTCTTCAAGTGGAGTTTGGTTCGAAAATATACTTATGGAAAAAGTATTTTTATATCAAGATTTAGCCTTTGAAAATCTTGCTGGTTTATATTATTTCAGCTCCTCTTCTCTACCAATTTATATGGATTAGATCACTGTAAGAAATAATACTTTAGATGCTTAAGGAAAGGTAAATTTTAGTTATTATTAATAAGCAGACAAGAACATATTATGATTGGTCATTTTTTAATGATAAATGTAAGTAAATCTCTAGAATTAATTAATTTATAAATTGACTAAATTCTACTGTTAAATTCTCTGAATTTGACAATAGATTCTAGAAACCACATTACCTTTTCTTCTGCGGTTATTATACTAAATTATTTTTATTAGTTACTTAAAATTAATGTCTAAATTAAAATTCTAATTGATCTATTATTTTTTTTATTTTAAAGAAAATTTATGGTAAATCAAGCAGTGGATTATATATAAATTCATTCCTGTCTCAATTATAATTCGTGAATGGGTTGTTTGAAAATAATACTGCCCTGCAAAGTAAGAATGGTTTGGCTATAGAATCTGAAAATGTGTCTATAAAATAAGTGGTTTTCTAATTTGGTAATGAATATGTTTCAGAAAGTGATATTCTTAATGAAATCTAAGGCGGGCTAGTTTATATAATTTCTAGCTATTTAAAAGTAGACGAAAGTACATTCTAAAGCAGTAAAGCTCAATCTGGAGCTCTTTATTGGCAAGCATTAGGAAATGCTACTGCAAGTATTTATAATTCTATCTTCTAAAACAATACTGCAAGCTTTAGTAGCTTAAAGAGTTAGGGAGGTGCGATTTATGTTGAAACTTAGTATTCTGATGAGATTAGATTAGATTTTAAAAATAATTAGTTCATGAATAACTTTGCTATATATGATGGTGCTGCAATTTTTATTCAAAATTTCAAGAAGAAAGCTATCATTAAAATGACATTTAATACATTTATCGATAACTTCTCTTCTAATGGTGCTTGTTTGGATGCTCTTTTGCATGAAAATAGTATGAGTGATATTGATTTGTCTTAGAATTATTTCTCTTTTTCACCAGGAAATAATGATAAAATAAAGTACATCAATGACTAACTAGAAACAAGTGATCGTTCTCAAAATTCATTCATTGCTTTGTAAGGTTTTAATAGAACACGCTTCGAAAATAACGAGTTCTTTTTGGATGTATTTGATAAAGATTATAATTTCGTTATGGCTGATATAGAATTACAGCAGGTAGTATTCTAGTCCTGGATTCTTGTTATGAAATCTTAATACTTCTTAGATCTTGCAAGTAAATTTACTGCTTCAACTGTTGGTAAGCCTTTAATAATAACTGAGTAATTAACATAATTCTAACTCATTAATACAGTTATTTCAAATCTTAATTCAGTTAAAGAAAAATTAACTTACTTTGCCAATGGAAAGGACCTTATTGAGCCTACTAGCTTGATTTCTATATCCTCTTAAAGCGTAGAAATTGTTGGACTATAATCTTAGGATTTAAAATGCAATACCTGCTCAAAGGGAAATATTTATATTGAAAGCTTTATATTGAATATTAGGTCATCCTTATTCCAAAGGAATTAAGCTTAAAAAGGTGCTGGCTTATATTTAGCTAAGCTGATAGGAACTGGAGTATTGAATAATATTGTTTCAGGCATATAATCTAACTATTTAGAGTCTGAAACAATTTTGCTTAATTTTGGAAACCAAAACAGAATATTAGATGTATCAACAATAAACGTAAAAATTGGCTAAAGAAAGATAGAATCTTCTCAATTCTACTATAACTAGGCATAAGAAGGTGGTGCTATTTACATAGACACAATTTAAATTGATGTGAATAATACAGAATTCCTTTCCAATACTGCCCTCACTAAAGGTGGGGCTATTTATTACAATCTTTAAGCTAATGAAGATGTTTAGCAAAACTAGATATTTGTCTATAAATCTATTTTCATCAGAAACAGCGCTGATATAGGTGGTGCTATTTACTCAAGCGGTAATTTAGTAAAAATTGAAGATGATCCTTTGCTAATGAATACATTCTCTTAGAATGTAGGTAGGATTTATGGTTCTGATAAAATTGAAAATCCTATAGCCTTATAAATTCGTAGTAATGATAAAGTTTATAAAGATAAATTTACTATAAATAACCATAATAGCGGGTTAATCAAGGTAATATCTTTGTTTAATATTCAATTTTTAAATTAAATAATTTGTTAATTATAAATTAGGATGAAATTCTTGTTCAATTTATTAATAAATATGGAGAGATTTACACTGCTGTTGATTCTGAAAGTTCTGTTTAATTAAATTTAAAAATATCTTCTTCTTAGTAAAATGAAGGTATAGTAACACCAGAGAAACTTGATTTCACAAAGAATTATTTCAATTTAACATAAGCTATTTCTGTAATAGGAAAATTTGATAAAAATCTAACAATTGAACTAAGCTCACCATTCATTAAGGTTCCTATTATTGATCCCGTTAGTAAAAATATCACTAGCTACAGTTCTACTTATAAATTTGAATTCAATGTGTACATTCGTTCTTGTTTGGCAGGTGAAGAATAACAAGTTATTGAAGATAAGTTTGATACTTGTGTCTCATGTATCAGTCCTACCTATAATTTGGAAGAAAAAGATTAATGCAAAAAGTGTCCTTTAGCTGATGCTTACTGTGAAGGAAGTACAATTCTTTTACCACCAGGTTATTGGAGATACAATTCAACTTCAGATGATATTCTGGAATGTATTAACTTAGTTGAAAGTTGTGTTGGTGATTTAAATAGAACAGATCCAAAGAGTATTAAAAGAAGCTATCAAAACTAATACTGTTTTGAAGGTAAGATAATTATTGATATTAAAAAATAAATAATATCCTAATAATAAAGGTCATATTGGTTTGAGATGCGAAGATTGCGATATTTTAGGTAATCATTGGTAAGGTAATTACCAAAAGAGTGGAAAATACAAATGTGCAGAGTAATTAATTTTTAAATTTCTTTATGACTTATTATTAACTAGCAATTTATTTTGTATCAATCAATATAGCTGCAGTAAAGTTAGTGGAAATGTAATTAAATTGATAGTAATTTAATTCAGTACCATTCTATTAACAGGTTTCTTTGTGAAATCAACTATTGATTTGATTTAAAAGAAAATCCTGTAAAAGATTATCCCTCCTGGTAGAAAGGAATAAGCTTAAGGTGAAAGTGGTATTTACATTAAGATTTTTATGAACTACATCTAAATTATCTAGACATTATTTACTTTCAACTTGTAAATCCCTGAGGCTTTCTCTTCTATCTTCTAATACACAGCAAGCCCCATCGAAAATGCATTGATGGCTTAAGATTGTTTCTTAGTTGGTGTTATTGATAAATTCATGGATAGAGAAAATATGCTGTATTTCCGTATTATTATTAGTTAGCTTTAAATTGTAGCAACTTTCATTGTCTTCTATCTTAGTTTCCTTGCTGTTGCATAGATTTTCAGATGGAAAACTAGTTCTGCTGTTATCTATTGTGCTCTCAATTATATTTTCATTTCTAACTAACCTGGTATCTTCAATCTTATCGTTGGCTCAGTAAGATTTTATAATTTATACCACTTATTCAACAATTAGATAAATAAATATTTATTTATTTAAAATTCATTTTAGTTTTCTTGTACTGATACTAAGAAAGTTTCTTTTGTCAAAGATTATGTCTCCTATGTCTGCGATGATACTCATACTCTATGGAAATATTCTCTTATGTTACCTCTAATTATGCTTTGGGCATTTATTATCCCAGCAACTTAATATTTAATTCTACGTAAGGCGGCAATGACACCAAAAGATGGAATGTTCTAAAAAAAATAAAAAGATTCTAATGAAGAAGAATAAGGCCTTCTTAATAGATAGTAGAGAATACATGAACTCAGATCGAAAGTTACTCCTAAAGAAACAATGCTTGATAGCTCAAAAATTAGATATGCATTAGGATTTATTTATTTAGAGTATCGTAAAGAAACATTCTATTGGGAAATCATTAAGATTTTAGAAAAGATGTTTATTATTTTTGTACTAAATAACTATGATTCTGAAATAAAACTTAAGGGTATTCTGTGCTTCATTATCATTTTTGGTTATGGCTTAATATCATTAAAATGTAAACTATTAATAACAAATAAAAATAAAAAATAAATATATTTCCACCTTAATATTAGATAGACCATATTCTAGGGAATAATTAAATTCTGTTGATTTCTGGAGTTCTAATATATGTGCTCTTTCTCTAGTCTTAGGTGTTATGTTAAGTTCCGCAGAATCAAATTAAGTTATTTAATATATAGGTTACAGTTTTATCATTTTAATTAATTTAGTATTCGTTTTGTGGATAGTCAAGATTATTCTCTCTGCTTATTTAGAATAATTTGATGAACTAGTTAATAAAGTCAAAATTTTCCTTGTAAAGATGTACCCAAGCTTGAAGCCTATTTTAAAGCCCAGAGAGTTTGATCCTTTAAAAATTAAACTTATTTGGGATAGTTTACGTCTCGCTATTTTGGATTATGCTGAAAATAAGAAGGAGTAGAAATAACATAATATTCTATTAACTAATCCATAAAGTAATGATTAAATTATTAATTTTAAAAACGATAGGCTCTTTTTAAAAATGTTTCTAGATAGTTAAATCAAGAAAATTCAATTTTATTTTTAATGTTTATATCAATTTATATTAAGAATATATTAAGCTTAGAATAATCATTTATAAAAATTTATTTATTCTTTATTATTGAAGCTAATGGATGAGTTATCTAATTAAAATTACCTCGGATTTATCTGCCATTCCATCTAATATAAATTAATTTAATATAATAATAGGACCAGTATAATATATTCCTACAGAGACAGAACACGATTAAATTATTATTGAAAGAAAAAAAATTGCTAGAGATACTCCCGAAGAAAATAGAAATAGAATCTAATCTCCTTTAGTTAAAAATCCAAGACATTAGATATAATGGCATAATGTCAGCAGTGAAGAGCAAAAAGACTTAAGTGAGAAATTAAGTGATGAAGATAGTGACAAATATGACTCTCCTTCAGAATTAGTTAAAAATAATTTTGAAAATATCAATAAAAATATTGGAAAAACCTAGGTGAAATAGCCTATTCAACCTATTCAGAATTAAAATTTCGAAGAGCTTTATTATAAGAAATTAAAAGAGTACATTTATTTTAAAATATATTTTTTGAATTAACAATTTAAATTTTGTATTTAGAGCTTTCAAAGATATAGAATATTAGAAATTATTAAAGATTAAAGAAAGGGAAATGGTAGTTGAGTTTGATCTTACAAATATATACGCAAATCCTGAAGCATTGAAGAACCATATTAAATCCAAGAGAAAAGATTTAAAAAAGAAGCTATCCTAATACATAGAATAGTATTCATAATTAAATAATGTTGTTGAATATTTCGAGGAACTCAAAAAAGTAAAAATCTGATTAATTTAATGATACCTTATTTAATAATGAAACTTATTATATGATAGGACATTGATGAGAAGTATAAATTATTGCATATGAAGAATCAACATAAGGACATTGCTACATACTTACTACACTATGAGAATATGATGGAGCTTCAAGTTAAGATTATTCAAATAACAGATAAAAATAAAAAGCTGTTTTATGCTGAAAAGCAGAATAATATCGAATAAAGTGATACTTTATCAAACATTTAAGTAATTTTTATTAAAAATAATTCTTGATAACTTTCATTACAATTTTCTTCTTTATTCCTTAGGATTTATTAGACTATAAGAAGAAATACGAGGATGGTAAATTAGAAAGAACTGAATTCTTAGATTATATGTCGCTATATGAAATGTTTATTGATCTAAAGACTAAAGCAGAAGAGATAATTCTTGGATTCAGAATTTAATCCTTTGCAAATGTAATTTAAAAATTTTCTTAAATTATTCAGAAATTAATATTTTTTTTATCATCAGAATTTGGAAAAATGTAGAGCATCTTTTACTGCTAAAACAGCAAGCGCTTACAATAGAGAAATTTTAGCAAATGAAAGAAAATAATACAGATTAGATTTAGAATTTTGCAAAAAAGAAATCGATTTATTTTTAGAGATCAATTCTATCTAGAATAAACCTGTAAACGAAAATAATGGTAGTAGTTTAGACAATTATAGGAATTCTTAATCACCAGACAATGGCAGTGGAAGTGGAATCAAAATTGAAATGCAACATTTTTGAAAATCTTAGAAGATATTTTATTTTAAGAAGACTTAAAAAATAAATATTAATTGGAATACAAGATATTTTTTAGCAAATTTTGTTTAAAATTAATTATTATTTTATTTAAGTATTTGTGCAGAATTTATTTTTGGTAACAGCGAAGCAATTCATTCAATATTAATTCTCTCTTTCAACTTTATATTTTTATTTATTAACTTAAATTTAAACAAAACCAATTTTCAATTTATGATAGATAGATAGAACACTATATCAAACTTTACACTTTTTAAATAAGAATTTGGTTGGATATTTGAGCACAATTAGAGGATATTAATCTTTTTTTAACAAAGAAATATTATTTATTGTCTTTTATTTGTCAGAAAATTTAAGATTTAAGATATAAAAATTCAAATTTAATTTTCAATATTTTTAACAAATTCCTATCTACATAAATTAATATATCTCACCTAACCAAGAAGAAACAAACAACTAGATATTTGATAAAAATCAAATTAATTAATATTCCCATCCACAACAATTTTCAGTGATATTACTAATTAAATAATAAATAAATAAGATTAGATACTTTTCTTGCTCACAAAGGATAAGTCAACCATAATTCTACTTGAATACTATAGAACTATCTCATAAAAAAATCTAGACAAAATAAAATCTTAATATCAGATGATATTATCTAAAGATTTAATTGTATTCTGCAGGATTAAAGCCAAGTGCTATTGGCCTGCTTAGGTAAATATCATATCATTATTATTTGATCTCAACATTTATGTTATTTCTAGTTAAATGTATGTTACTATAATAAAATGAAATACTTATAATAAATAATTTTTTAATGTGGAATGAAAAATATCTTTCAGAATCGACTGAATATCATTATTGGCTGACTAATGAAATATTTTTATTAATATAGATAAAATAAATAAAAAGAGGAGGTGGATATGATGTACATTTTATAAACAGAGATGATTTAGAAACGTAAATGGACATTAATTGCTTTTTAGCTTTTCATAACTATTAAGAAATGATATCTAATTCTCCTTTATATTAAACCCAATACTAACCGAATTTTTTCTAAAGCATGATAAATAACCTTTCTCGATTTACTAAAATAAGAATTGGATTTTTCATTTTCTTTTTATTTAACTTATGAATTATAATTATTATTATTAAGCCATCCATATTGATAATACTTTTTACAAATAGTTAAAATAGAAATGAAAGTGATATGATACTATTTGATGAAGGTTTTGAAAAGTTTAAAGGATCAAAGTAATAAGGAATAGAGGAGGCTATTGAAAAAGCTAAATAATTGATAGAAGAATAGTCAAGCTCAAAGAAAGCTTAAAAGAAATCATAAGCTTAGTCTATAAACTAAGGTTCATAAATCAAAGCTAGTTCAGGCAAATCAATCGATGGGGTATGCAAGAGATATATTTATTTAAAATGGAAAAATCATTGTGAATTTTGTTAATCAATAGGGGAAATTCTAAAGCAAATATTTTTTTATATTTTTTAAAGATTGAATATTCTATGAAACTTTGATTGCGGGTTTACCTTAATATTTTAAATTTAAAATCATCAAAATTTCAAACTCAAACCTAAAAATAATTATTAACAATATTTATTAACGAATTTTTTATCTACAAATTTGATTATTTCCCTTCTAACTCATACTAACATATCTAATCAGATTTTCATAAATTTTAATCAAAAGCAGAAGGCTCCAAATTCTCATCTCACAAAGAGAAGAAATGCACAAATAGCATCAAATAATTCTATTGAATCTCAATCTTCTCTAGAAGAATCTTCTTAAATTCACGAGGTTTAACCCACAAAAAAAGTATAAATATCAACTCAAAATAAAGGAAAATTTATAACAAAAATGGCTCCAATAGCATAAAATAATCAACCAATAAGATCTAATAGTAAAAGTGGTGTTTCAGAAACTAGTTAGGCTGATAAACTTGCTGATGTGAAATAAGTAAAAAAAATGCCTTAAACTACTCCTATTACAAACAACAGAATTTAATAAAAGAAAATTGAAAAAAATGATGAAAAATTAGAATTAAAGAATGTTAAAGCTTAAATCACTAATGAAGGAGATGGAAAAAGGACACCTACTAGATCTTAATTAAGGTTAGCTCCATAAAAAGATTAAAAATTAAATAACACCCTTTCTAATGACACTGAAAAACCACCAACTACTATGAAAAGTAAAAAATAATTAGTCCAAGAAACTGGAAAATAATCAAAGGCAGCAAGTAAATTAGCTATTAAAAGTGCTACCCAGGCTAAAGGAGAAAAAAAGGAAACTAGGTAATCAGGAAAAGAAGCCATGAAATAAACAGAAACGGAAAGTGAACCAAATAAACCAGAAAAGAAAAATAAAAAATCTAATGGGGATTAATCTCACCAAGAAGAATCTAAATAGAAAAAAAGGGAAGTTTCTACATCTTCTTAGACAGCATAAGCGGGGAATAAAAAAATTTAGAAGAAAGAAAATTTGAAAATTGCTCCAACTTCCAGTTCAACCGCTACATCATAGACAACAACTTAATCCAAAAAAAGTGCAAAGACAGAAAATAAAAACTCCAAATAAAATTTGAAGGATAAAAACAACTTAAAATCCACTGTTAAGAATGAAGAAGTATCTCCTCGTAAAAAGAATGCTAATAAGCGTGGAGGAGCTCGTAAAAGTGCTTCTAAAAAGAAGGGGAAAAACGAATCAATGATGGAAACAGAAGAAAGAGAATAATTTGAGCAAAATAATCTTTTCAAAGGAGGTTATTATTAAAATAATAGTTATTATGGTAATGGTAACAATGAATAAGATAAACAAAATGATGGAATGAATTTAGATAATTCCCTACTGAGTCAAATTGATATTTTGTAAACTATAACCCAACATATTCAAGAAAGTCCTGAATTTGGTTAAAAAATACTTGGGGAATCAGTTCTTTCAAACAATAATAATTAGAATTTCAATGATGAAATTTCTTAAGGAGTTCTTTAAAACATATAAAATAACTAGATATTAAGTAGTTTATTAAATACTACATCATCTTAATGCAACAATACAAATAATAGTAACAGCAATAATACATTTTAAGGTTTAAATGTTAATAGCCCTTTTACAAATAATATCTTTTAAACTAACGAAAATAATAAGGAAAATATATTCTCTTTGAATAACAGTCCTTTCGGAAATAATGAAAGAAAATATTTTGATGAGCAGGATGAATTAAATCTTGCCTAACACCCAGATGAGAATAACAAACAAGCATTATCTCTCAATTAATAATAATAAATCCTCTTAAATGCTTTAAAAGTAGGAGGTGTTACATAGTCACAATATGATTTCTATTCCTAAAAATTATTAAATAATAATTAAAATTCCTTCCATTTATTTGAAAATAACCAATAAAATAAACAAGGTTTAAGTAGTACTAATAATACCATGAATTAAAACATAAAATTCAACAATATTTTTGCTTCATCTTCTTAAAATAATATTATTTCAGATAATTCAAATAGTATCAGTGTTCTAGGAAATATTACTAATTCTATTCAAAATTTTTCGAATCAGTAAAATAATAGCAATAAAAATGTAAGTCTTGGTGGACTTTCATAATAAATCCATCCTTAAATTAATTCTAATATGTAAGATCTAAATAGTTTATGTAGTAATGGATTAAATAACCAAGGAATGAGCAGCAGTATTGCTAACTAAAGTAGCATTTTATCTTTTGGAGTTCCAAAGTAAGAGTACTCACACGCAGCTTAATTAAATTCTTTGTAGCCTTCATCATAAATTAATTCTTAAATTTTTGGGCTAAATTCTTAAGGTGATTTCTTAACTTAGAATGACATTATAACTTTATCTGCAGGACATCAATTATAATAGAATACTAATTTATTTGCTAGTGGAATATAAACTTCTTTTGCTAATTAAGGAAATAATTTATAAAATTAAAATAATCATTCAGTTTTAATTCCTTCCCCTAAATTTATAACCAAGTAAAATAGTGGATAAAATAATTTATAGATCTCCAATAATAGCTCTTTTAAATTATCTCCTTAATCTTCTAAATAACAAAAGTGTGAAGTCTATAATCAAATGAAAAATAAAATTTTACCTATGTTAGAGATGAAAATTAAAAATAAAGTTTATTATGAAAATGAAAAAGATATGTGGCTCTGTGAAATTGTTGATTGTGTACGTCAATTAAAAACTATTCCTATTGAATAAATTTATCATGGCGAGTATGCTATGATTTTAGAATAAATATATGATGCCCTTCTCACTATTTAAGAATCTACAAAGAGAAACTTCTAATATGTCTTAAGCATGATATAACGCACTATGACAGATTTAGATAAAAAAATTATCAAACATTTGCATGACTATTCACGTGTCCGTGGTGAAAAATATAATATTACTAGAGAGGATGAAATTTAAAAGAAATACCATTAGGCAGCAGAATAAGCTATAAAAATTGAAGACAAAGATGACTGTATTGAAATATGTTCATCAGCATCTTTTAATTCTATTTCAATATCCCGTTCAAAGAATTAAAACGGATTCTAGAATTAAATCAAAATAGAACCTTTATAAATGAAACAAATATCTATGAGCCCACCCTAAAAACAAAATTATAGAAATAAAGAAAACGAGTCAACTGCAAAGAAAACAAGTAGCAGAAATAGTAATGATTTAAGCATCTAAAATGGAGGATTCTTTAACAATAATAATAATAATTCAACCAATACAACTATTGGAAATATTTCAAGTACAAGTATGAACTAAAGTATTAACAATGACTTGTTCAATTAAAGCATTAGTGAAACAATTCGCGAGATTAACAGTTAGCCAGAATTTTTTTCAAAACCTAACACAATCCTTGACTTAAATTCAGATTAGTAACTGCAAAAAATAGTAAAAGAAGAAGTAGTAGCTTGAGAAGACCTAAAAAAGATTCGTTGATAGACAATGAGTGAGTCTAACAAATATAATTTAAAATAAATTTCAAATAAATTATTTGTTTGAGCAATTATATCAATCAAATAAACCTTATATAAATAAATAATTAAACCTAATAAAATACCATTTTTTAAATCTTTATTATTATATAAAAAATATATTATTATTATAGAAGTATTTTCTTATATTATTTTCATTAATATTCCCATTCTTGTAGTTCATTATTCCCTAAAATTCTAAATTATTTACTCTTTATTTTTCAAAGTTAATTCTTTTATTTTCATTCTTTTTATTACATACAGAAAGCTTAAATATCAAACTCAATTCCACTTTTAAAATTTAAAAGGCGGTACCCAAAAAAATAAAAAAATGTAGGCAAAAATTCCAATTAAGTAGCAAGCATCTTAATCTACTTAATAATAATTTTTATAGTAAATGCAATAAAATTTTAATAAATATCATAAAAACTGCTCATAAAATTTTAGAAATAATAAAATGCATTAAAGAGCTTATGATAGATAGATAGATAAATGAAAAAGGATTATTTTTGGCAGACCGAAAAATATGAATTTTCTCAGAGAATTTGGTAAATTTATTACGTATTAATAGATTGATAAAATCATCTTTAAAAATAATAACTAAAAAAATACAAAATCTTAAATTAATAACTAATAAAAGGGTAAATATGCAAGGATTGATTACATCAAAGAAGTTGTTAATAACCTCTAAGAATTATAATTAAGCAATAGAGATTAAAGGAGCTTCTGTGCTTACGAATTAAGAGGCTAGAGTGAGTTAAATAACTGAAAATGAAGAATAACTTTTTATTTTATACAAAGTAGAAGATGACTTTGAGTTGAATAAAAATTATTATTACATTGCAAACATTCATAGTGAACTCCTTTTGACAGTTTAAGGTAATAAAGTGGTTCAACAGAATTACTAAAATATTAATGAATAGAAATTTGCTTTTATTGAATTACCTAATGGGTGCTACATCATTTAATAGAAAGATACAGATAAAGTTTTTGAAGTAGTACAAGGGTAAGACTCAAATAATATGCTCCTTTCTATTAACCACTTTTCTTATGGGTATAATAACTAACTTTTTACTCTTAAAGAAAGCTTTGTAATGTTTGAGCAGCAACAATAAAGGTTTATTGTGAATGATATTTGCTAATCATCATAATATTAGCTTGTACCTAATATTCCCATCAATATTAAATGTGCTCACAGCAATCTTTTTTTGGATGTATTTGAACATTCTACCAGTAAAAATGCTATTTTAGTTTAGTGGAGCTAGAATTACAAGAATAATTAGAAATTTATTCTTGAAAGAGTAGAAATAGAGTAACCTATATCTTCTTTAATCAATAATCACACATAAACTATATAAACTCATAACCAAATTTAATCTAATTCCAACATTTGTAATACTCAATCAAGATCATCTATAGTAATTCATGAACCTAAATGTTTAGAAAATGTTTATTATGTCAGATGTGTTGAAAGTAGTTTGTATTGGACCATTTAAGATGCCCGTTTAAGCGATGGTGGTAAACTAGTCTAAGATCATTTATAAGAATATAGTAAAAATCACCACCAAAGATTTCTTTTTCAAATACTTGTTAATGGAAATGTGCATATTAAGCCCTACCATTCTAAGAAATACCTAGACGTTGAAGCTAATTCATATCATTGTGGTGCAAATATTATCTAATTCCATAAAAATTGCTAACTTAATTAGCAATTTAACATTGTTTATAATTGAATCCTTCCAAATTATTTAGTTTCTGAAATAAATTTTTTTTTACAAGTATAGTACTAACCTTAAATCTTCTCATTTTTGTCTATCTGTTAAATTTATAATACATTTTTTAGAAATTTTCTTATTTTAATCACAAAATATTGACATAAAAAAATGTTTGATTTTTCGATTATGAATTTACAATAATCAATAAATATAATTTAAAATATTTATTTAAAGTAACAGATTAATTAAATAAAAAATTGGGGGTTCTATTAAAATGAAAGTAGAATTATAAACAAGTTTATCTCACAAAAACTATCTAATATTAAAAGCATTTAAATATTGTTAAGTAAATTTGTTTCCTGATAATAATTTATTAAATAATATTTGACTATTTTTTAAATTATCGATTGCTTACCAATCAAAAGGATAAAACCAAGCACTTAATAAAATAAATTATAAAGAAGAAATGAAACATAAAAACGAATTAGACGAACAATTAGGAGAAGATGAATAGTAAACAACATTTTAAAAAACATTAAGGATAAAAATTATTTTCATATCAAGGATGAGCTCATAAATTCAACTACCTAAATCATCAATCACTCCCCATTTTAAGTAAAAAATTTAATAGCTGATAAATCAATCAAACACTTATATCTTAATTGCCAAAAATATTTTAATTATTAAATTAAATATGATAATACATTTTAATCCTTTCAATAGGGATAATTGAATCCATGTAAGCTCGGATAAAAAATCCAGCTACTCCAGCCCTATAAGGGAACACTAAGATATTTAAAGCCAGTATAGTTCACCATCGATAAAGAATACAAGCTACTTAGATATAAAAGTAAATTATAAATAGCATAAATTATAAAAGTAGATTATAAATAATAGAAAATAGATCTTATAAATATTTCTACTCAAAAATATAAAATTTATTCTTTGAATTTATAAAGAATGACATAATATTATTATAATAACAGAAATCTTTAGTCATAAAAAGCGATGGTAAAATTGAAAGATAGCAAGTATCTTTTATTGATAAAATGAAAAGCTCCTTTTCAAACTGGAACTTTAGTATCTTTAACAATTCAAATAGAACAAAGTGTAAATGCGATCCTTCTCTTCCAGATAATACTTCTACATGCAGTAAAGCTTGGAAGTGGTTACATTCATTTTATTCAGAAGAAGAAATAGTAAAGTTAAAAAAAGATTATGAAGATCTTTTGGGGATTGTGAAAGAATAGGCAGAAGAAAAATAAATAACATAAATAGAGAAAGACTTAGCTCGAACATTCGGAAATGCAGAATATTTAGATAGAGATGCTCTTAGAAGAGTGCTTTAAGTTTGGAGTGTATTTGATCCCGGTGTTGGCTATGTTTAAGGCATGAATTTTGTAGTGGCTACTCTTTTATATCATGCAGAAGAATATGTTGCCTTTTATTTACTGGAAATGCTTACTGGTAGATTTGAAATAAGAGATATATATTAAACTGGTAATTGACTTTAATACTTTGGTTTTATCTTTTAATTTTATTAATAACTATTTCATTTACATTTAAAAAGATTTACCTGGTTTAAGTAAGCATTGTAAAATGATAGAAAAGCTAATGGAGGCCTTTTTACCTAATTTATATAGTTGGTTTGTAAGAAATAAAATTAGATATTAGATTCATCAGTCATATAATAAATATTCTTTTTTAATTAATTTAAAATAGAATGAGCAAGATATTGCTCCTCATCTTTTCTGTTCTTAATGGATATTCTCATTATTTGGAGTTATGATACCATTAAAGCATTCTGTATACTTATTATTTCATATTATTATTAACTCCTATCTATAATTTAAAACATATTAAATTTATTAAATCTAAATAGGGAATATTCTATGAACATTTGTTTTAGTAGAAATGGATATTCTTTTATAAGGTAGTCCTTTAAATTCTAGAATGTTTCGAGGAATAGTTACTTGAGATGGATACGATTGATATATTGTAGTTTTTCAGTTAAAAAAATTTAAAATTCTTTAATGAACAGGAAATAAGTGATTAAAATATAAAATGGGAAGATCTATTGAACGATGCTGCCTTAATCATAATAGATAACGATTTAATAAATAGTATTTTAGATAAATTTGACTCTGAATCCAAAGATTTCTAATTGACTGATGATGGAGGAGATCATCAGATAACAGAATTTTAAGAATGATCATAATATAATTGTGTGTAATATAGTGTAATTAAAATAGTAATATAATGATAGAGATAATACTAAAATATTATCATCTAATCAACCATTTAACCAACCAATCAACAAACTTAGAGTTTATTTCAAAATAATTAAATAATCATTTTAGAAAATAAATTATATTAAATCCTCTAAATCAAGAGGTTAATATCATTTTTGAATCTCAAAAGCGATACACGCATTAGATAAATTCAAAAAATCTTAATTGAATATAAGAAACCAAAAACAGAAATTATTTTGAAGAGAGAAGGAAGGTATGAGTTGATAATAGAGTAAGTAAACGAATTAAAAAGCAATTAAGATATAGAAAAAGAGTAATATTATATAATAATAACTAGAATGAAAGAAAGTAAGTAAGTATATGTCTCTTGAGTGATACGTTTAATATTTTAAAAAATACAATACTTTCTATATATTGATTGATTGATTCATTCTTTCATTAATCGATTCATCGATACTTTTCATATAAAATTAATCTATAAACATTTTTTGTTTTCTCTTTCATTTTTCATTAATTAAAATTAATAATATTGTAGAATTCGATTGGAGTTATTTCTTTCTTGTTATCCTTTTCCATTATTTGGAAATGCTCCTTTATTTCTTTTTCTATTCTTTCTTAATTCTTCTTGTCTAATCTCTTATATTCAGGTGATTCTCTATATAGTTCCATAAATTCAGTATAAGAGAAGGATCCCTTCTTTTCCTTATCGAAAATCTTAAAATACTATAATAATAAAAATATTGATTTAATTCAGCTGCTAATATACAAATTCTATTAATATTTAATTACTGAAGCCATCTTTTCAGTGGTCAAGCCTTAAAAGCTAATATCTGGTTTCAAAAGGGTATCAATAAACACTTTCTCACTAATAGTTGATGTAGTTAATTTATCCTTTACATAATCGAAAAATTCTGGTTCTTCCTTTTAAAGATCTAAGTAAAGCATGAGTGAAATCAATGTAGATTTTTCAATATCTTCATTTCCAGTACCACCTGTAGGTTTATCAGCTATTTTATTTTTATAGTTAAAATTATTATTCTAATATGCTTAATCTTTGAAGATAATGTTTATTTCTTTGAAATGGAAATATTGGATTGCCTAAGTATTTCTATTAAATAATGTTTAATTGTTTATTAAGATATACACTTTAAAAGCGCAAAAAGCTTAGAAAGGTCAGTTTTTATTTGATTTTCTTCGTTATCAGTGATATTCATTTTTTATGTATGATGGATTAATGCTATTTGACTAAATTATTTTTTTATTTATCTTACTGAAAGACTAATTTTTATATTATTTCAAATCTGTAAATTTTTTAATAAATTTTTACCACTCTATAAAGAAAGCTAAACGTTGATCTGTTCACAATCTATAATATCATTCAGTTTTTAAAATCCAGCCAATAAAAGCTAATAAATTTTTTCATATTTAATAAAGATAGTAGTTGAAAAATAGATTATAAATAGTCAAAGATATACTTAAATTATTAGCAAAAGCAAAATAGATATTACTATTTATTTTAACTATAGTTATTATGTTTTTTAAAATTAATAATGTGCATACATTTATATAATTTATTGAATAATTATAATCTAAATTGAGAAAGAATAGTAATGAATGGCAATTGGAGAATTATACAGTAAATAATTTTACTAATTATTATATTTATTTAAAATAAATATTTTTTAACACTTCTACTATCAAAATATTAATAAACCTTACTTACTATGTCCAATTCAAGATGAAATTTAAAGAATCTTGTATAGCTATTTTAGAAATTAAGTAAATATAATCTAGATATTTTGTTTGCTTAAATATTGTACTGATAAATGAATACTATTTAATTAAGTTTTCAATCTTTATTTTATTAAAATTGTGGTACTGAAACGAGTAAAGTTCATAAAAATTTAATACACTCTTAGATATACTTTATTAAGTTCTATTTAAAAAATTATTCAAAATGAATAAATAAACTAGAAAGTAGACTCTTCTTTTGCTTTAGCAAAACCTTTCGCATCCTTCATTTGGATAGATAGGAGAGCAAAAGTTTGGAGGAAATAATTTAGATTAGTACAATTAACCCTCATTTAACTTTATATCGGATCACAAACTCTCTAGAAATTAAATAGATTTCTTTGATGAAGATGCAAGAAATGGAGTGGCTAGAAAGAAGGCCTATTTAGATGCAAATAATTAATTAAAATATACTTTGGAAATAGAAAGAAAATATAATCCTTATCTTATACCTCCTGACTGGAAAACAGCAGAAAGACATGGAGTAAATAGTCTTAATAAAACATTTTCATTCTCTTAGTTTATAGTTAGATAACATTATTTTATCCATTAACTATTTAAAATAAAAGAAAGCTAAAAGAGTAGGTAGAGATAAAATTCCAACATTAACATAACAAGAAGAGACTTATGAAGTATGCCCATGCTGCGATTATTAAATAGTAAGGATAAATTTGCCAATCATGGAAGACATTTTCACAAAATTTTATTTTCATTAAATAAAAAGGAGAAATCACCTTTGAGTTTAAGAGAGTAAGTAAGTTCACTCTCTTTTCTTGGTTCAGGATATCCTTTATTTTTTCATTACATGAAGTACTGCATTATCATCTTAGCCTTAATAATATTAACATCAGGAGAATATAATCTATTATCGAACTACTATGGGGGTAGCTGTATAACTCACCATGAAAAGATAGAAATGGAAAATTAAGGAAAGCACGTTTCACATAGGCAATGCATAGTAGATATAATATCAATATGGAGTATAGCAAATAAAAACAAGAAAGTAGATTATGCAGAAATACAAGATATGCTTAACTTTACTACTATTATAGTTTTAATGGTGCTCCTCTTTTTCTTTAGAAAAGAGTAAAAAGAAATTGATTCATAATGTGATATGGCAGAGTTAACTCCAGCTGATTATACTATTATGGTAATAGTTACAATTCCTAAAAATTTGTATTTTTCTTACCTTAAAA
The DNA here is from genome assembly GCA_000260095.1 of Tetrahymena borealis. NCBI lineage: Eukaryota > Ciliophora > Oligohymenophorea > Hymenostomatida > Tetrahymenidae > Tetrahymena > Tetrahymena borealis. The sequence goes on along the minus strand of JH651279.1, from coordinate 36,585 downwards.
TTTCTAAGTATTCTACAACCTAAACTGGCTCAGTTAAATTTAATTAAAATCTCAAAAAAAAAAATCTAACAAAGATATTTATTATATTTATTTATTGCAATAATTAAAAAGATGAAAGATGTTCCAAAAGATACCACTAAAAAAGATATAAAAGAATTTTTTGAAAGCGACTCCCAATTATTTGGATAAAAGATAGTAGTTACTGAAATCAATTTTGCCTATGATTTATAAGAAAGAATAAATAAGCATGATCATGTGCAGTAGCTTGTAAATGATAAAAAAAGAGCACTCTCAAAATTTGAATATTCTGATGAATTTAAGTAAAATCTCACTTACATGAGTAACCTTATTAAATTTATTAATAAACTATAGAAAAGAAGCAGAAATTTGGGATAAAGCAATAGATAAAGAAAAGCACAACTTGGAAATGCTTAATTTGAAAATAGAAATGGATCCCTTGAAGTTTACAGGATTTGTATTCGTTTCATTTTAAACTGAAGATTAAAAGCAAAGTATTTTATAGCAAGCATCTATTCCTTTATGGAAAGAAACAATTAATGCAATATTCTTTTAGACTAATGAATTTAAATCATTAAAATTCAGAGAAACAGTAGTAGAGTAACTCATTATTTTATTTATTTTTAATTAGATTCTATAAAGTATACTATATATATAGTATTTTTACTTATAATTCTAACTAATTAAATAATTAAAAGAGTAAGTGAAGCGCCTGAGCCACTTGATATCATATGGGAAAATTTAAATTAAAACGAAAACATTAAAAAAATGAGAAGGTTACTGAGTTTCTTTATTACATTGATACTCTTTTTAATTTGCACAATCCTTATCTACATGCTAATTAAATTTTAAGCTGATAGTTTAAAAGACTTTTAGTAACAGCATTCATAGGAGATGGCAGAGAAGAATAAGGATCTAAATGCGGAGCTAAAACTACTCTTTTAAGAACAACTACCTAGTGCAATTGTTTCCTTTTGCATGGTTTGTATTAATTCAGTGATAATAGAAATTTTATTCAGATAAATTGTAAAGATTGAGAGCTATAATACTCATACTTTATATAATATTAACCTTGCTTAAAAACTATCTCTTGCACTATTCATCAATACAGCTTTAATTACATGCATTATGAATGTTTTTTATACAAGTAACCAAATTAAAATATTAATTACTTTATTTCAAATTAATATGTAATTCTCTTAAAATAGGAAATGTCTTTGGAAAAGGTGGTCTCATTTACACAATATTCTATTTCTTTGTTGTAAATGCAGGTTCCTCTTTCATGTCTCTACTTTTTGATCCTATGGTTTACTTACGTAAAATATTAGTGTGGTGGTATAAAAGATAGGGAGCTAAGTGCAAATTAACCCAATAAGAAGCAAATAAGTAATTTTTTAAGAATAAAATTGAGTAGAAATATTTATATTATAATTAAAAAACTTTAGGCTATGCGAATATCCTTTGCACGAAATAGAAATCGGGTATGTAGATGTAATGAAAACTATTTATATCACTATTTTCTATTCTCCAGTTGTGCCTGTAGGATTAATCATTTCTATGGTTGGATTTTGTCTCTATTACTGGGCATAGAAGGTAATTTTAGCAGTTAAGCAAAATTTTAACATAAAACGAATATTTTCTATTATATAAATTTAGTATGTAATCCTGAAAGAAAGAACTGTTGATAAATAAATTAGTGTAAAGCTGTCTTTAGAAATGACTGAATATTTGGAATTTATAATATCTATTTATACTGCATCGAATTTGCTCTTTAAGTACTAAACTGTTGGTTAGATCTCTTATCTATAAATTATTGGTTTTTTTATAGGCTTACTTTATTCAGTGATGCCTCTTTAACTCATGATAAATAAAGTATTCTTCTTTGGAAACGAGAATGAATCTGTTCAGTACGACATAGCATATCCATTCTTCGTTACTACATATTCAATTTCAAACCCAATCACACAAGTTAAGGCCAAATAAAAACACTATCAAAAAATAAAATAACTGTATTCAGAAATGAAAGATTAATAATGAACTTTAAAATAAATACCTCAACTATTTAAAACTTTTTAAATTTAATTATAAAAATTAAATCTTATTGAAAAATTTGTAATAATTTTCATCTTATTTGTAAAAACTAAAGATAATAGAACACTAAAATAATAATTTCATTCCTTGTTAGTAGATAACTTTACATTAACAATTTTTGATTTAAATAATGTCGATTCAGGCATTCACTTTTTGGCGCAAAATAGATTATTTTATTCTAATGATTTCGTACTTCCTTTTTGCAATGTGTTTCAAATTAAATAAAGAGGAAAACAAAAGAAATAATAAAGGAATTAAAAAGAATTTTTAGATATTTTCTAAAATTTTATTTATGACTATATGAGCTATTTCTAAGTGAGTAGTTTGAGTTGCAAGTTATTGATTGCACATAAAAATATCCTACTTATATAAAATAGCAATTTTTATTGTTTGTATTATACTGAACATGATTTTAATCATCAAAAACTAGAAATCTGTGATTTATTAATTGATTCATTCATATTCATGTTTGTGGAAGTGTTTCTTTATAAATAATTTCACAATTAATATTCTCTGTTTGCAATAATAACAAAAAAATATTGGCAAACAAAACCACAAAAATTCAGTAAATATATTAAACAATATATCTTTAAGGAATGAAGCAAGTAACAAAATAAAAGTAAAAGATAAAAAATCAAGGATTCATATTAGAGGAATTTGAGGTAGTTAAACCTACATATTAAACTAATGATCAAGTTTATGGCGTTTCCTCATAATCATAGATTAAAACTATTAGATATTAGAGCTAAGGTTTAACCCATCCAGGAAACTAATAAAATGTAAATATTGAGTGAATTAATTGATATGTAAGTAATATAATATTTTTAACAATACAGCTAACTGCATACCAAAGACAAGAAGTAGAAAGATAGGTAAATACATATAATTTAATGAAAGTTCCTTAAAAGATAGAAATATTTATAATAAATAAACTATTTTTTCCTAAAATACTTATAAAAATAATATTAATTTGCTATCTTCATAATATTCCTTCTTAGAATAAATGAAAAACATCTATAAATTTTTTATAAATATAAAAATAGAGAAAGAATCAGTAGTATTTATTCCATATTGGTAATCATGCGAGAACTGTCAGCGATATAATGAGGTTTAGAAATGAATAATATTAATAGTCTTAGTCAAATCAGAACATAAGTTAGCAGGAATCTAATTAATAGAAATAAAAAGCTAAATAGATTTAAGAATCTAATTCGACTGTACTCATTCAATAATATTAGCAATACCAATAAATATAAATGCTTAACTCCACTAAAAGATCAGCTACTGTTTCCAACTTAAAATCTCAAGGTTAATCTGCTCGAACTTAAAATATGAAGGATGTTTAATCTTTTAGCTAATCTTAAAATAAATAGACTGAAATATCTAAATAACCAGTTTAATATTATACTAAGTAAGGGATTCAATCTTTATTAGGAAGTTAGGAATCATAAATTTCGCCCATAAAACAAAAGGATAATGATCAACTAGCTACAGCAGGTGATACAAGAGATAATATCTTTACAGTAAGTTAAAGTTCTTAGAAAGCAAATCCTCTCAATTTCACATTTTAAGATCATTAGAATCAAAAAAATAAAGACTACTAATCTATTCAAAGGACTTTATTCGATTCTAGAGAGACTAATTAAAGTAACGCCAATAACAATGACTACATACCTCCTATTTCTTAATTACAAAAAGATATATTAGAAATAGATTAAATTAAAAAATCAAAGTTGGATCAAAATCTAAATTAGGGAATAAATAGATTATTATAGTTTCATTAGCCTGAAAGCATCTCTAATTAATAATAATAATCATAATAGTCATATAGCTCTTCTTAACCCTAATTCTATCCTTCATTTAAATAGCAAGTCAACCCAATAAATTATAATTCTGATATTAGGGATTACTCTGAGAATAATTTTACAAAATAAAATGGAACAAATAGCTTTTCATTAAATCTAACAAAAGATAACTTCAGAAATAAAACTACCGATTCTTCTTACCTTCGAGAAAATAAAACAGACAATCAAATAAGCTTGAATGATAAAAATGAATTAAAAAAGAGTAATCTAACACCAGTAAATTTTTAGGCAAATTCTATAAAGCCTGAAGATTTTTCTTAATCATAGGGCTCATCTTAACCCTAATTCTATCCATCATTTAAATAGTAAATCAACCCAATAAACTATAATTCTGAAATTAAAGATTAAGCTTAGAATGATTTTACATAATTAAATGGAACAAATAACTTTTCATTAAATCTAGTAAATGATAAATTCAGAAATAAAACTACTGATTCAGCTTTCCTTAGAGAATATAAAAGAGACAATCAAATAAGCTTGAATGATAAAAATGAATTAAAAAAGAGTAATCTAACACCAGTAATTAATTAGGCAAATTCTATATAACCAGAAGATTTTTCTTTATCAAATAAAATTTACAGAAACAAAACTAGTGATTATCTTGAATAATAAAAAATTAATAATAATAGTAATGAATTTTTTAAAAATTCTGAAGTAGTTTTCTCTGAAAAGGTTATTAAACCAGAAGGGCATTATTAAGAATAATATTAGAGTCTATAGGTCTAAGACAAATCTGATTTCTTAAAACCAGCATTCGATAATCTATCAAAATATTACTCATCATCAACTCTAGAAACAAATTAATTGGGATCAGAAAATAAAAATACTGAACCAAAATTTATTAATAATTTCACAAATAATCAAAATGGATAAATAAAATCCTACGCAGATCTTACTGCTGCATAATAACCTAATTATTTTAGTTAAGTAAGTACACCTCTACTTGCTTCCTATAGATAATTTAAAATTAGGCTTACTAAAGTTACCCAAGACTCTTAAATATTAGAAGAATATTAACTTAATAAAATTCCTCCTTAATATTAATAGAAAGAGATTCCTTAAAGCAGTGGCTAAAATCTTATGATTGAATTTATAGAATAAAAAAAATAAGATTATTTAAATAATCTACAAGAAGATAATTCTGATTTTTCAAAGACTCCTTAAACAAATAAATCGGAGGTTATTAAAAGGTTTAAAGCATCTTAAATTTATAGTTAGGATAACTCATCTTAGTAAAATTAAAATAGATTATCAAATTATAGCGGAAATACAACAAAGAATGATTTCTCAAAAAGAGTTGAAGCTATTTAAACCTTTAACGAAGCAAATTAAAGCAATTTAATTTCTTCGGCATAGAAAACTCATTTTTCTCATCAAACTCCAAGTAGTATTTTACCTGGAATGGGTCGTATTAATAATTTTGTAAGGAAATCTTAAGAATTGAACTAATAAAATTACTAAAATTAATACAACGAGCCTTCTTTATATTTTTCTAAGAATATGGATTAAGTAAAGACATCCACAACTTCTTATGTTCCAATATACCATTTACCAGAAAATTATTAATCTTTGTAAACTAAAAATTCCAACACTTTTAATCAATTTTCTTCATAACCATCCAATTACTAATTATATAATTAATAAAATTATTCTAGTATTAACTAAGGAAACTAAACCAATAAATTAGAAAGCTAACCAAGCGGTCATACAAGATAATATTCTTTTCAGCCAGAAACTTAATCTAGTTTAAGTTTAATAAAAAATATTCTTGAAGCACCTTTGGAAACTAAAGTTGTATAATCAAACTCATTAACCTTTTAAGAATAAACTATGAAATCTCCCAAGAGTTCTTAATTAGAATCCATTCTAAATAAGTACAAATTAATTAAAGAATCAGATAATTTAAGGGAAAGCACTAAATTTTTTTCTTAAACTCCTTAAAGTGATACAAGAAATTCGTTCACTAAGCTTATAAATTAACCAATGAAATAGTCAGGAACAGCTTTATTTAATATTTAAATTGAACAATAGAAATAAATTGGATAAAATGATTCTTAATAAGTTAGAAGCAGTTTAAGTTTACTGGAAAATGAAAAGATTAAATAAATAATGAATGATTTATAAACTAAGAAATCATTGAGAAATTCTTAATCTTTGGAATAAACTCCTTTGGTAATTTCTGAATAACGATAATCATAGTACAAAGAAAAAATGACCTCATAAGTACAAGAATTATAATAATAGAGCATCTAAAATGGATTAACCGTAAGTTTTGCTAATAATTCTAATATTCCTCAATCTACATTTGAATCATCTACCAATCTACAATAAAAAATATAAAATTTAACCTAAAACCCAAATTCTTACAGTAATCTCTTCACTGAACAAGGAGAGTTGAATTCTTTCCACAATAAGCTAGATAATCTCTCCACAAATGTTAAGTAGAGTATCTACTCAAACATGATTCAATCTTAATAGGCTGGTTCAAGAAAAGAGATAGAAAATGTTCCATCATAAAACAATTTCAATCTAACCTTTGAAGATTTAAATAAAATTAATTAGGAAATGGAAAAATCCCAATAACAATCTGAAAGAAAAATCACATAAGTCGATCTCTCATCAGATAAATCTGTTAAAGAAGAATAAGATAAGACTTATGATTCAGAAAATAGATATGAAATGTGTAATCTCAAAAAGAATTAATTTGAAAAGAAGATTGAAACAATGTCTAATACTCATGATATGTCTTAGTTGTTATGTCAAACACCAATATAACAAAATGGATAACATTTTAGACTTATGAGTGGAGGCAACATGGAAAATCTCACATTAAATAATTCTATGTAATCTCTTCCTTAAGATTAAATTACCCAATCAACTACCACGACCACGATGATCAACAACCAACCAAACTAAAGTAATAATAATAGTTGCATTACTACCCAAAATCACTTATAATATTAGCCTATTACTTAATCTAATTTTTGTAATACCAAAGGGAAAGAAAATCCTTCTAGTTTAAAAAATTCTTAAGAGATTAAATAAAGTGATTTATATATCAATAAAATTCCTTCTTCTCTTCGAAACTCTACTGAAATTAATAATTCTCAAAATAAGATAAAAAATAATATGAAAAATTCCTCAGAAATGAAAAAATCTTAAGAATGGAATATGAGTACTCCAAAGAAAGATTAAAATGATTCTTTAAAGAATTAAATACATGATAAAGAATTTCATAATATGAATACTCCTTAAACAATTGTATCTGTATAATTTAATGAATAGCAAGATGAATAAGTACAGGGTGAAGAAGATTATGCTATTTAATATGACAATGCTGAAAAGAGAGATTAAGAGAGGAAAGAATATGATTTAAATAATGGATTAAATGAGGAACCAACAGTCAATAGCGTTTTCTAATCTCCTCTTGCTTGTCTTACTTGTAAGAATGAAGATTAGGATAATTAAGGATATTTCCCAAGTGCAAAATAGTTTTACAATAATTAGAAGGATTTTGAAGAAGAAGGAGAAAATAATTAATAATAGTTAAAATAATCTGAAGATGAATTCAATATCTAAACTCAGGATACTTTAATGACAAGCTAAAAGAATCCAAATCATGTGAGATTCAATAATTCCAACAATCAACTTTACAATATTCTTTCTACTCATAGAAATAATCTTGGATTTTATCACTATTAAGCAATTAATATTGAAGGAAAAATTTATAAAGATGATTTCTAATAAACTGAACCACTGCAGTTAAAGAGTGTCTGTGTCTAAACTTAAGACTAGAGCTAATCAAAGAGAAATTCTATTTTTGATGAATGCACTAAATTATTTTCTCCAAAGATGAAATTTATTGAACCTGATTTCAGAGAGAATTAATGTTAGATGCTCAATATCTCTAACTAATCTTCATAAATCGATTAAAAAGATAAGGAAGAGCAAGAAAATAACCTCAATGAAGATAAGGATTTTAAACTTAAATAGTTAAGGAAATCAGATCTATTCAATTAAAAATAAAACTTACAACCAAGTTCATCTAATGGAAATTATGAAACTGGATTTATCAACTCTTCTCTTTACAATTCTTAAAAAGGAGAAAGTGATAATGAAGAAGTATTAATAAAATAATAGCAACAAATTTATAATAAAATATTTGAAGAAGATGAACTACCTATTGTTGAAAATTAAGATTTGAATCTCTTATTTAAAGAATTTTAACCTTTTGGTAATAAACCCATTACTGATACTAAGAATAGAACATATTCTAGCTAATATAGTGAAAAGGAGAAAAAGAAAATTTAAAACTAAATTGATAGTATAGTGAATAAAAAAGGCTAGAAATGTGGTAGTAAGTAATAATAAAATGTTTAATCTAATAATAATAATAAAGCTAAAGAGGCTTTGGCTAATTAAAATAAAAATAAATCACAACAAAACTCTATTTCCCCCATAAAGAAGCATATTAGCTTCAATAATAAAATAGAGAATAGAAAAATAGTGGCAGGCAACAAAGACCAGTAGAATAGTAAAAAAGAAGGAATTAAAACTGAGAGAGTATTTGAAAGGCTTTATCCTCAAAAACTAAACAAATAAAAAGATTAGATCATATATGGTAACTCAATAATATTATTATTATTTATTTTTATTCCTAAAATTATTTATAAAAAAATAGAAATTAAATAAGAGAAATCAAAGAGCAAAAGTAAAAGTAAAAGTAGAAGCATTTCAAATAATAAAGGTATTAATGGAGAAATGGACTTTATCTAAATTAATAAATAAAATGTACCATACATGATGAAAAAGAAAGTTGATGACAAATTTACTCTTTTCAAAAAGGCAGTTGAATTTAATTTAGAGAACATGATATAAGATTAGAAATCTCATTAAATCAAGAGCATTATTTTAGATGATGAAGATTTAGATAAAAGTAATCTTAAAGAAATCTTTTAGAAAAGTCTTATAAATAGAACTCAAAAGAATCTTGTCTCTTATGACACTATAACAATGATTAACAGATCCAGATATAATCCTTCTTATAACCCATGATGATTGATGATTTTTATATGCAAACGAATTAAATAGTGTTAAAGTTACTTCTATAAGGATAAATAAATCTTAGAAGAAGTTAAATTTATCTAGATAATTTATTTAGCATTTATATTATAACATGTATAATAAAAAACTGTATGTAAAACCAAATTTAATATTAATATTATATAAAATCAGTATCAAATCTAATAAATAATCTTGTTAAATTATTATATCATAGCAAAGAAAATCAAATTAAAAAATATACTAAATCCATCAATTAATTCATTTCATAAGATATAGTTTATCATAGATGATATAGTAATCCCTAATTTATTAGTAAATAAATCTTTATGTTGGGAGGTAAATTGAGTTTTTATTTATTTTTTACAATTATTTCTTGTGTTTTGTGTAAAATAATAAAATTCTTTAGAATTTATTTTATTTAAGATATACTACAAATTTAAGTTTTGAATTTATATCTTATATATTAATCATTTTTTAAAAAAATTTTAGTTAATTACAAAAAAATAAAATTTTTTTATTCATTTGTCCTTAAATTATTTATGAGAATTTACAGTAAAATCTTTTGATTGTTCTATGTCTCAATTAAAAGTTATAACTGTTTATATGATGTTTGATTTTTCTTGAACTCTATCTGGATTTAGAAAGAAATTTAAGATAATCATTAATTAAATATTTTTTGATAATTCTAAGAATATTTAATTTTTATCAAACCTTAAATAATTTATATTATATGTAATTTTTTGATGAAATATTTAATATTAATCAATTTTCTATTCATCATTTAGGTTTTTATTAGTATTTAAAAAATTTAAATTTGAGTCTTAAAGAAAAAGATATTAACAATAATTGCGAGAAAAAAAATTTAGATTAATTATTATTAAAAAAAGAAATGGATATATAAAAAGATACTTAAAGAGCTTTCAAGAATAACTTAAGCAGTTTCACAGGTAAGATTAGAATCCATTTTTGATTTATAAAGGGAAATAGAATTCATTTTAAATGTTACTTAATTGTATAAATAGAGAATCCTGAATCTGGAGCTAAATTTTTGATCAAGAGAAATTTGAAAGAATTAATCCAAAAGGTATGGTTAAATTGTTTGATTAATTATAATCAACAAATAAAATGTAGGGAGACTTTAAAAATGTATATAATAATATAGGTTTTAAAAGATGCAAATGAATTTACTAACACTAACCACATTAAGTATAAAGCATTATGCTCATTACAAAACATGATAGTATTAGCTGAACATCATGTTTAGGAATATCTCAAAGAAATCATGAAAACTCTTGTCAAATTCTTAGATTATGATGATCCTGAAATTCCTAACACAGTAATACAATTAAAATAAATAAACAAATATGCTAATCCATTTATTATTTTTATAGTGCAAAAGAATTAGTGAATTATTAGGTGTTTATGTTTCTACTGATGTCTATATACCTTTAGTTATTAATCTTATCTAAGATGAAGAAAATAAGACTGCTCCTAAAAGTTTAACTAAGCTTCTTACTATTTTTAGCATTATGATTAGATCAGAGACTCCTAAAACTATTGAGAACTATTTGGAAACTATTATGAAAACTGTTACTAGCATTGAAAAAACTTTTGAGTAAGATATTTTATAAATAATTTAATACTTTCTTAGTTAGATATGGATAAAATAAAGATATAACTCAATTATATGATTAAAATAGAGAATGTGAAGATGTTTTAGGTGGTTTGTATTTTATTGCAAAGGAATTGATTAATATTTCAGGTGAGAACATCAGTATTTATTGTCGCCCTATATTCTCACTCTTAATCACAATTTAGGCATCAAATATAGCAGGAAATAACTAAGTAAATACTAATAAAGAAATAAAGAAACATCAGTGTTTGAATTTCATTATTGTTTAAAATAAAGGGAGAAATTCAAAAGACTATGTTAAATTTAGCTACTTATTGCGGTTATACAAGCATAGCAGAATTACATGCAAACGAAGTTTCAATGCTTTTAAATGAATTCACTCAAAGCAAGGTATTTATTTCTAAACAAGCTAAGCATAAAAGTTATATAATTTGTTAAAAATAAAGTCTTATATAAATTGGTAGAAGTATTCTAAGGATAGATTGAAATTTGAAATTATTGTTAGGAATTGCGGTGAAGGACTTGCTAGATTTGTCGATATTATTCTTGAAATTCTTTAAAGTTGTGTATAATTAAATTAAGATATTGAAGTTAGAATGGATGCCTTGGTATTAGTTGAATACATTCTAAGTCTCTAATATCAGGATGTTAGAGAAAAATTAGCTGAAAATGGACAACTTATTCTTACAGTAAGAACAAAAATTAAATTCAATATCATAAAATTAATCTTTTTATAATATCTTTTTAGAAAATATTGATTCCTTCTGTTGTTTGGAGAATTGGAAAGCCTTCTATTAAAATTAGAAAAGCTGGTGTTATTAATATTTATAAATTAATTGAAAATGGTTTGGTTACTGGAGAAATTTTAATGAAATGTTTCAAAGAATTAATTGCTCCTATTAAGTCATGCTTATCTGATGACTGGGCTCCTGATTTGCGTTTGGCTGCTTGCAAACTTGTTGAAAGACTATTTTTGGAAGTCAGAGATCTACTTGAGCATATACATATTTCTGAAAATTATCAACTCCTTTTAGAAAGACTTGATGACTCTTAAGATGTTATCAGAGTTGAAATATTCAAAACTTTCACTGTTATTTTTGGTGCTCCTGCTGTAATTTAATTATTATAAAAAATTCAAAAAATTAAAACAAATATAATTTTTATTAAGCTTAAAGATAGTCCTTCTATTTTTGAATACATGATAAAGGCTATTTTCATTCACTTAGATGATTAGAATGAAGATGTTTCGATGAGCGCATTCAATACAATTAAATTCGCTACTAGATTTAATGCATAGAAAATCAAAGAAGAAGTAATTTTAGAAATAAATAAAAATAAAAGATTAATTAATTTACTTAATAAAGGCCGAACTTGCTGAGAAAAAGATGAAGTATCCAAGAAAGTGCAAAGAAATTATTAGTTATGCATAGGAATTAATAAAAGATTAAATTGAAGAAGAATTAAGCAAATAAAAGATTTGAAAATATTTATTTAAGGTCAATCAATCAATCAATTTTCATAATTTTTACTTGTACCATTCTATCTATGCTTAATTAATTTGTTTCGAAAAAAATTCTTTAATAATTTATTTTCAGTGTTTAAATTAGACTTTCTATTTATAATTTAGTAGATAGGATAAAACTCTTTTTAATTTAAAGATTATATTTTTATTAAAATATTTCAATGAGAAATTTAACCTTCAATAAGAAGAAGCTTGTTAGATACTTAATTATATAATTTACATTAGAATAGACAAGCGAGAATATAAAAAGTTACACAATTTTAATGAAACTTAAAAATATACATAATTTTATGTTTAAAATGACTTCTTGATTGGGTTCAGATAGTGATTTCTTAGGATGTATTTTTGTAGATATATTATAAATTTACGGAGTAGTGATGAATGGTTGTTATCTATCTCTATTCTTTTTTAGTGTTAAGTGAAGTATAAAAAATACTAGATTTTTATTAGAGTAAATAGAATTAAATAATCAATAATTTTTATAAAGATTATTTAATCAAAGCAATTATCTCTGATTAATAAGAAAGATTCATTATAAATATGGGATAATCAAAATATAATTGATTAAAGATTTAATGACTATTTTGATGCATGCATGCAGATTCACGAATGGATATTCTTAGCATAATGTCAAGAAAACAATTTAATGAGTCACTTTAAAAAAATAATGAAAGACTATGATAATCAATTAATAGGCATATTTTCTGATAATTATTATTAATTAATTTACTTATTTTCTAACTAATCCTATTAAAAAAAGCAATTTTAATTATTTTCTAATTAGATAAATACAAAAAAAGTTTAGGAAATGGATATATAGCATTAACAATTACAACAATAATTTTAACAACAACAACAGTAGCAACAATAGCAATTATAGTAGTTAGCTGCTTAGAATCAGCTCAAGTAGAAACAAGGTCATTTTTATTAGAAAGGCAAGCCTTTTGTAAAAAAGGGCAGATATCTTGCTGAAATTTCAGGTTTCTCATTTTACATAAAAATAATAATAATAGATTAAAATAAAATACTAATATTATAGGAACTTACTTAGTTGTTTATGATCATTACTAACTTATGAAAAGAGTAGGCGATGGTGCTTATGGTGTAGTATTTAAAGCCTAGGATAAGTTAAAAAATAATGAGCTCGTAGCAATCAAAAAAGTAATTTGATTTAGATTTGTTACTATTTTAAAAAATGATTATGTAGACATAAAATATAGAAATGATTTAAATAATAAAAAATAGGTATCAGATGCATTTTTAGATCCAAGAGATGCTAAAAGAATACTGAGAGAGATTAAATTATTAAGTAAAATATTAATTTATTTTTATAAAATGTTATTAAAAATTGTTATAGATATTCATTCTCATTCGCTTTTAAATTAAATCCTTTTTAAAAATAGAATTCTGTAATCATTAAAATATTATTAAGCTTAAGGATATAGTAAAGCCAGAAATGCCAACTGGCTATAAAGATATCTATCTTGTCCTTGAGTATATGGAAATAGATTTAGATAAAACTATAAATTCAGAATAGGTAAATATTAAAGATTTAATTACAAAAACAAATATTTTATAGATTATAATAGCAAAATATAGAAGAAAAAATCTAGAAATAAAAGAAAAATATGATTGATTGATTGATTAATTAATTGATTGATTACTTACTATTATTAATATTATTTAGGCATTGTCTCCAAAATTGATAAAAAATTTAATGTGGTAGCTTTTAAATGGTATTTATTATATGCACTCAGCTGATATCATACATAGAGATATCAAGCCTAGCAATATCCTTCTTAATAAAAATTGTACTTTGAAACTTGCTGATATGAATCTTGCTCGTAAATACGATGTTGAACAAAGTAGGATTACAGAGTAATTTATTTATTAATTATAAATTCTAATTTAAATGAAAAAATATCATTAAAACAATTTTAAATTAATAATTATTTAAAGATATGTTGTCACAAGACCATACAGAGCTCCTGAAATCTTATTATCTACAGAAAATTATTCAAAACCTATAGATATTTGGTCAGCTGGTTGTATTTTTGCTGAGATGATGGGTAGAAAAACAATTTTTAAAGGTATAATTATTTTAAAATTAAAATTATCAATGAGTAATTAAATTATTAATAAATAAAAAAAGGAAATTCTTATGTAAATTAGCTAGATAGAATTATAGCAATTATGGGAAAGCCAGATTTTGATAAATTATCTTATAAAGTAGACGAAAATTTAAAAGATTATATTAAATCCTTTTAGGAAAAGTAGCCAGAGAACTTCTATGAAATTTATAAATCACATGATCCTCTAGCAATAGATTTACTTTATAAGATGTTAGCATTTGACCCTTAAGATAGATGGACTGTAGAGTAATGTCTTTACCATGAATATTTTAATGAATTTGATAAATCCTAAATTAAAGCATGTAATTAGAAATTCGATTGGAGCTTTGATGAGATTTAAGAAAGAAATGATATAATTTAAAGAGCTATTTACAATGAAAGTTGCTAATTCCATTAGGATGAACCAGATGCTACTATAGAAGAAATTGAAGCACATTATAAATAATAGTAGCAATTAATTTAACAAAAGTTAGCACAATAAGCAGCAAATCCAAATACCTAACCTTTTATGAAACCTAACCCACAATTTTAATTAAACTTAGAAAAATTAGCAGCAGGTCAATCCCTAATTAATCCAATGAATTTTAACCCAAATGTTTAAGTACCATTTTTCCCTCCAGGAAGAAATCTTTAGGTTCCACCTGCAGCTATGCTTTTATACTAATAATAGATGTAAAATTTATAAAAAGGCAATCCTATGATGTAAAAACCATTCTAGATGATGCCAGGATAGTAATTATAAATGCCTCTTTAAAAAGATTTTGGAAATCCTTTTAGTTCTCACACAATAGCCAATCCATCAACTTTTAGTTAAGAAAAAAATCAAAAAAATGATAGTTTATAAGCTAATTCTATATAAGCTGCTGCAGCTGCTGCAGTAGCAGCTTAATCAAACCCCTTATTTGTGCCAGGGCTACATAATTTTGCTCCAGGATTCCATCCATTAAAGATGGGAATTTAAGATCCTTTTAAAAAACCTAATTTAAATACAGTTACTATTAGTTAGTAAAAATAGAACTAAAATGATTCCTCTTCGCCTACATCTAACTCAAGTACTGAAAATAAAAATGGAACATCAAGTAATGAAGCTTCAAAAGTAAAAGATGCAATAGACTCAAAGAATGGTAGAGTTAGTGGACCAAATACAATTATTCTATCAGAAAATAAAGAAGAATAAAGAAATAATAATTTAGATTCAAAAGAAAATAAAATGAATAAGTAAAATATTACCAAAAATAATCACTCAGCTTAAGAAAATAATAAGGAATTAGAATAAAAAGGAAAATCAAATAATTAATAATATGAGGATAAGGATAATAAATCCTTAGAGCTTTTAAAAGATAATGCTTTAAGTTCTGATGATCCAGATCAATTACCTTCAATTCCAGAAATGAGATATAAAACATTAACTTTTGGACCAGAACATTTTAATAACAATGAGAAGACAGCAGAATGAATTCTTCTTATTTATTTATTTCTTAAAAATGTAAAAAAATAATATCTGATTTGATTATAATTTATATAACTATTAGTATTAATTATCATTAAAATCTCAACTAAATAAAGATATCTTTTACATCCTTACTCATACTATTACATTTAGAGTTATTATAAAATCTTGTCTCTTAATTAATTTATTCGTTCGTTGGCTGGCTGGCTTGATTTTTTTCAAAACTAAAATTAACTTTATTTTAATAACTATTCGCTCTTATTTTTTAAAGCGAATAAAAAATTTCTTTACATTATAATTTATTAATAGTTAGAGTATGGCTTATTTTTAGGAAAAATTTGAATATTTTAAGTTAATCAAAAAGATGAATTATAATATTTTGATAATCTTAATATTTTAATAAACTATGAATTTAATTAAGTGATTAATTTGAAGTTTGTGGGTTATTATTAAACTCTAATAATGTAAATAGTTAGCGAATAAACATTTAAATTAAAATTATGAAATAAATTTTTAATTTTTAGACCATTTTTTAATTTAAGTAAATAATTAAATAATTAAATTTGAATATAGAAATCACTCAAATATTTATTAATTTTATATTTATGGTAATTGTTGTTGCTACTATTATTGCTATTCAGTTATAAATGCTGGTTAAAATAAACGTGGGAATTATTACTATTACTATAACTATCTATGTGATTGCATTTCTAGAGCTGGATTTTCATTATTCTTTTCCATTTTCTATAAATAATCATCATTTGATATTCTTAAAGAGTGAGCTAATATATTATATGAACCTAAATTTCTATACAGATTTTATCTTTTTAAACTTAGATTTTTTGAATTGTAATTATTCTTTCTCAAATTTGGCTCCTCTATTGAAGAGTATCTTAACTTTTCAGAGGGGTTATGAGGCTCTATAATACCTTTAGCCAGTCTTCCAAAAACAAGATGTCCTTTATTAATATAAATAATATATAACTAATTATGTACGAAGTTATGTGATTTATTAAAATACCATGCTAAATTTAAGTATGCTAGGTCATTTTCTTTTTTAAATGTGGAGGTATACTTATATTTTTATCTTAAGCCCTCATTATTTAATAGTAATCTTTATCATTATATTTTGATATAGTTAACAAATCCTCTGCTGTTTTCCCTAAAGAAACTGTATTTGAAAGCTGTAAGCTGCTTGGAGAATTTTAAGAATTCAATATCATACACTTAGCCAGCTATGCAAGTTCTGATTTTCCTTAAAAATTAGGTGGATGATTTTTGGCATATTAATTAATTGTTTGTTATTAATCCATTAGTATCTTATATTGCTATTCTTGCTATTTAAAGAATAGATCAAATTCGCTTTAATCAAGAGTAAAGTTTTAACTAGGAGGAGGAAGATCATTTCGAGTCATACTAGTCTCAACATGGATTGTTGAAAATCTAGTAGATTTCTTTTCTCCTTCATTTACAAAATCCTTGGTCATTAGAGATTCATCGAGAATATGACTTTAATCTATAGTTATAATAAAATGCATAAAAAATAAAACCTCTGTAATTTATTTAATAGGTAAATTTACTTTTTATACTGAGTTTCTAATAAATAGGAGCTTATTGGGTCACTAAATCCTACTATTTTGGATTCAAATCTGGTACCAAATGAAAAGGATTAATACTAGCTCTCGGTAAATTTTCAATAGAATCAAAGTATTGCTTTTTAGATTACTAAAATTTATAATTATTTCTCCCCTAATATATCTGATCTTTTGGTATAAATACTTGCTTATTCTAACTCTTTGCTTAATAAGTCATATTATCATATTCTCCTTCTTTTAGCTTAAAAACTATTAATTTTATTTTTAAAAATATATTTTATAACATAATGATTGAACTTTTTAAATTAAATGTAATTAAATTAATTCTCCTACTGTTCATATTAGGGTCTTTAATTGATTGATGCAAATTCGATAGCTCATGTTTCTTTTTTTAAGATAATCTCTGCACTACAAAAGAATTTTTTAATAATTGAGAATGATTAGTTTAGGATATTGTAGGATTAGGAGGATATTCGAAAGGTTTCTCTTTAATATGAGTTTTATTTATTAATGTAGATTCATGAGTAACACTATTATTGAAAAGGATAGAAGAATTGGAGTTTACCAAGGTTCTCTAAACTGAACTTTTATTCATTATTATTTTTAAACAGTACTACTATTAATCTCCAAATAAATTAATAACAAAATATTTGGTAAGAAACTATAAAATTTATATTCTTTTGATCAAATATTGAGTTGAGTATTGTATAAGTTGAGGGGTTGCTAATCATATAAATTAGAAGAAACTAATTAAAAGTAAAAATCAAATAATTATTATTAAAAGTTTTAATCAGCTCAGAAAAAATAAGTACTGTACAGGATAATAACTGCCATACATTAATACTACCTATGATAACTCAAATTAAACTATTCTTACTATAAAATTACTGATACTATCTGATTATTCCTTCATAAATGAATAGTGTTTGATAAATAGATTAATTTATTTAATTCATATTTATCATACTAAAAGAATGTAAATATTTACTTAATAATTAGCATTCTATATGATGAAAATATTAAAATGTACTTTATTAATTACTAATATTAATAATATTCAAATTTAGTTATTTCCAAATTAGTTTTAGTACAATTTCACCAAATTTTTAATAATCATTTTAATGAGTTGGATTTTAATAAAACTATATTTACTTTTGATTTGGCAAATGAATTATTAAATTTAAAGAGCTTAAAGTGAAATGATTAGTAATACCAGATTAGAGAATCTAAATTAAAGATTTTGTGGAAGATTTAGATTTTAAATTCGAGTTAATTATAATTAAGTATTATTGATTTGAGATCATTCAATAAATGACTATTTAAATTCTAATAAAAACAAACATTTACTTATTCTTTTATTTATAAATGTATACTAATTATTTCATCATTTTAATTTTAAATCCTTCGTAAATAAATTATTAACTCAGCTTATTTCATAAATCATTTTCTCTAATACATTTTTTGGTGTAATAATTTAAATAAAGATATTTATTTAACATGTTAAAATTATTAGTATCATTAAATGTTAGAGAAATAGAAATAAGAATAAAATTGAACTTCAAATAATTCAGGAATAATTATTAGATAGTAAAAGATACTTGATTAAAACAATCCATCATTATAAGATATAGATTAACATATAGTTTTACTTCAAACAACTAGAGAATAAGCATTTTTATAAAGTTTTACTTAATTAATTTCATTTATAATATACAATTTAAGTTTTTATAACATTATTAAAAATTCAATTTTAACTTTAATAAATTAACCATCACAGCTTATTGTGAGTGGAAAAGCATAAAGGAAGAATAATTAAAGTCATATTTATCATAATGAAGTCTATCCCTCAAAACCTTTTATCTACTCTCGCATTTACAATCGTAATAGGACCTATATCATTCCCAACATTCTTTATAAATAATGGTATAATTTAATCTATCATACTACTTTTAATAACGGCTATAATTACTGATAATGCTTCATAGACTTATATCAATAAACTCAATAAATGTCACCGTACTATAGAACAAGCAGTGAGGCATAATTTAGGAAACAAATGGAAGACTACATTTTTGATAGTGAAAATAGTATACCTATTGTAGCTAGCCTTAATTTATATTATTTATTTGAATGAATTTCTTCGTGGTATCTTAAATCAACTGATAAATTAATCCAACTATGTGAATATGCAAATAATGGCTGTAATAATATCTCCATTTGTATTTTCCTTATTCTTTATCAAAAATGTTTAATTTTTCATGAGGGCATCATAAATTAATTTTGGAATCCTCATCATTATCCTTATACTCTACTTGTATCTATTCTTTTCAACAGTTCAAAATGGCTCAATTAGTTCTCTCCTCTCTGAATTTAATATTGATCAAATTCCTACTCTAATTGCTCAAAATAATCTCTCTTATTAGTTCTAGATTTACCTACCAGATTTATTAGTATTCTCTGGAACTAAGATAAAAAATAAATAAATATCAAGGATTACAATAGTAATCGCTTTCTTCTACTTCGTTCTTTGTGGGTTTATTGGATCTTTAGCTTTGACTGCTTAAGGAAAGTAAAGTGGAATAAGTGGTTTGTTTGTAAATATATATGAAAATTAAATTGTAACCACCATAATGAAATTTTTAATGATATATCATGTAGTTATCAATATGGGTTACAAGTTCATTATCATGAAAAAGGCTGTAAAAGAATTTATACTGTAAAAGAAGAATATAAGTTAACAAAGCAAGGATAGATTAGAATTCTGTATATAACTATTTTTAAGTATATTTTTAATTCTTTTAAGTATTACAACAACAATATAATAGAATTAATTTATTGTTATAACTGGCTCTGTTACAGCTTTTATCATACTCTATAAAATACCCTATAAACTTAAATACTAAAATAGTATAAGAAAAGAATATATTTGCCTTAGTCAGCCAATAAATTCAAACGAATTAGAGTAAAATATTGATTAAAAATAGCAAGCTAGTTTAGATACAGAAGATTTACATAAACGTCTTACTTTACGTCTACCAATTAATAATTCATAACCTAATATTCCAAGTATGGAGTTTTATTTCAAAAATAGTGTACGTTTTTCTCAACCAATAAAAAGGAGAAGGAAAGTGATTCCTATGGAAATAAATAAATACCACAAATTTAATGATGAATTAATAATCCATCTTGGGTATTCTTTATTAATTTATGGATTATATTTCATTATTTTTAAAAATGCACTGTGATTTTTCAATTTGATGATTGATTGGATAATAACTATAGAATTTAATTATTCAATATCAAATATAGAATATGAAAGATAATCTAATTTAATTAAATTAAAAACGATTGAATAAGTAAAATGATCAAAAGATATTTGAATGCAGGATTAAATGAATCGAATTCTTAAGTTTATTAACTTAACAAAGCCAAATCTATCAACTTTTATATTTATTTTGTATATATTTATTTATATTATTTACCCCTACATTAATTATTATCTGTTTAGATTTATTTATTTTTCCTAAAAAATCAAATTATTAAAAAAGTTTTTAATTACTTGTTATGTTCTATCAAAAAATTTCTGAAGATTCTTGATAAAAATTTTTTAAAGTATTTCTAAATTACATAAGTTTAGTTAAACATAGAGATATTTTCTTTCACAAACTCATAAAATTAAGTTAATAAGATTATTCTTTTATTCCTCTATTTGGTTGGATTTGAAAATTCTTGCATAAAAATCATTAGAGCGTTAGAATTTAAATTTTTGTTGTTGATAGAAAAATTGATGTATTGTACAAAATTATTTAAATAAATCAGTAAGAGATATAGCTCTAGTGGAGAAAGCACTTATTAATCAAAATAAAATAGAGTGTAACAAAATAATAAATTAAATTGTTTAAATAATAAAAATATATGATTTAAAAAAGTAATGAGATGGCTACCCGAAAATTGTCTTGAAACAATTAGTCTAACTATAGTTTTGGATCCAATAATATTTCCTGCTTACTTTAATGTAAATGGAATTATAACTTCTTCAGCCCTTTTAGTTATATCAGCTATAATTGTGCTTCATTCTTCAAAAATATATTCTTCAATGATGACGAAGAAAAGAAAAAATCTAGATGATATTATTGGGTACTATTTAGGGAAAAAATGGAGAGTTGCTTATCTGATCCTCACATTAGTCTACATCCTATAATTAGTTCAAGTTTATTCACTTTATATTTCTGAATTTATTAAGGATTTTATGGTATCTCTAACCTCAATAAGCAGTGAATCATTCTAAATAAAAATACTCACTATAGTGATATCATTTCCAATTATCTTTTGCGCATTGATGTAAAACTCTACTAAAACCTTTAAATATGGATTAAGATTTAATGTATTACTAATCTTATCTTTTGCTGTCATTTACTTATATATCTTTTTATCCTCCTACTCTGAGATAATGGATAATTTTGATAGATAATTAATCACAAAACTAAATATTGATAATTTACCTTATTTTCTTTCTTAGAATAATTATTCTTTTCACTTCTAGATATACTTATAAGAGCTATTAGTTTTTAATTAAAAAGGATAAATAATTAATAAAAAGATACAGCATATTACCATTATATTTGCTTTGCTTATAGGTATTTTCTTTGGCACGGTAGGTAGTTTAATTGTAAATGATAAAGATAATTTAAGCAAAAATAAAGATGATCATTAAAACTAAATGTATAACCTATTAATCTTCTAATACATCTAATAATATAGCAAGATTATCATATGCATGAAGATTTTTATCATACTTAACATGCTTTGCAGCATAGGATTTAAGTATATTATTTTTAGATAAAACCTAATCAAGTTTATTGTTGATAAAAAATATATATTGAACTTCAACAGAAGTCACTTTGATCTAATAATAAAGTTAATTACAACTATCTTCTTAATTGTATTAAATTTATCTACTACTAACTAATAATCCTCCTTCTTCATAATTGTTGGCTCTGTCACTTGCTTTTTTATACTCTATCATATTCCTCATTACCTGAAACGATCACCAAAATAGTATATATTTCGCTATAAACTGAAAAATATTATTAAAAAAAGAGAATATAAATAGAAACTTTCTACTAATTAAATGAATCTATCTTTCAAACCTATTTAAATTAATTCTGATGTTAATTCTAGTTGCATACAATAATCTTTGCTTGGTGAATTTGATATTGGAGATTCTAAAAAATTTTATAAAAATTGTAATACTTAAAAGTTTTAAGAAAAAATTAGTAAGGAATATGAAATTGAAGTAAAATAGAATTTAAATGCTTATTTTTAACAATTTAAGTATTTAATAGGACTAGTAGTAATAATTTATGGGCTATCCTCTTTAATTGTGGAAGCATGTTAATTTTCATGAAAAATATTAATTATTTTGGATAGAATTCAAGAAATTAAATTAATTTATTATTTTATTTAATTTGAAAAAGATTTCTTTTAGTAGAGTAAATATTTCATAAAAATTATTTTATATTCTTTTTGGCTGAGGATTTGTATTCTTACTTTATTTATTCCATAAAAACAACATTTATAAACAATTGAATAAAAGTGTCTCTGTGTAAATTAAGATATTAAAAAGTTTTAATATTAGTTAAATCTATATAAATTTATAAATATTTTGTTAAGTAAGAAACTATCTATCAATTTAAAGAACATTTTTTAAATAGATTAGGGGAAAATGTCATAAACTAATAATAATTAAAATAAAAATGCTATTGATTAAAGTATTGAGTAAGTATTTGTAGAATAAAATGATGATGATATCAAAAAATTAATAGAAAAATAAAAATAGCCAAGATGTTTTACAAAATCAATGAAAGATTAATGTTGGAAAAATGTATATCAATTTAAATCAGCCTTAATTAAAACAAACTAAAAATGATTAATAATAGGCAACTATTATGATAGGGAGACATCCTGATAGATGGAGATTAGATGCAGTAGGAAATCCTGTTTTAAGGGTTATATTTTAGATTAAAATAATAATATTGGACTAAATTTTTATTTTAATACTAAATAAAGGCACTTACCTCTTGCTTAGGGCCTCTTTGTCACGAATATGATCATATAACTCCTTTCTCAAAAGGTGGAAAGACTGAAATCAGTAATTGCTAAATATTGTAAACTATGGTTAATAGATTTAAATCAAATAAGGTTAACCATAGTCACAAAGAATTAATAGCTGTTTCTTCTACCAATAAATTTACAAGTAAATTAATACGCAACTTTTCTAAAGATATTCTACTAATTTTTAATTTAAAGATTAGGAATTCGATGCAGTTGAAAGAGCTGTTTATGGAGATTTATTAAAAATAGATGCAGAATAATAAGTTAAAGAAGCATCTAGACAATCTCTCTAAATAATTTATGCTTAAAAAGAGTTGAACTAACAACAAAATACTGAAATTAGATAGGTAGAGTTTGATTTAAATTTAAATTAACCAAGAATGGAAGAAAAATAACAATAATAAAATGGATTTTGAAGATATATTCTCTACATTTTCTAAAATCTAAAACTTATTTGCATCATGTATCAATTAAATAAATACCTGTACATGAATTATCTTAAATATAACAAAATAAATAAAATAAAAATGTTTAAAATACTCCTTCCTAATTTACCTAATATCTATATTTTATTTTATAAAATAATATCAACCTATTCCTTTTATATTAATTTAGACAATTATATTAAGGATTCTTGATTGAATTTTAGGCAATTATATTTAAGAAAATGAATATTTAATATTTTAAAAGAATATCTACTTAATTTAATTCGATAAATCGAAAAAAATAATGAAATGGTTAATATTATTTAGATCAAATGAAGGTATAAAAGTTTAGTAAAGTATTTAATTAAAGAACAAATTGATTAATTTAATTTGGAGAATAAATTAAATTTGATATAAATTATAAATAAAGACATAAAATGAATAGTAACTTCATATTTAATTATTCACAATAATAATATTTTTAATAATAATAATTCAAAATTTATGATACATTTGTTTTATTGTAAAATTTAATGAGAAAGTGAATGATTCCCATTAAAGATCTTACTTATTTTATGATAGGGAGGTTGGTTGGTTGGTTGATAGGTTGATTTGTTAGTTTAGTGA
The DNA here is from genome assembly GCA_000260095.1 of Tetrahymena borealis. NCBI lineage: Eukaryota > Ciliophora > Oligohymenophorea > Hymenostomatida > Tetrahymenidae > Tetrahymena > Tetrahymena borealis. Next base: position 12,049 of record JH651279.1, on the reverse strand, counting down.
GTGTATAAGTTAGATAATTATTTATATCATTTCTTTAAAATTTTAGGAAAAATTTTTATTTCTTTAGCTAGCAGCACTTCTTTATTGTATTAGTTAGTAAAGAAAAATTGTAATTTATATGATAAAATATTGAAAATTCAAACATTCAATCATTTTTTATCATTGAAAAGAAAACTTTCTTTACTTTATCCCTATTTATGAATAAATTATAATGTTATTTATGAATAAAAAATAATTAAATATACCAAAGAGATTAAGAAGAAGGGGTTTATATTTTATTTTAGATTAAAGGTTCTTTTTAACTTGTACAGGTGGTAGATTTATTGTGGATTTATAACTAGTAGCTGTCGCTCTGACTATTATGTAGCTTAAGCTATTTAGTCAATACATAGTCAAGATGTGTATTTTAATAGTTTGGAGTAACATTTTGCTCATCTATCATATGATAATTTATACTCTTATTAATAAAGATATTTTAATTATTTGAAGCCCTAACTGCAGATGAGGAAGCTACCACTTAAGAAAATGTCCTTTTTTTACTTTTTTTCCTTGTATCGTATAAAAATGTTGAGCAATTTGAATGCTTTTAAGTGCGAAGTATTTCTCCAAATGAAGTAGGAATCATATTACTTATAAAATCGATAGCTTTATCTACAAATGATTCTCTTTATTTCCTGCTTGATTCATCATCAGATTCATTGCTACCATTTTAATTACCTTAATCACATTATAGTTTAGAAGCACCTTCACTTTTATAATTATCAAATTCACTTCCTATAGGTGCAGCAAAGGAGTCTCCAAGATTCCAATCTGAGAATTATAGTGCATTTTCTTAATTTTCCTCTGATGTTAAGTTATTATGAATCAGTGAACTTGAAATAGATTTTTCAATTTTGCTTTCTTTAGAGGAACTGTCTGAAAAGGAGACATTTGAATTATCTTAAAAATCTTTCTTGAATTATTTTTCCAATGTTATAATAGACGAGTAATATTTATTGTTATAGTAATTGTATTTATGTTCTTCAGATTCTATATGCTATTTATTTATTAGTTAAGAGATAATTTAAGTATCCTTTTTTAATTAAATTTACTTACTTCAAAATACCCCTCTTCAGAAAAATCTCTAAAACAAATATGGCATTTTGTTCTTTTCTTTAAAGGTTTGGGTGCCTTCTAAATATGTTTAAATAAATTTTATTAATATAACCCATTGATCAAACTAAACATTTCAATCAATCTATTTTAAAATAATGAAATTATTATTCAATTTTCTTACTAAAGGTACCTATTTGTCTCTTGATTAATTTTTTTTCTTTATATACTCTGTGAGCAAATGACTGCTTCTAGTCAGATTTATTTACTAATTTAATAATAAAGCAACTTTAATTATAAATTTTTTAAAAATTTTTTATACTTAATCACATTCAGACTAAAAGCATGGAAAATATGGTTAACCATTTGGGGTAAATTTGGGTAGTGTGCAATAATTTTTCTTCAAAGTTCTATCATTAAAAAAAGAATTATATTAATATGCATTCTCAGATTTATTTTTAATTTATTAAATCATAAAATAGTCAATCCTCTATTAAGTAAAATAATTTTACTCTTCCTATTAGGATTCAAAGATATACTCTTAGGCTTGAGAATTCTATCTATTAAAAAATCCCTAAGGAATGTGTCTGATAGTAATTTTATGAACACAAGGCTCTTTCTGGCAGCATTATTTGGCATCATTATTCCCAATTTAAGAATCTTGTTATTGTTAGATAGATTTCATGTCTTATTTTTAGTTATATGGTATCAAACTTCAATAATACAGCCAATTGAAATAATTAGTTAAAATGAAAACTGTTTTAAAAGGTTTTTATCAAATACTCGCTGACTGGGTATTAAACTATTTTTGGTTTTTAATATCCAATTCTGCTCAGTTTTAATGTATCTATATATCAATAATATCGTTTATTGTTTTTTCAAAAATTTCACAATTATACCGCTACTTTGAAGGGGAAAATAACTAAGGCATAAAATCTATAGCAAATTAAAGCATTCTGGTTGATTGATACTAGTTTATTCTGAGCGGATTCAAAAAATTTGGATTGGTTGATAAATATTATAATTTCATTATTCTTAAACTTCAACTATTATTATTAACTCCTTCGAAACACCTCTAATTTTATATGACTCTGATTTACTATTACTGCCATCATTATTAAATAATTATTTAGCAAGTGATCATTAAAGTAAATTAGATTCAATAATTCTAACATCTGCCATCCCTCAAAAACATTTTTATTTGGAACATGTGTGCATGGATATTTTTCAATTCATCTTTTGCAATTCTAAATAAAGTTATCTATTTTATATTTTCCAAATATTTTCGTCATTTCATTTCTAAAAATAAAATTTTCATATTAATTATAATAAAAAGGAAATTTATTTAGATTTCAAATATCTCAAAAAGGAATTAATAATTTAAGAAAGTTAAATATTAAAATTAATTCATTGCAAATTTAAATTAAAATTCTAATTCTAATTCTAAAAAATGATTAAACTAATAAAATAGATAGTAGATGAAAATAATTTTGAAAGATATTATGAAAGATTATAAAGATTTAATCAAAAATACTGTAAAATAAAGGAAAATAACAATATGTAATAAGTATGCATAGTAGTTGTTAATAATTAAACAAACCTGAGTCATTCTTATCAAAAAGAATTCAGGCTGAGAGGGAATATATTTAATTCAAAGTAATAATTTTATATTTTTAAGGATATTTATATAAGCAAAAGGCAGGCAAGTAGACTAGACCGTTTTTTTATTTAGTAATATTAATCACCACCAATCATAATCTAATCAATCAATCAATGAGTGTATCTGTTGGTGTGTGCGTGTATGTATGTATGTGTGAGAGTTATATTTATAATTGTAATTCTTTGTTAAAGTAATTAGTGAATTGAAAAGTATTTTTCTAAAGAGTAGAGATTATTTATTATGAAATTTAATTCTATAATGTAATTATCGATTTATTTGATTTTATATTAACTTCATCTCTACTATAATAAAGCAAGCCATTTATTTACTTATTAATTTTTTATTTATTTAGGAATCTCAAAAGTTCACATCTCCATCAGATATAAAGGAAGCATTAGCATCAATTAGAATTTATTACTTTTTACCTAAGTTACTTTTAAAGTATTTTTAAATATTAGATCCACCGATCATCGACATATCTACCGAGAATAATCTATTAGGATCATTGTTTCTAATTTTTTCTTCTCTAATTCTCTTTTCTTCTAATATTTTTTACTTTCTTGTGTTAGGATCTTCTTAGAAGATGTAATCAAGAGGATCACTTAAACTTCTTTTAGCACGAGTTAAATTATGAGCTCCTACTTTATATATTTAGCCCCCTTACAATTTATCTTTTATAAACTTAGTGATACCAATCTACTTTTGATTTTATTTTATATTGCCATTCTCATAGAAATCTAGTTGTTATAAAAATAAAATAATATATTTACAAACATTTTTTAACATCTAATTAACAATTGTACCTTTGGCTAAATTTAGAAGATAAACTTTGCTTTATTTGAGGCTCATTTCTTCAGCTTGATCATCATCAAGATCATTTTTAGAATCATTTTCATATAAATCTTATAAAATATTGTTGTTGTTATTATTTTATAAATTCATAATATTGCTATTGTTATTATTGTAGGTAAATGGACGAGCAGTAGAGGGATAAGCATATCCTAAATCATAGTCAGGCTATTGTTACATGTTATTCGAAAGATTAGAATTTTAATCAGAATTTTATTTGTTTTGAGTTTGCATGAATAACAATACTCTTTATTGCTATTGTTATGCATAAGATGGGGAAACTAATGGCTAAAGATAGTTATTAGATTACTAAGACATATCTCTCCTGTCTGATTTTTCCCCAGGTCTTGCAGTCATTTCTTCATGTTCTAATGCTTCTGAAATGATATTTCTGGGAGAGCTTACTGGAATACAATTGATTGGCATGCTTGGAGAATGTCCATGTCTTGTTTACATAGTTCTATAATTAAAAAATGCTTACTAAATATTGTTAAACCAGGAAAGTATGAATTACTGTTATGGAAAAGATGGTATAGGAGATTTATCATAGGATGCTGATGAATTATTTTTTCTTCTATTTCTAATTAAATCCATATATTTCTGATAAAATTGTTTATAATAGTCTATTTCTTATTTCATTTTATCAATTTTCTCTTGGTAAGGCTTTTAACTATCTATCAATGTTTGATTAGTTTCACAAACTTAGGTATTGAATTATTGGAGTTGGTCAATCTATAGTTTAAAGTTAAATTTAATTTTTGCCTTTAATTTAGAAAATATCTATGATTACCTATTTGTTCAAGATTTAGCCGTTTTATACTTCTCTATGGAACAAAATCTTAAAGTTTCTGATAGTCATTTGCAATTTCTATATGTCATCTATAAGCTAAGCTTTGGATTTAATATTAGGATTCTAGTAAAAATTTTTGTTGTACATGTTTTAGTTATGTTATTCATTCCATTCTTCTTTTTCTTCATAAAACTCCTTTATGAATTCTTTATTAATAAGCAAGTCTTCATCTCCGTGCTCTAATTTATCGTTGTGAATGAATTCTATTATTTTATAAAATATTTTTAGAGAAGTATATAGATACTTATAAATGGATTTATTTAAGAGAAAAATGTAAACTGTAATAAATTATCTTCTTATCAATACCTTTCATTTTGTTATAGCCAATTGGATTCTTTAAAGCTACCTTGATTTTAATGACATCTCTTTTAATTACCTTTAAAAATACAAAAAATTGAACTGAATTAAGTAAAATATTAGTTTAATTAATTATTTTTTATCTCCTGAATTTTTATCAGCAATACTTTCTAGGAAGTTTTACAACCAAAACAACAGGAATTATTTTGGTATTAATTATTTTTATTTAGCTGAGATAAGAAAAATAATGTAAATTTGTTCAAACTTAATCTGATATAATCAAGTAGAAAAAGACAATAATTAAATGCAAAAGAATTTATTTTTACCCTGTTGAACTATTTCAATTTCTCGTTTCTTTCTTTTAATTTTTGATTATCGAGGCTTAATTTCTTAATCAATAGTTTGTGATTTTCAATTTCGTTATGTAATTTAATAGACTATTCATTTGGTGTTATTATCTATATTTAATTAATAAATAGTTCTCATTTGTTACATTTCGCTTTTTATAAATGTTACTTACTTCTCTTATTTTTATTGCTACATCTCTCTCTTGCTGGGGCTTCATCTTCTCTAACTCTTAAATTGCATATTCTTTATCATGAATGATTCTTCTTAATTCCAAAATCTTTTCTTCAAGCTCTTAAATGATATCCTTTTAGAATGACACTGCTTCTTCATTCACTTGTTCTTGGATTAGTACCTAAGATATTTAAGATATCATAAATGATTTGAAAATCTAAAAATATGTTGAAATCACTTTATCTAAAACAGAATTTCTAGATAAAATACAATAGAAAATAATTCTAATGTTTGCTTATCAATAAAATATACGCTTAAAATTCTGTTTATTAATATATGTATCAAAATATTTTGTTGTTACCTTTGATTAAGCCTAATTTCTTTCTCTTGTAACGCGCTAAAGAGTTTAAAACAATTATTTGTTTTCTGCATAGAGTTTATCAAATAATTTGCTTTAGTTTTCATGATCAATCATATTACTTTAGCCCAAAGTCGTTGAATTTGAGTTATTTGTAGATTACTATTTACGTTACTGTTCAAAGGCTAGTTTCAAAGCTTCCTTATTCAATTTCAAAGCTTATTCCAAGTCTTTGATATCTTCTTAAAGCTAAGCATTTTCAGCTTGAAGAAATTGAATTTTTGAGTTTTACCTATTTGTTACAAATTCATTCACTTCTGTACCTAATATATTTTGCATCATCTCTTATAGATTGTTATTGAGATAGATAGAACTTCAATTTTAATGGGTTCACTAAAGATAAAATAAATGCTTTATTAGCTCTTTGTGTTTGCTAATGCCAAATAAAGTCTATTTTATTTGATTTCTATATTGAGAATTTTGATTTCTTTTAGGATCTTGTTTATTAGTAAAAATTAATAAATATTTGTTGTTTCTAACTATTATTTTTTTTTTTTTGATAATAAAATATAAGACTACTTATTTTCTTATTTCCTTTCTATTTAGAAATAAACGCAGTCAATTTATCAAATAATACAATTTTGAGCCCATTCAAGTTATTATTAATCAAAATTTATATTTATTTTTTATTGCCTAAAAAAACTGAATATTGTAGCTCTCGCTTTATAATTTGTTTACTTTTATCATTATTTTATCTAATTAAATATAATCAAATTTAAACTAACATTTTAAATATCATTTACTTCAATAAAAGGTAATAATATGCTCCGTATTTTTTTTCAGTAAATCTATCTATTAGTGAATACAGATTTTATAAATTATATATGTTATAGATTTTTAAATAATAAGCATTAGCACTCATTTTCTAATATCTCTAATAACTGATAAATATAAAAAATATTAATTACTTAATTTTCTTTAGAAGACAATAATAATGGTTAGTATTTACTGAACATTAAATTTTCATTAACATAATTAAAATTCATTTTTGTTGAAGCTTGGATTCTTTGAGAAAAATAAAAATAATAACTTTTAACTAATATTTGTTATTTAAAATCTTATTATATATAAAATTAATAGATATTTTCTTTTTTAAGAGCCAATCATCAATTTTTTTCATATTTTTAGAATGAATAGGTTAAACAATAGTGTTGTAGATAAAAATATCTAATTAATTAATACTTTCATAATTCAAAAATAAAAGAAATAGAGCTATGGAAGGGAATCAAAACATTATAAGCCTTCAATTAAATGTGATTCAATTATTTGATAAAAATTAAAAGATTCTTTTATAATCAATATATTTTTCGATTTGATACCCACTCAATAGCTACAAAGTTTTATAAGAAGATCCTAACTTGTTAAAATATAATATTTTTGAAATTATGCAAAAATAGAATACAATCATTATTTAGGTATGTCTTTATAAAAAAAATAAATAGTGAAACAAAAATCTTACAATTATAAAAAATTTAGAAGGATTAAATCATTTTTTTCTGTGAAAACCATACCAAATAGAAAGAATTATTAGACAAAATTGGAAATTATTTATTAATACTAAAGATCTAGAACTATTCATTTCTTAAAATAGAAAAGCATAGAAAAATTCCATTTAACTTTTTTATTTTATCAATAAAGGTGATTTAATAAATTTGTAAAAAAATTTTAAATATCAAATTTAATAAAGATATATTTTTAGTAGGTTCAAAAAGAAACAAATTTAGATTAATAATTGTAGTGTAAATGGCTGAACAATTAAAGAAGTGTAAGAGAGGTGGATGCAATAAGTAGTTTAAAGAAAGTGAAAACACTGGAAATTCATGCAAATTCCATCCTGGAAAGCCTATATTCCACGATACTAAGAAAGGTTGGACTTGCTGCAATAAGATAGTTTATGATTGGGATGAATTCCCTAAGATTGAACCTTGTGCTGAGGGCATGCATAGCGATATTGACCCCATGCAAGCTACTTCTGGCTAAGATGGTTTCTTCAAATCTGATACTGTCAATAATGCCAAAAAGGCTATTGAAAAATAAGAAAACAAACCTGTTATTAAAAAAATTTCAGAATATAACAAGGAAGATGATAAGAAAGATACTACCGCAGTCTAAAATGGTACTGAAAAGAAGCTTTTCCTCACTCCTACTGGAAATTTGAAATGTACTAATAAAGGCTGCCAAAAGGAATATAAAGAAGAAGACAATAAAGATGATTCTTGCAAATATCACTCTGGCGCACCTGTTTTCCACGATTTAAAGAAGTTCTGGAGCTGTTGTCATGTATAAATTGTTTAATTTTAATATTTTTATATAGAAAATATAAAATACTAATGAGTTTAGAAGCAAATAATTTTAATTTTGAAGAAAGATAAAGAAGAAACGACTAAAATAATAATAAGATTCTTAAAAAATTATAAAACTCTAAAATAAAAACATAGGAAGGAAAAAAGTTATATGATATAATATTAATTTTAATTTTTAAAAAAATAGACTATTACTTATGATTGGGATGATTTTATGAAATTGCCTACTTGTACAGTTGGAAGACATCAACCAAAATTTGCTTGATTTAAATTATAAACTGATTATTTTAACATTTATTAAGTATTCCATACTTTGTATATAAATATAGCATTACAATCTTAATAAATTTAATATTATTCTCAAATTTAATCACTACTTTTCATAATATGTAATTTATTCATAAAATTACAAATAATTTAGTATTAAAATCTACATATTTTAAACATTTATTTACTTTTTTTACATATGAGTTTTTTTAATCAATAAAGTTATTTAAGAAATTATTTACTTTTTTAAGAGAATAATTCAGTCCAATTATTACTTGAAAAATATAAATAACTATATTTGCATGATTGATATCATTAAAAATAAAGATGTTAGAATAATTTAGATTTATATTAAATATATTAGTTTTTTAAATTTGAAATCTTATATTCGTTAAAATTTACAAAAAAGAAAAGATTTGTTGAGCATTAATTATTAATCCTAGATTTGTTTTAATTATTACATAAAATAGACTATTCCCTTAAAATTTAAAGATATTAGAAATCTTTTTATTTGGTCTTGAATTTTATATAAAATTAGGAGATAATTAAATTATGGATAAATATGACTGACTATGATATTTATAAGCTGTTTCAAGTTTATTAATAAAAAATAAATTATTTTTTAGAATAATAATCAAAAGGTAGATATTTATTTTCATTTACTGTTTTAAAATGGTTTTTAAATTTAGAAAAATGATAAATGTTATAAATTAATTGTATAAAGAAAGATTATCAAGTCGAAACTTTTAAAAATGATCATTTTCTATAAAGTGTATGTTCGAATTTGATACAGACAAAGCAATGTAGAACTCCAAGTTATATTTTGGGTTATAGATACAAAATTAATTTTTATAGAGTAATTAGATTTAATGATGATGATGTTTCATTTCACTAATTTCCAAATATTCTTTTATATTATGTTTATAAAAAGTATATCAATCAAATTAATTTGTTTATTCACATTGGCTAATATTTTATAGATTTAGAATCTTTTAGAATTAAAAAATATCTTCAAATTAGATAATAGACTAATAGATAAGCTGTGAAAGGATTAAAAATAACAATAATCTGAGTTTACTGTAATTATCGAGTATAAGAATTGATAGAGATATTTTTAGAGATTCATTAATAGAAAAAATAGACACTTTTTACGTTGAAAGCTGCCAATTAAATTTATAGAATAGTATTTAATAATGAAAGGATAGTGAAAGTGTGTTGAATGAAAATATAATTTATTAATATCCCATTTTTTTCTAATTTATAGAATTGGTAATCATTTCATAATGTAATGAAGAATTTAGAATTCTATTCAAGATTTTAGTGTTTTCAGCTCTTTTCTTATATATTTTACTTGCTATCTTCACTATTATTTGTTAGTTTCTAGGCAACAAATAATGGTTTGCTTTTTTTACTTATCGATATTAGTCTGGGTTAATAATTAACTTTTAAAATAATAAGAAGAAGAAATATTAATTCCTATTAAAATTGATAGCAAATAATAAGGAAAAAAGAAAGAAACTAACAAACAAACAATCAAAACTCATTTAAAGTCGAACTTAATAATAAAATCATGAAATAATAACAAGGTATATTTTTACCATAAGATTTATCTCTGCCTTATGAGGACTTGACAAAGGACACAATAACCATAGATGATATAATACAACGTGATTATGAAAGCATGCTTGATAATGACCACGAATTTCTTTCCTAAAATGATAATTTACCCCCATAAAAGAGTATCACAGAAATCATGTAGAAGAAAAATAAAGTCGAAAACAAAATTGTAGGAAAGAGATACCTATCTTGTAAATGGCAAATCCAGGAGGTAAATCCCTATTTTCCTTAAAAATATTAATCGTTTCATTGCTCTCTCTTATTATTTAGGATTTTGAAGTTGAAGAAATCGGGCACAACAGGTTTCAGATGAAAAAAGTAATCATATTTTCTGCATTTTTTTCCTTTTTACTTTGTTTTTTGTCTTTTTCTTCTTCCTTTCTTCTTTGTTCTCTATTTGTGGGTTTGAGTGAGTATATTCATATAAATAACAATACTCTGCTTGCTCTTTCCTTTGTTATAAGTTTTTAGCAAATGCAACTCAATTCCTTAAAAAAAATGGAAAGATATTCATGCATTTTACATTATAAAATAGAAGATTTCAAAAAAACAGTACATCACCCCATATAGACCACCTAAGAGGAGTACAGATTATATCTTTTAAGGCGAATACACAAGACACATCTAAGTATTTGACATGAAAAAAAGTAAAAAATCTAAGTCTCATTAACAGTAAAGATGAAAATGCTTTGAATAGCTTTTAATATAAAATAACAAAAATTCGTCAAAAAAAGAGCTGTAAATGTATGCCTACTCCAATTAACAACCATTTCTTTTAGAAATTCCTAGTTTAGAATATAAACCCTTATAGTAAAATAAAAGTAGAGGATCCTTTAGATTTCGTCTATGGATTCTTGCTCCCACTTTTCTTGTTAAGTCTACTTCCAAATATTAATAATAAATTACATATATAATACAATAATTTATCCTCAGATAAACCCTCATAAAATTATTGGAGCACTCACCTAGCTCTCTAAAACTATTTTAATTATTATATATAAATTCTATCACTCCCTCACTTGCATATTTTGTATTAATTTATATGTTTATGTCTCGCAAGTCCTTTAAACTTAGTGTTTATATATATTCTAATTTACTACATCTCTTAATCAATCATAATACCTGATTTCTGATACACAATATAACAAGAAATACTAGAGAGTTAAAGGGGGGTACAAAAAAAGCATAAACTTACGGTAAATTTATACATTAGTATGATACAATGATAAGTTTAATTACTCCTAAAAGGGGAGAGAAAGAGTTGTAACTAAATTTAAATGCTAGTATAACTTTTAAAAGTAATTTGCTATAATAATTAATCCTCACCATAAAGTAGTTTTTATACCTTAAATCTAAATGAAATAAATACAAATCGTTTTGAAACTAGAAGAGAATCAATCCCAATCAATTAATTAAAATCAAAATACATGATAAATGTACATGTAAATTTAACTACTCTAAACTCTTTGCTTGATTTTCATTCTTTTTTACAAATCAAATAAATCAAATCATAGCATCATTCATTCATTAATTCCTAATTAAACAAATATCACACACACCCTTCACTCAAATTGTGAAAAAATTAAAATATTGTAGGATCATTAATTAATTATTTAGTAATGTTAATCATTTGACTCAAACAGTACTGGTCTTACTCTTACAATATAACTAATATATACCATACAAATATCTTTTTTTAATATTATTGTATTTCATTTTCTTTAAAGCTATACCAAATCCAATTCCAATTCCTTATTTTCTTCTTCCCATAATTTCTTTTTTCTCCATTTTAAAATGCGCTTATTTTATTAATATTTTTATAAATAATCTACTAATTTTTCATTTTCAAATTTTATATACTCTAGATTTTTAATTAATTAATTCAAAGATATTCTTATAATTTTATTTTTATTTAAGGAATATCTTTTGATAATTTTTTGCTGGCTGATTGGTTGATAGAGAAGTTAATTTATTTCTCGTAGATTAATTTTAGAAATTCTAAATGTCTTAAAGTTGCTTAATAAATTTAAATTATTGAATTTATAAATTTAAAATAACTTTGCTTATACATTAATAATATTTCCATATATTTCTATTTTTAATAAATATAATATTAATTCTATTCTTAAATAAAAAATTAAATAAAAAGAGACGCAAACAAAAGAAATTAAATCACT